>JAKWIY010003059.1:3564449-4148999 GCA_027704805.1 Solanum corneliomulleri
AAACGCGTCTCCCCACGTTCTCTCTCCCACGCTCCCTAGTACGCTCTCCCTACCCCACGTTTTTCTTTATTTAAACCCTCTCCCTCTTCAGAGAGGAGAACAAGTTCTGAAGTTGGAGATTCGGAGGGGATTTTTGGTTTAGCAATTTCGGAGCTTTTGATTGTCGAATACAAAGACACTTGGATTTTCGGGAGTAGCGTTCGCATACGAACAACAATTCAAGCCTTCGAAGCGTCGTGGTGGAAGTCGTTTGTTGTTGCTCGTCGTTCCGTTCGCTGCTCCGAAGAAGGTACATCTCCCATTTTCCTTTATCATTTTCAATCTTTCGTTATGGAGCTTGAGTCGTGGTTTGTGGTATTGTGAATATGAGGTATCATACTTCGTTTGTTTGCTTGAATCCGGAATATGTCTTATGTTGCAATTCTATTTCATTGTGATGGTTCGTCGACGTTGCTTCTCTGTTTGTTTTCACGAGTTCGTCATGGCATCGATCTTATCGTATTAGTCGTAGTTCGTTCTGTTTCGGAAGATCTATAACTCGATAATGTAATGTTGTTCATCACTTTGTTGTTTCTTTGTTTAATTTTGGCTGATCAAACTGTTTGAGATGTTCTAACGTAAAGATACTTGGTCGGTTTTTTTACGTATTTTAGCAATTATCCAGATCCTTAAACCACTGTGTTGGTCGTATAAATCTATATTTTTGTCTGTTGATTATTATGTTTGGTTATATTGACTTTGTATGACTATAGATATGATCTTGTTTTTCTCAAGAAGGATTTAAGGTTCGATCGATAAATGGTTTTGTTTTCCGGTTAATCTCGTGTGTTGTAAAAATTTGATTCTCTTTAATGTGGGATTCACATGTCTATCTGTTAAGCTTCTCAAATAGAGCTCCTCTTGGTCATTATATCGGCGATTATTTTAAATTTGTGTGAAAAAAGAAGTATGTTTGTCCTCATTTGTTCCTTTTGTTCATTATTAAGAGTTAGATTTTTTTTTAAGCCTTGAGCATGAGTTAAATATGTGCGATGATTTATCTTCTGTTCGTTTTGGATATGAATAATCCTATGCGTCTCAAGTTGAATAAATGGACTAAGATGTCAGTATTTCGAGTTCGTGCGACTAATTTTGTCACTGTTTGGGTTGTCATTTGTTTTCCCTTTCTTTATTACAGTTCGCTGATTGTATGCCCAGGACCTATAAGCCTAGATATGAGTGTGTTTTTCTTTTATGCGTGGTTTGGTCCATTCGATTGAATAAATATCATAATCTTAAAATGCATTTTTTTTCTTTCTCTTGTCTTTTAGGCTGCCATTCAACCTACTAATTTTTTTTCTTATGTGTATGTGAAATTCTTCGCGAGTCCACTTTGGGACTCCATTCTTCTCCATGCATCTCGGAAGAGCCGTAAAGGCTCGAAAATCCCGTCGAGTCAACCTATCAAGACGAAAGTGCCAGATTCGGAATTGCGAAGATTGAAGAACTTGAAGAAATCATTTAGAAATTTCTCTATTTTATGTTTTGTATCCTATTTGTAATGGGCATAAGCCCTTGTTGTTTTTACTTTCTCAGTTATTTTATATGTTTAGACTAGGACAGGTAAAAATGGGTCAGACACCCAAAAGCAGCTGGGTTCAAGATTCGGTCGAGGCGAACAGAACCCGAACTTGGACCCAAATATCTCGCTCTCTCTTTTTTTACTTGTTTGTGCGTTTTGAACGTTTTTTGTTAGCTTAGGATTAGAAGAATCCAAACTCCATCGAACGCCTTTTATTTTATCAAAACCTTAAAACTAAAATGGAATCTCAAAACGATAAAAATTTCAAACTCGTGAATTTTTAAGTAAGACTAATAAAATTTAATTGTTAACGGAATCTTAAAACAATAAAATTTCAAGTTTGCAAGTTGGCTTAGAGTTAAAGTTTTAAAAGTTTAAACTTTAAAGAAGTCTTAAAACAATAATATGTCCGTTTGAGTTTAGAGAGCCTTAACTTTAAGGAAAATTTGGCAAAGATATATATTCCAAAACTTGTAACTTTAAGTTAAGCTTCGTAAAAATTCGCAAAATAAACAAAATATTTCGAAACTTTGAAAATTTGTCTAAGTAATGTTCTAATAAATATAAAATAAACTAAAGATTTGCAAAAGTTAAAACAAAAATAGTCAATAAGTTAATCGTCAGAAAACCGTATTTAACGGAGTGTCTTAGGTGCCTTAAACACCTTCCTAAGACACTAATAAGAATCCCGAACCCTTAAAAGTTTTCAAACAATTTTCTGTTTAATTATTTGAAAACAAGTTTTCTTGATTTTTCTTAAAAAATTAAGTGGCGACTCCTAAATACTCCAAAATAAAACAAATTCTTTTTGAAAATATAATTTTTCGATAAAACAAGACTATTCTACCATTTTTTTATTTCTAAATTGCATAGCCTCTCTATATTACAACATCATCACTATGGTGCATTAACTCAAAATCAATGTTTTACCCATATAGGGCGTGTCACGCCATCATTCTATGGGACTTGAACCCAATCATGATGCATCAAAACTCAAATTGATGTCTTACCTCTTGGTGCGATAGAACATAAATCTACCGTCTCACTCTCAAACATTTTTCATTATGGTGCATCCGGATTTTAACATGATATCTTACTCTTTTGGTGCGATGGAACTTGAATCCATCGTCTTACCCTTCAATCAATGTCATATAAGTCTACCAATAAAACTCAGCCGTGAGCCTTTAAAAAGTATCAATAATTATTGAAGTAAATTTAGTCAAAAGAAGACTAATAGTTTTCTCATCTCTAGTAATTATAAATATTAATAAGTTCATCATAATTAACACTAAGAAAATCAATATGAAACTTTACTTCTTATCCTTCAATTTTTTCTGAAACAAAGAACTGTTAGTATAATCATAAATTAATATATAAAATTGTTAAAGTAAAACAAACCAATATGTTCTACCTTTTCATATATACTAAAATAAATTGTTAGTTAAGAGGAACTTTTGAAAATATAAATGTGTAACAAGAAAAAATAAATAGAACTTGTTCCTGCTCACAAGTGTTTCAACTACAACACTTTTCTGAAGTGCTACAACTATTAGAGCATATTCGATGCATATTCGATGCTGATCACATGTTATAAAATCAAGCTCATATTGATAAAATATAAAGAGAAGAAGGCAAGAAATGTAGATAGAAAAGAGAAATTTTCTTCTATTAAAGTATACTTCAAATGGTGAGTGATATCGCTATTTATAGTGTTGAGATATCATTCCCAAAAGTCATTGGACTAGCAGATACATGTTTATCCTTAATGTTCTTATCACCTTGGAAGCATCCATACATGAATTGAATTAAGGGAAAATTAGCAAACTAGTCAAAATTAATAACTTAATTAGTAAAAACTTCACTACTTTAAAAATATTAGTAAAAATGTCACAAATGTCATTATTTTGAAAAAGAATATGTATCCTAATTAAATTCCTATTTTATCTCTTATTACCTACACATTTTCCAACTAATTATATATATATATAAATTATTTTACTTACCTTTCCATGTATATCTCATAGATCACTTTTCCCACTATCCCATTCATGTTCTCCGTAACTCTCTCTTCCAAATTTATCTTAATGTAAAAAAAGAGAAGTTTTATCTCTTCCATATCTTCCTTTCATATTCTCTTCAAACCTTGAAATTCCTATTTTATCTTCTACCAATATTATCTTATCTTCTATCGTTTTATTTGTTGGTTTTTATTTTCAAATACTGGATTCACACAAATTCCACTAATGTATTTCATCGTTATCTTTTTTTTTCCTGATTTTATTGCTTCTAAATCATTCATATTTGGTCAAAGTTGGATAATTCACAATTAGACCTCTAAAACACTCTTCAATGGATTATTCTAAGAGAGTTACTAGAGGTATTCACCTTAATCATCAGATTTCTAGTGATTTTCCATCTTTTAATCTATGTATTACTCAAGAAATAGCGGATGATGAGGATCTGCTTCTAAAATGATGAAGGAGAGACGATCAGAACAAAGTCTTCCTCAAATTCAGATTGAAACCGTAATAGTTGATGAAGAGGTATTTAATTATTTTAATGTTGAGTTGAAGTTAAAGAACAATTTGTTCAATAATTTGTATTAAATATATTTGTAAATGTCTTATGTACAATGTGTAATATTTGTTAGTTTGTATTTTGTATTTCCGTTGCTTTTTAATGAATTTTAATTGGATTGTTTGTATTTATTGTGCTGTATTTCTTGGATTTGTGTTGTATGCTATGTAATTTTCGTATTTTTGTTGTATGCTATTTATTAATGAATTCATCTGGGTGGTTTTTTGAATTTGTATTGTATTCTATGTAAATACACATTGTAATGCTATTTGAATATTTTCGAAATTAAAGTAAATACATTTTAATTTACGGATACATTTAACATGAATATGATATTTCATATTTTTTATTAATGAATTTTAATTGGATTGTTTGTATTCACCATTGTGTATTTGTTAGATTAGTGTTGTATGCTATATAATTATCATGTATTTGTTATATTTGTGTTGTATGCTATTTTAATGAATTCAGTTTGGGTGATTTGTATCAGTAAAGTAATTATACACTTTGTAATGTTATTAATATGTTTTCAAAGTTAAAGTAAATACATATTAATTGTATTCACTGTATTCTTACATATGTCATTTACTCAGGCTACTGCATTTACATGCAAAGATCAACCCATGATTGTACCCCACATTCACTGTTATGTTAATCATGAAATTGATACTCAAATGTCGAACCATCTTACTGTGCAACAATATATCATGTTTTGTAAGAATACAATATATGAAGTCTGCCAACATATACGTATTCACAACAATCACTTACAAGATACATAACATTCATCATATCCATTTCGATAAGGGTTAACAATTTTTTTGTATCCAAATACTTGCTTTATGTTATGAACAAAACTTCATACTAGTAATAAATATGTGTATTCACAATAATGCTTAAATCATGTTACCAGCAAAACTGCATTCTTCATATTTTAAAGAAGTCACTCAACATATACGTATACTAAACAAAAATATTAAAGTTGTATCCATTTCAGAACAATCACTTACAACATACATTACATTGATCATATCCATTTCGATAAGGGATACAACTTATTTAAATAAACTGAAATTAAATGAAATTGCATATTGTCGTCAAAAGATTGTATCTGCTCCATTTCGTATTCTGTCAGGGATACAATTTATTTCAAAACATTATTCATGTATTCAAACAAAAACATTGGTATTCATATTAACCAACCAAAACAAAAAATTAACAAACCAAATATTCATACGTTATTCATAGTTCATACAATTTACAACAAAAACAGAATAGAGACGAAACCAGAAAATGGAGGAAAACAGATTACTTATTTTTGTATTATATCAATTTCAATTATACGAAAACAGAATACTATGATTTACAATTATTTTCAATTAAAATTTTAATTACTTAAGCAATTAGAAAAAGAATAAGGAAAAAGCAATTACCTCGTCTAGTAGCAAAAATCCTTCTCAGGTTTGCTCTAAAATCTTTCGTACCAATCAGAAACAAAAAAGATTTTTGAATTGTATGGAATACTAAAAATTAAAATTTGGGAGAATTCATCAGCTATTAGGGTGTCGTTTGATTTTTTGGATTTTAAATTTTTTGTAACTGATGAGAGTTTTAAGCAATACTTATTTTTCTCTCCCCTTAATTTCTCCTTTCAATTTTTAAATATTTGTATTCTCTCAATTAAAATAAATAAAAATAAATAAAAAGATACTTAATAAACTAAAATTGTGACAATTTTACTAATAATGAAAGTATTGACAATGGATCCTATTAAATGTCAAAATAATGACATTTTAAAAAAATAGAAAAAAAATAGATTTAATGGACAATCCACACAATACAATAGATTTATAACATAATGTATATTGACGAGAAATATTTAAAGTAGTGACTTTTGATTATTTTTTGGTTTTAATAATAAAAATAGAATAAAAATAGATTTAATGGACAATCCACACAATACAATAGATTTATAACATAATGTATATTGACGAGAAATATTTAAAGTAGTGACTTTTGATTATTTTTTGGTTTTAATAATAAAAATAGAATAAAAAATTAGGAGAATGGTAAAAAAAATGAGGAAAAGAAAAAAGTAGTCCGAACTCATCCATGTTGTGATGTTGACCCTTGATATAATGTTGACACATTTTCTTTCCCCTTCGTGTCAACACGTTTTAACAATTTATGAAATAAATTTGTGTACACCAAAAATGATACTAAGCAATTAAAAAAAAAGATATACAGTTATTACAACTATGGTCTGAACTGAGGAGAAATTTTTACTTTAAAGTAATTCTCTTTGTCAAGTTTTCATGGTCACTTCACTTGGTTTAGTTTTTACTATAACCACAAATAAGTAAATCACATTATTTTGATTCACATAAAAGAATTTGTTAATACAATTATCTATTATTCATTCAATAAAAATAATAGTTTATATTACTTGACAAAATATATCATCCTGAGTTTTTCGTCTGGCATAGTGGAGAAGTTGGAGCTTCGTTTCTAAACTTCTATCATTTTATTGAGTGTCAGAATGTGAAGAGATATAACATTTAAAACGTATTAATAAATAGGCGAAATAATATGTGAAGAGGAGTTATTCAATCATTACACTTGAAAAATATCATTAAAGATATTTATATGTTACTACTTATATAGAAAAATCTGTCAAAATTGAACGAAAAAATCAAACACAAATCACACTAAAATATATGCTCCCGAATCTTCTTACTCAAATATAAGAACAAGTAATCGAGCATCTTCGTGCATTTTGTATGGCACATGTGCATCACACGTGCATCATATGCGTCACACGTACATCTCTTGACAATAATGACATCACACATATGTGGACTTTGATGGTTCTTATGTGGTTGGCAGTGTAATGACCCGAAAAGTTATTTTTAAAAACAGATCTAATATACGAGCATATAACTTAATATATGTGATGTTTAGAACAACCCATAGGAAATCAATTGTGCACTAAACATGAAAATTCATCTATGGAAAATCAGCTGAAGGTCTTGCCCTATGCTAAATTTAAGTTTTTAAGTGCACAATCCTTAAAAGGTTATTTTTCTTCAGTTATACATAAAAATATGATCCCTAAACTACAAAACTATGTCGTATCGACAATATGGGCTCTGAAGAGCACCCGTCAACATCCAGTCAAGCATGCAATCATGGTGATATATGTGACTGCAAGGAAGACTCGTAAGAGTCTTACCTCATCGAACTCGGCCATACATATAACACATGTGCCAAAATCTCCACCTCTCTCATTCCATAATAGGATCAATAGAAATGTATCGACAATGACACTTGGCTCATGGTGTGTGTTGACACCCAATTTTGATCCTCCACAATATAAATGATTGCGTCTTCAATTTTAAACAATTTAAAAAAATAGTTCTGTAAGAATTTCAAAATAATAATAATAATAAAAATAGTTTATATTACTTAACAAATGTATCATCATGAGTTTTTCATCTAGCATAGTGGAAAAGTTGTTGAAATTTTGTTTTTACACTTCTATCATTTTATTGAATGTCAAATGTGAAGAGGTGCAACATTTAAAACGTATTAATAAATAGCTAGTATGTCTAATCTCCGCCTTAATATGCCACAGCAAAATCAATACCAGCATAAGTACTCATAAATTTTGGTCAAATTAGAATCTCTATAAAGAGGAGTAATTCAATCATAACACTTAGAAAAATATCTTTAAAGATATTTATATGTTTCTACTCATAGAAAAATTGAAAGAAAAAATCCAACACAAATCACACTAAAATATATGCTCCCAAATCTTCTTACTTAAATATAAGAATAAGAGATCGAGCATCTTTGTGCATTACAAGTGTATTTTGTGTCACATGTGCATCAGACGTGCATCATGTGCATCACACGTACATTTCATGACAATAATAATATCACACATATGTAGATCGCACTTTGATAGTTATTATGTGGTTGACAGTGTAATCACTCGAAATGTCATTTTTAAAAACAATCTAATATACGAGTATATAACATAATAACAATTATGTGATGATAACAACAAAAGAGAGGAAATCAATTGTGCACTAAGCATGAAGGTCTTGCCCTATGCTAAATATAATTTAAGTGCACAATTCTTAAAAGGTTACATTTCTTCAGTTACACATAAAAATATGATTCCTAAACTACAGAACCACATCGTATCAACAATATGAGCTCTGAAGAGCACCCGTCAACATCCGGTCAAGGATGCAGTCATGGTGATATATGTGACCGCAAGGAAGAATTCGTAAGAGTCTTACCTCATCAAACTCGGTCATACATATAACACATGTGTCAAAATCTCCACATCTCTCATCCCATAATTGGATCAATAGAACTGTGTCGACAATAACACTTGGCTCATGGTGTGTGTTGACACCCAATTTAAACCATCCACAATATAATGATTGTTTCATTTTAAACGATTTAAAATAATTAGTTCTATAAGAATTTCATAATAATAATAATAATAATAATAATAATAATAATAATAATATTGTTTGTAAGTCATTTTTTAAAAATTTGTGTCAGTTTTCATAAGTTTTAAATAAAATATGTTTTTGCATAATTTTGTATATAATTAGTATATTTTATGTATATTCGAAAATATTTTCAAAAAGACTCTAGTTTTAATTAAATAATAGTATTCTTTTTCGCGCTTCGTGCGGTTATAAGGAAACTTAAATATATTTTAAAGTAATTAATTTCACTATTTGATAAATGTTTTAATAAATAACATAATAAAAGAGAGAAACACAAATTGAAATACGACTTTGATATTACTTATCTAGAAAAATCTAATATAAATTTTCATACTTGATAAGAAGTTTAAAATATAAACGTTGATATGAAAAGCTTCAGTTAATTTACAATATAATTATTATAGTTTTATACTAAATTCGATCATTCTTATAGCAACATTATTGGTTCAATCAACAATGTAAATCTACTCGGTTGATCTTAAATTACATGACTTTTTTTTGTATAAATGACACAATAATAAAAATACACTTGTGGTAAATCATAGTGAGAAACAAATACTTGTATTATATTCTAACATAGTTATGCATGAAATTCAAAAGTTAGAGATTTTTTTTTTATATTCGTTCCAACCATATTCAAAAGTTAGCATACATGTGTGTGTCAACTTTCTTTTCAGCTTCTATTTTTCAAAATATCCTGACATGAAAACAAAATAAGTTAACCATACAACAACCACAATGACTAAATATAAAAATGAATTTAACTAATCAAATAAAAAATTTAAAGAATATTTAATTATGAGTTTAAGATAAAGGAAGGTTCTTGTTATCAACATAACATAATTTTTTAGAACTACAAAAAGAAGGAAAAAAATCCCTAAAACAACAATCAAGTTAACTAATCAAATAAAAACTTCAAAGAATATTTAATTATGATTAAAGATAAAGGTAGGATCTTGTTATCATAACATAATTTTTCAAAAACTACAGAGAGAAGAAAAAAAATCTTTACAAACTACAAAGAGAAGCAAGTGAAAAAAATCTAGCAGTATTTTCTAAAAAAATTTGTGATTCATATTATCGTGAATTCAATAATAATGATGTTGAATGTACAATTGCAACATATTAGGCACATTAAATAGTTTACCTTGTATAATCGAATTGCAATAGAAATATTTAACAATCTTCATCTTGCAAAATCATATCAAAGAAGACAAAAAATTAACTAATAAAAGATATAAAAGACAAAGAATAAGGAAAAATGTAAAAAGACAAAAAAAATCAATCACATATGTCCCAAAATAGGTTTTTATAAGTGTGATCTTGAGATGTTATAAATTTGTATATTAAATTATTTGAGGGTTTTGAATATGAACGGTTAAGAGTTATGAATTTTATTATTATTTATTAAGAGTAAAATTAATGTGATTGAAGAGGTAATAAAATAAAATAATTAAAAGAAATAAAAGAAAAATGTCAACAAAACCACAAAAAAGAAAAAGATAAATAAGAATGAAGCTCTTAGAGAGTGTCACATCATCGTTTTCATATTCAGCTTTATTATAATATATATAGATATATAGATTATGCTTATGCTCAGTCATTTTGGCTATTAAATATGTTTATATTTAATTTCTCATGACTCGTCTCAATATCAAATATTAGTTTGGAGTCACAAATAACTCTAAGCACCGTATTACGACTAAGAGATAGTTTCGAATAGTGACACTATCTCTTTGGACCTCAACATTTGATCAAGTTGCAATTGCCAAAAAATTACTTAGATTTTGGTTTTAGGCCAAAGAAAAATTAAAAAAAAACAAAGCCCCTGCTTTTACTTTTTCATAAAAGGTTATAATATAAAATTATATGATGTATCAAGTATATCAACTTCACTATTTACATAACATCACTATTTCTTTCGTATTGGAGTTGGGCAATTGTATCAAATATAGAATTTTGCATATCATACTTAAAAATAGAATTTTAATGAGTAAATATATAGCTTATGTTTGTCTAGTTATATAGATTTTCCTATTTTTATAAACCTATTCAACATACTTTAAGTGTATATTTTAATTGATTTTAGCCTAATTTAATTAAAGAAACTCTTCTAGATTTTTTTTTGTTGTGAAGCTAGTGTTTTATTTGTATACAAGAAATCATTTTGTCAAATTATAGGTAAAAGATGAGTGATATTTTAAAAAATTTGACTTTATGAAATAATTTTCAGAACTTAAATGATAACATAATAATGTTCATATAGTATGTGTTTGAAAAAAATTACAATAAGAAACCTACGTAGATGGGTCGTTGTATTTCTCTGACTTTTGACTTTTATTTGACGAAAATAGTTCTCAAAAAGTGTCTCTACACCTTCTTTTCTTCTTTTTTTTTTTTTAAAAAAAAAATTAATTAGTTTAATTTAAGTTGTATTTAATTAGAAACATTTATTTAATAAAATGAAAATTTTTCTTTCTTTAATATTTTCAACTTTATAATTTGTGCATTTTGTTTATAATAGTAAAATATATGTGTGTGAAGTGACGTGTTTCGTCTACGTATCTGTTTTAGCGTGTTTCCTTTATTAATAAGAGAGATTTCACGCTTAAGCAGGCACGTCAATGAAGACGACTGCTTCAGCAAAAATTAAAAAAAAAATTGTTTTGTTCTACTTTAATTGAATTACCGTATAATTTTTTAAGTTATGAAATATGTTTTAGACTTTTAGCTATTACTTTTAGTTTTGAATGCATATTATTAAATAATAGCTTTATTATTTTGAATGTTGTTAATATTTGTGTATATCATGTAACTATTTTGAGTAAAAAAATTAACAATAGATGACGAAAAATACTTTAATTATGAACATCTTAATAATTAACAACTAAATAATCTAAAAATCATATTAAAATTTATTTAATTTTCTAAATTCTATCTATATCACATAAATCAAAATTAAAAAATAATAAATATTGAATTGTGCTAGCATGGATACTTGTGTCCAGTAATATATATAAACATATTAATTTTTGATGTATTAAATATTAGGATTTTTAATATAGTTCAAATAAAAAGATTATTCAATATCAAAATAGTTGGAATTCTTAGATATTACATATATAAGTAAAGATTTATTAAATATAACTTTGATTAAGAATACCTAACTTAATGTATGTGCATTGCACGTGTATGTAGACTTAGAAATTATAATTGCAATCTCTTATTAAAGTAAGAGCGAGATAACTTAAAAATTTTAAAATTTAAAGTTATTATTGATTATTAACACATCAAAATAATAAATAAAGCAAAAGAAAGAAAAATAATATTTTCTATTTATAAGCATAAGATATATACTAATACAAGCTAATAAAAACTATTAGCATATGAATGCATTTTTTATAGGGATAATTGTATATATAGCAAACTAATAATCTAAAATAAATAGTGTAGTTAGGGTTTGATTTAATTGTGCTCCATAGCAAACGTTTGTCAAAATTTGTCAGCGGTCTCTCTCTCAAAAATCTCGCTCGCCACTCACCCATTCTCGCTCCAATCTCTCGCTCGCTTCCTCACTTCTTATACAAATACAAGTGTATAATAACTGTTTCTATTTGTATAAAGCAGAGAAAAAATTGTATAAATACATATATTTTTGTTCCCCTTTCTCCCCTCTTCCAGATCTCGCTCGCAACCCTCGCCTTTCTCACTTATACAAACAAAAACGGAATGTATAAATTGTGTTTCTGTTTGTATAAAACATGAGAAAATTGTATATACACATGCAAATACATATATTTTCATCCTATACACTTATAATTATATAATAAAAATACTCCCCTACCAGTTTCTTTTGCCTTTCTCTCTTTCTCTTCTTATACAAATTCAAATTGTATCTAATTTCTCTCTATCTCGTTTTATACAATTCGATTCAATTGTATATTCCCTGTCTAAGTCTCTTTTATCTTTCTCTTTCTCATCTTATACAAATACAAATTGTATATAATCGTTCTATACACTTATAATCATACAATTCATTTTATACACTTGGTTTATACAATTCTCTGCCCAAGTGTCTTTCTCTTTCTCGTTTTATACATTTCGTTTATACAATTATCTGTCCAAGTGTCTTTCTCTTTCTTTTTATACACTTCGTTTTATACAATTCACTTCAACTGTATATGTATAGCGAATTATACAGTTTCTATGTTTGCTATGGAGCGCAATTATATAAATTTTGCTATAACATAGAAATATAAATTTTTTATTTGATATATGTGAAAGTTGCCCTTTTTTTATATTTGTAACAATAACATTAGATGATCTCAGACGACATATATTTGAGCTATTAGATTAAAAACATTAATAATAATAAATTGTGAGCTATATTATGCCTAATTTTAGTCCATGTTATATTATTATCACAAAATTTCAAAAAATATAAATTGTATTCGAGTTATTATATGTCAAAATATAGAATATGGACTCTTCTATGCCAAATCTTAGGCCAATTAGGATGACAAAATACCTAATTTTTCCCTTAAGTGATTTTTTTTTTCGTTTTTTTTTAATGATGTATCTTGTTTAAAATATATATTTCTGTTACTATATATTTTTAGGATTTTAATTTTAAATATCATAAAAATAATAAACAATAAATAATAATTTTTTATACTTATTTGTCTATTAATAATAAAAAAAATTAATAAACATTTGTAAGGATTTTCGAGCTTTAAATAAATGTAAATAGATAATTTATTGATATTTATTAATTGTTATTTTAGGAAAATATTATCTAACTTGCTGATGTACTTGAGTTCGTAAACCTTTTGACACATCGCAATACCAGCTTCCACACGTTTTCCTACCCCAAGAAAAACGCAAAATAAATAAATCAAATTAAAATTATAATTATAATTAAAAAGACATTTCATACCAAATAATAAGAGTTTTGAGTTTTATTCCCTAAATTGATATTTAAGTCAATTTTTGAAACAATTGCACATAAAATTTTAAAATAATCACTAATTAATTATTGACTAAAAATAAGGAGAAACTAGGTAATTAAACATAATCTATACCATATATACTATTATTATCTATATTTTAAAAAATATTACGTATCTTAAGCGTTTTTATCATGTATTGAAGAAGATACCCTAGATACATGTATTTTTATTAGTAGATACACTAAAATAGGCATAGATGTGAAAGTCAGGTATCCTAAATACATACGAATCACACTAGATACTCACTAAATACATGTACATAGCTGTTGTGATTCACATGTATACATAGGAGAGTGACGAGTGAGACGAGAGAAAGACAAGCAAGATTTGTTATGTATCCCAAAAACATGCAAATCCACTTGAATATTGTGCATCTAAAATAAATGACACCTGATTTTGACTCATATTTCTCGAGATACATGTAAAACATATTTAAATAGACTAAAATTTAATAAATTTCATAATATTATAAATTAAAAACATATTTAAATAGTTACCTTTTAAACTAGTTATATTTATATAAGTTCCCTAAAATAATAACCAATACATAGAGCCAATGTCGAAAAGGTCATTGCCTTGACCATGAAAAGACTTTATTTCTTTTTGACTAATTGAATGAATTAATTACATTTTGCACTCAATACCCCAACCTTTACCAACCCCTCCTTTATTTGGCTCATATCCATTTTATTTTTAAAATGAAAGAAAAAAAATAGTCTTTCCAAAAAAAAACTACACTTTTATTTTATCATATGAAAAAGGAATAAGTCTTCCAAAAAATCCACTTTTATTTCACCAAAAGAAAAATGAATAGTTTTCCAAAAAACTCTATTTTTATTTCTATCAAATATAATCTTAAGAAATAAAATATGTTTGACATTAAGGAATAACATATCTAATATAATTTCACAAATGATATTTTAAAAATATATATAATATATACAGACTTTATACCAATCTCATATGGCACAAGTAAAAATTAGCCAAAAATTGGTAACATTTGTTTTATATTTGATATAGATTATTATGGTTATAAAATAAAAAAGTTAGAATTATTAAATAGTGATCATAAATAATGTGTTATGTCTTTTTTAGAAATATTAAAAAGGAAATATTATCATGTAAGCTAAAATAGAAAGATAATAAATAATTTAGGTATTAGAAGGAATTAATTAAGAATTAGTTCTTGTAAATAAGTTAGGATGAAAAAAGGGGGATGTTTTACCCCATGTTTATTTGTTTTATTTTAAAGCTAATAGTATATGGTGAATTATATTGCTAACCATTTTTGACTAAATAAAATTTCATTAACTTTTACTTTTTTTATTTCGAAGTACACAAAAGTGGATGGCTGCTGTTATTTTAATTAAATAAATAAAAACAAAAGACATATTTGATCTTTTTCTTATTGTGAAATTGAACTTTCCCTTTTTCTCTACAAAAGCTATCTAGAAAATTCTTTACATAATATACTTTTACCAAAAAAGAATGGATATGAAGAATTTTCATCTTATAAAAAAGTTTATATTATAAATATATATATATAAGTCATTTATATATATTTCTTCCTCATCTAATTAAAAAAAAGAAGGCTCTCTCTTTGAATTGTGTTAGCTGAAGAAGAAAACCAGTTACAAGTTTTGTTTATATTCTCAGGTGACAATTAATTTAATTATTCTATTGTGTGTGTGTTTATGCTTTTTTTTTTTGTCTCACTCTTATTTATGTGATTTCACAAAAAAAAAATATCGTTTGATAAATTTTGTAGCTAAATAGCAAATTTTGTTATTATAATTCAATTTAGTGATTGGTAAGTGGAAATTTGTTAGCTATGAGTTGTTTAGCGATGAAATTTATAGATAATTTTAGTTTTTTTTTTAAGTGTGGTTGGACATAGGATTACTTAAAGAATTGGAGAAATCTTAATCAATTAATAAACTTGTAGCTTCATGATGATATAATAAATAAACCTGTTGGAATTCAAAAAATAAATAAAATTGAACCATGTTTTTCGAAAGAGGTCACCTTCTCTTTTATCGATCTTTTATTTTTAGTCGATTGCTCTATGACAGGCTTCTCGTTTACACTTCGCGTTAGTAAATAATAATTTTAAAATGATGTCTGCTTCCACTTCTCCTTTATTTGAATATGTTTTCTTCCATTCTTCCTGCAACTAAAGGTTAGTGTTTGGAACTAAATAGTTGGTTAGATGATAAAATTTTAGCACTACAATAAAAGAGATATTTAATCGCAATATTTTTTCTTTTTAGTATTATTGTAAAAGAAAATTATGATAATTATTGTAACATCATACTTCTTCTGTCCACAATGTTTGTTAAGGTATGATCATGTGCTGCTCTCAAAGAAAATTTAATACAAGTGTAATTTGCCTAATATAATTTTACTATAGCAAAAGTATCAAATGTCTACATAACTTTTCAATTGAACAAAATTAAGAATAAAATTGAAAAAGAGTCTAATTATTTCTTAATTTATTAAATTGACAATTAATTTTGAACATGTATTTTTAATATATCTGTCAAATAATTATGAACAAAGAAAGTAATATTTAAAACAAATATTACTGAAGCTTTTAGGAATATTTATATATAATACTAGTTATAAATATTCATATTTTTGCCTGTTACAAAAGCATAATATAGCGATAATATTTTTTACATTAAATATCAACTTAGTGCAACTTCTCTCTTTTTATCTAAACTTGAAATTGACAATATAAGCCATGCTCATAGTGCACATGCTTCATTAAGAGCGCACAATAAAAAATGTGTTAATTAATTAGTGGCGAAGCTAGAAAAATATATAGTGGAAAAGCTAAATATATATAAGGGGATTCATAAAATTATTCCCACTTTTAATATAGTATTATTTTCAATGAAGAGACTTTAACTGAATCATATTCTTTTATATTACCTTGTATTTATATAATTTATCCTAACTTAATTAAAACGAAAACACACAATTTATATTGTGGTCATAGTCTAAAGTAGCTGGCCCTTTATTTGGGTTGGACTTATGAATTTGGGTGAATTTGGTGAAGGTGTGGTTAGGTGTCAATCCTATATGAGTAGCTAGCTAGGTAGAAGAAATAAATTGATTGAATTTAATGATCAATCATTTTTTATTAATTTTTTTAGTTTTTAAATTTGATAATAAATAAATTAGAACGAATACAGTAATTCAACTGACACAAAAAATCATTCCTTTTATTTTTTTAAGAACTCTTTTTTGTTTGTGTATGTGTGCGTGAAAAGTATAGTTTAAATATTATTTATATTTTAGAACATTCTCTTTTGGAAAAACTAAGTCAAATTTGTCATTGTCGCAGTTAATTACAAGTTATTTATATATGACTAACTTAATTAACAAGTTATTGATGACTAATTGGCAGTTGAATATATATGGAGTGGATTCAAAGAAGGCAAGTGACAATATCTTTACTACTTGTTGTTATTCTCATGGCCTTGAATATCAATAGTCTTCATGGAGGACTAATTGGTCCAGGTTAGAAGTTAAAATTTAAAATTTATTCACGATATTTATTACATCAAAAAATATACGTGTCATTTCTTGTCTTTCGTACATTTATTTATATATAGAAAGAGATTTAAATTGTAATTTTGATCCTTTCATTCTAAACTATTTTAGCTTAATTAACATTCGAATTTAATCAAAAACTCAAATTTATAATTTGATTCATTTTAATCTGCTTAGTTGACATCCCTAATTTTTCACTTCTAACACTCTCTCCGCTACACATTTGATACTTTTTAGTTTGTAATAATTAATTAAAGGTAAATTTTAATATCTTTGGTTTATTAAATTTATTATAAGTTAACTATCTTTACATACTAATATTTGCAATTTCGACAAAGTAAACATATTTAAAATGATTAGATCTCCATTTTAAATTTTGGATTTTTGTTTTAGTTATTCTTTGACTTTTATATTTTTTTTCTCAATCTTTCTCCAAAATAATTTAATACATTTTGCAGAAAGAAAACTAGTTGAAATAGAAAAACAAACAGGATCTGATGACACTGTGAGGATTGATCCTTTGAAGAGTTTTAAAAAATACAGAGGAGGATTTGATATTACAGAAAAACACTATTGGAGCGTAAGTTATCATCTCTCGTCTTGTTAAAAAAATATTTTTTACATTATCGATGTGATTTAATCCACTATAACATAGGAGTAGTATATATTTTATTTTCCATACCCGCCACTACTATTACCTATTATTACAATTACATCAATTATTTTGATTTTTGAGAAAATTATTTTTCTAATCGTATATATAAGTAGTAGTATCGTGTATTTATCTACTTATTCTTGAGTTATAATTAATTACTTTGTATATACATATATTACTGTGGTTATTTCGATTTTTGAGAAAATTGTTTTTCCAATCATATATATATAAGTAATAGTATCGTGTATTATTATTACTTGTATATACATGTATTAATGTGGTTATTTCGATTTGGCTTAAGTCATACACGGCCCCTTAAAGTTGTCCACATATTTCACTTAAACACTTTAACTAGGACTTATACCTATTGAACACCTGGACTGTTCTGAATTTGAACCATTTAAACACGTTGTGTACATGTGGCAAAAAAGTGAGATTCACTCCTTAATAAGCGCGTGAATCATTTAATGAGAAATTTTCAAACTTTTTTTCTCATTATTTTTTTTAAAAAAATAACAATCTTTTCAAATCCTCCTTTTCAAAATAACACCACCCCTGCTCCTATTTCTTCATAACAATCCACCATTAACATAAGAATTCCAAGGCAATAATAAATCCAAACATCACTTTATTCCTTACATTTCAAGCCTTAATATGTTTGTTTTATCATATTTCTTCTTGTCATTGTTTTAATTTTTCAGATTTAAAATTATATCTTGACATCTTTTTTACCGGAAAAAATGGATACCACCATCCATATTTTTTTCTGGGAAAAACGAAGGCTATCATCCACATCTCCTTACCAGAAAAAATGGAGACGCATACAAAACCCCTTCTTCTTCCACAACAAAGTAGAAACAAAATTCGAAAACAAAATTAATTATAATGTATTTTTTGTAAAAAAATAACAACATCAATTCCAAATAGGAACAAAAAGACGGGATAAAGAGAAACAAAAATAAAAATTCTTAGTTAGTATATGTTAAAATCTCCACTTTTTTTTTTTTAGATGAACAACAACAATGGTGGAAAGGGTTATCTTTAAGGGAAAGAGAAGAAGGGGAGGTTTGGGGTGGGTGGGGTGAGGTGGATTTTTTATTTATTTTTTCTGGTTGAAACTCCTTTTTTTTTATTTTTAGATTTTTTGGTATTTTAATTTCATTTATTTAAGATAATCAAACTAAAATGCCACATGTCGTAATTTAATTTGTTATTTTGCCACATCAACTGCGTGTGTGTTGCACGCACTTCATTTTTTAATTAGGTGTCAGAAAAATGTTTGATAGGTATTTATTTTGTAAGGTTGAAGTGTCTAATAGGAAAATGGACATGTTGAGGTGTTTAAGTGAAATATGTGGACAACTTTAAGTGGCCGTAGATGACTTAGTCCTTTCGATTTTTGAGAAAACTGTTTTTCCAATCATCATATATATAAGTAGTAGTATCGCGTATTATCTACTTATTCTTGAATAATTATTAATTACTTTGTATATATATATATATATATATATATATTACTGTGGTTATTTTGATTTTTGAGAAAATTGTTTTTCCAATCATATATATAAGCAATAGTATCGTGTATTATCTATTTATTCTTGAATTATTATTACTTTGAATATACATGTATTAATGTGGTTATTTCGATTTTTGAGAAAACTATTTTTCGAATCATATATATAAGTAGTAGTATCGCGTATTATCTACTTATATTCTTGAATAATTATTAATTACTTTGTATATACATATATTATTGTGGTTATTTTGATTTTTGAGAAAATTATTTTTCCAATCATATATATAAGTAATAGTATCGTGTATCATCTACTTATTCTTGAATTATTATTACTTGTATATACATGTATTAATGTGGTTATTTCGATTTTTGAGAAAATTGTTTTTCCAATCATCATATATATAAGTAATAGCATCGTGTATTATCTACTTATTCTTGAATTATTATTAATTACTTTGTATATACATATATTACTGTGGTTATTTCGATTTTTGAGAAAATTGTTTTTCCAATCATATATATAAGTAATAGCATCGTGTATTATCTACTTATTCTTGAATTATTATTACTTTGTATATACATGTATTAATGTGGTTATTTCGATTTTTGACAAAATTATTTTTCCAATCATATATATATAAGTAGTAGTATCGCGTATTATGTAATTATTCTTAATTATTATTACTTTGTATATACATGTATTACTGTGGTTAAATCAATTGGATTTTAATTTGTCTGATTTTTCTAATTTACAATCTATGATAGGGGTCTATGTCAAACTTCCTCGTGTCATCGAAAATGAAAGTCTAGGTGATAATTAATGAAAAAAAAGAAGAAAAATGTCTATAACTTTTGTGAGATTTCAAGATGCATGTTAGTACTTATAAATGTTTGTTGATTCATATAAAAAGAAATTAATTTGTAAAAAACTAAATTTTAATATTTGGTGCAGTCCACTATTTTTACAGGTATATATGGCTATGCTATTGCTGTGATATGGCTTTTATGTGGCTTAGGATATGGATTATTTCTTGTTGCTTCAACTTATTGTTGCAAAAGAAACAAGAGAAAGCTCAAAAAGAGATCAACTTCTTGTTATAATAAACATGATTGCTATCTCTGGATTATTGTCTCAGCCATTTTCTTGACAATTTTAGCAATGTGAGTTTACTACTTCACAAACTTGTTTGCATCAAAATTCAAAAAGACATGTGCATATAATCATCTTATTTGAATCAGAGGCGGATTTAGGATGGATTCTATAAGTTTAATTAAATCATTTGCTAACTTAAGTTGTTTAGATTCTTTAAAATTATTGTTGCACTTATATCGACACAATATGTGTGTTAGTGTGGATATCATAAGAAATTCTAACAAATGTTTCAAATATAGTATCAGGAAGTACTGCTTGTAGAACCTTAATTTCCACCAATAAATAAAAATTGAGCATGTAGTTGTATAATGTGTGAGAATGTTTTTTTTTTCGAGCTTTAGACATGAAAAAATTCTTGATAGATTAGTATGCACAGATGCATGCATCTAAATAACGACATCTTCGTCGACATAATTACACTGTATATATATATGTAGTATCTATGCACATATACATGTATCTGGATAACTATATCTTCGTCTTCATGTTTTTTCAACTATGTATTTATGCACGGATACACTAGATACATCAATTTATTTTTTTATATTAGAATTTAATACTGGATACAGTAGATGAAATTGTTATACACAGATACACCGAATACATCCGTGCATATTTGATACTTGATACACAAATACAAGAAAGTGTGAAACACATATACATTCTAAAACACAAATATAAAGGAGTAGAGAAACGAGATACATTCTCTAGTACAGTGTATCTAGATGCAAATATACTTATATATATGCTAACTAGCTCTAGACATAAAATTATTTATCAAACATGAAATTCAACCTCTAGATTCACACCCAGTATCAGATACCCTACGCTCATAAAGATTGAACAACATGATTGCTATCTAGCTCAAAACATACACACGCATTCTGAACATATTAACTTTAGATTCTAGATTTGCCTCTGATACAATTTCTTTGCAGAATTGCAACAGGGTTGGTTCTAGGAGGGAATGGTAATTTCCATTCAAGAACAGATAAAGTAGTGGATATAATAATTGACACAGCAGATGGAGCATCAGAGACAATTTATACTACAACTCAAGCTATGAGAGAAATGAATAGTGGATTAGAAGGGACTGAAATAGGTCAAGAAGCTTCTAATTTCTTAATTCCAACTTCTAGAAGACTTGATACACAAGCTGATGACATAAGTAGAGAAGCCAGAAAAAATAGGAGATTAATTGAAAAACTCCTCAACATAGTGTAAGTCTCTCTCTCTTTCTTACTCACTCACTCTTCGCGCTTCGACTGATATAAATATGTGATTTTTGACCTTCTCTGATATTTTCATGATCCTAACGTCAAACTTCTCTATTGTTTTACATAAATATATGGTATATTTATAATCACAATTTTAAGAAAACAAAAGTTTAATTTTTAAATTTCATGTCAAATTAAATTATGTTACGTTATATTAAAAATATGTGTTTCTATATTTACAGGTACATAGTGACTATAGTGATTATTTCTCTTAACTTGGTTGCTCTAATTGCTCTCTCAGGTAAAACAGTATGTATTTTTTTATTTATGTTTTTGCTTAGACCAAATCCATTTTTACTATAAAGTTTAGTTGGAATTAATCTTGTCTAACTATAGTTGTCTAATATCATTACAAATTTAGATAAAATACATTGTCATAACATTATAATCTTTTTAATTGCAGTATTTGGGATACTCAAATTTAGAACCACCCTTAAATTGTAAGTATCTATTTTTATTATATATTTATTCAATATGGTCATATATAGTCCAATAAAATTACAAATAATAAATCAGTCATTTGTTCCTATTTTGTATTGGTCCATAATTTTACCTCTAAAACAAATAACGTATTTCAGTAGCGTAAATCGCATTATAATATTTCACAACCTAAGTTATGTTTCGTGTCCTTAAAAAATATATGTTCATGTGGGCATTAAATTGATTTCTAGAAGCAAAAATTAAAGGTAGATTTATTTAAAAAATAAATCGTGCGATTAATTAAATAATTACATTAATCAAGCTTCTAACACATTCTTTTTTCTTTTTTTTAAATTGAATGCAGTCTCATTGCATTATGCTGGATCTTTACAGCTCTGTGCTGGTTCCTTTTTGGGATTTATTTTTTCATAGACAAGTATGAAAACTATACATCTCAAATAATTCTTATTTCAAAACTTTATAATATACTTTGAATTCTAATAATAATAATAATAATATATATATTGTGTCATATAATTTTTGCAGTTTTGCTGGAGATACATGCACTGCACTAGAAAATTTTCAATCAGATCCCTATAATAGCAGTTTGAGTTCAATTCTTCCCTGTGATGAATTGGTTTCAGCTGAATCAGTCCTTCTTGATGTTAGTCAAGGGGTACATCAAATAGTCAACGAGGTTCGCTCGCTACTAAAAAATCACTATTTTTCGTTACATATTTCTCATCAAAAAATATTTAGTGACTATTTCCACAGTAATTTTGATTGAATCAATTTGAAAATTTCAGGTGAACCAAAAGTTATCTATAGAATATGGAAATGTTGCACAAATTTGTAATCCTTTTTCTGGTCCACCACAATATAACTACGAGCCAGGGAACTGTTCCTCTACTACGATTCGCGTAGGAGACCTTCCTCGGGTAAGTACAAGTAATTTCCACATCATCGAGAGATTAATTTCACGTATGATCATCATGAACGTTGTTCAGTTACTTTAACGTGACAAAAACAATACTACTTTTGATCTGAAAACCTCTATTTTCTTTTTCATGAAAGATATTCAAGATGCTAACCTGCACTGATCCAACTTGCACTGGAGGAGTCATGATCTCTCCTCGAGATTTCAACACAGTCGAGGCTTACACAACCGCGGTCCAGAAAATCCTCGATGTGTACCCTGGAATGGAGAATCTAACTCAATGTGACACAGTGTTTAATGCATTCGATGATATCATTGACAATCACTGCAAACCATTGAAGAAAAGCGCGCATTTGGTATGGGGAGGACTTGTTTTCCTCTCAGTAGTAATGGTAACGTTAGTCCTCGTGTGGTCATTCCAAGCACACCATGAAGAGAATCGTAACAACTTAGATAGCTCTATCAAGCCTCATTCTGTAGAAGCAGATATGATGGAATTAGGTATGCGGAAAGAAGCCAACACTGGCTCAAATCCTGTTTCAGACATGTAAATAGTAGTTGGAAAGAGCATAGGCATTTTAATAGAAGCAAAGATTCAACGATCTTCCAGACAACAGAGTCATCATTGTTACGAGGTTAGAGAGCATCCTACACAAAGCGGCCTTTCATTCTTTTAGGGGTGGAAGAAAATGTGGTAAGAGTTATAGGACCATATATTTCTTTATATATATACTGTATAGAAAATTCTTGTTTCTTCACAAGGTTAAAGAAGCCAGCTATGGGGATGAACCCCTCAAGTGGCATGTATTAAATTTTATAAAGCAAGAAAAGGTCTGCTTGGTAAATTATTCTGCCTGGATATATACTATATAGTTTTTTTTGTTAAATATTATGTCTGTCAAACTTAGTATGCATCAGATACATGGTAGTGTACAAAGGTATAACTAACCGCTAATAAAGTTCTGGGTAGGGGAGTAAATACAATAACAATAACATGTACCAGTGAAATTCTACAAGTGAAGTTTGGGAAGAGTAAGAGTATACGCACCTTAATCCTACGTTGTGGAGGTAAAGAGACTGTTTTCGGAGAAACCTCAGCTTGAGTACAACAAATCAAAGTAGGTATGAAGAAGGTAAACAACGATGAAGAAAGATAACTAATAAGAGAATAGTAACAATCATAAAATCCATAAGCAATTGAGCACCCTACTTTTTATCGAGACAGTCTACACGCTTCAATTTGGCACAGGTGTGTCTCGTTAACACTTTTTAACTTTGAAAATGCACATCTAGACACACCTTTAAAGGTACACATTTTTGTTAAATTGTCAGAAAATATCATGTTGGAAACCACAGACCTCCAAATAGAAATGTATATCAATCTTGATTAAACTTAAGGGAGCACCCCCAATCACAACTGGATTATAAATTTGCAACACCAAAGGAAAATATAAAAATTTCATTTCCTTATTTGCATATTGTCCGTTGATATCAGACATCACCAAGATACATAATCAAAAGAAACAGTATCCATCCATGCTGAAGAACACGATCTGACGATGGTGCTACACTTCAGTTTCCTTCATCCTACAAGAGAAAGGCAGAAGAGCTGTAAGATCATTAAGTATTAACAATCTAAGCAAAACTCAGTAAACTGAAGCACTTAGCCAAGTAAAAGAGCAGCAAATGGACGACGATGATCTCAACTCAAGAGCGAAAAACAGTCAGATCTGATGCTCTCATCCAAAACAAATCCATACTCTAAATCAGACTATATGTTAAAAATAGGTCTAACTTGACCCTAAAGCTAACTAATGAAGTGAGGACTGCCTACGAATTGAGATAACAACTCATCCTCAAGCAATGTGAAACATTCTTCTTTTTCTTTTTGGTTCTAAAAAGGTGATATGGTGCTTTCAGCAGCAAAGTCAATCAAGCAATAAATCAACAAACACCATTTAGTGCCTTCAGGCACAAACCCGAAGAATGGAGCATTGTATGTATCCTGCCAACAATAAACTGTTAAAAGTGTGATGCCCTGAAAACAACAGAGCCACATACACCAAGAAAGAATCTATGCTAATAGCATCAGTGCGTGATATCTTTTTCATCATTGTCCCTCCTCTGCCCATGGGTCTAAATGAGTTAGCAACACAGTAACAACCAGTACTATAATTGCCACGTCAATTGTAACAGCAAAGTACTTCAAGTACGAGAAACACTTGGTGAAACAAAAAAGACATTTTGAATAATTGAATATGTGAAATTGGTGGGTGGAAATAAATATAAAAGAGAAAGGACAAAGTGAAGTGCCACAGAGCTGCTTCAAAAAAAATTCACGCATCACTTTGCCCTTGCTCAAATCCCTGGCGTGTAAAAACACCCTCGTTTTACAAATGGCTGCATTCATTAGTTTTCATGAAACCAGTAAAAGAAAAGGGAAGGCAGGGAGACAACGAATTCTTCTGGTCCATTTGGGAAAGTACTGTTTATCTATTCTACAGTAAGTTATCAAAGATCTTAGAAATTATGTAAGTAAAACTTTTTGGAGGGGAGGACTACACTTTGATGTAGTAGACTTATGGATATATAGAAGTAAATGTTACCTTTCTCAAAACAAAAAGCAACCAGGTCTGGAGCAGAACAGTTACAGGACAAGCCAAGGCTCGTCATCAAAAGAGGTTTGAGTTTGCACACCATTAGCAGATGGGAAAAGCGGATAATTTATGAGTATCCCAAATAAATCCCATGAGCGAGAAAGCTATACAGTTTGTGACACTCCTAGAAGTAATTCAAATTCATACATGTGCTGGAAAGTTGACAGCACCATCAAACAAACTTGGAAGATCATACCTGCAGAAAGTTTTTGGGGTATTTGGAGGAAAGGAATAGAAGATGTTTTGATGGTCTATCAATTCCTTTACAGTCTCTTGCTGGATGCCTAATCTGTCTGTACAATTGGGTCAGTATGTGCACGGTAGATTCCCAATTATTGTTGCTTGTACTTCTGTAACTAATTTGCATCTTCTTGATGCCTTTAATGAAACATTTACTTCATTTAAAAAAAAAAGGCGCAGGGTCTAGAAAGGCTGGAGGTCATGAATTTGCCTGAACTTGAGGTAGTTGTTGTTGCTTCAAAAGATAAATTCTCTCCATAAACAGCGACAAGCAGTGTAGGTCAAATCCATGAAGGAAGGAAGAGAGAGATGCAGAATCAGACAAGGATAGAGCAAGACAGAGACCACACAATCGAGTATCTCTTCCCCAGGGTCTAGAAACACAAAGTAGCTACTACCACTTCAAAAGACAGAATCTATGTCCATAAATGACAACAGTCAATGGAGGTAGAAGCCAAGGACAGAGGAAGAGAGAGAATGAAAAATCAAGTACTTGCCCCCCCCCCCACCCCCCACCCCGAGGGTCTACAAAAGACTGAATGTTAATTATTTGTGAATTTTTGGCGTTAATTTTATATTTTTTCATATTTTTCCTATTTTTTTATTAATCAATTACTCATTTTCGGAATTTATCGAAAGAAATAAAAATTAAACAAAATTGTTGAAAACCGTCGATAATTTATTTAAAAGGGGGTGATTTATGGGTCGGATTAGGTGTTTATGAGTCCGAATATCTTTTCATTTTCATATAAATATCATGTGGTAAGGTCAAAATGACATGGCAAATCAATGTGGCATTTAAAGAAATTAAAAATGAGTTGGATATGTCCAACATGACAACTAACGCTCATAAGGGCATATTTGGACCAAAAGTTGGATGGCGAGGGCATGAGTGAACCAAACTTTAAACGGAGCGTATATCTAGACCTTTTCGAATAGTTTAGGGGCATATTTGACCCTTTTTCCATTAAATAATTGGACTTTTTACCATTAGTAGAGTTTACAATTTCAAAATTCAAAGAGTATCCTCTAATTCTTCTCATTAAATATCATTTAACATTTTGATAACTAAAACTTGAATTTAATGGACTTAGATTTTAATTCACCTTCAAATTATAGTTTGTACAAGGGCTGATGGCTGATTATTGTCAATACTCGATTGTCAGCGAAGTTTGTAACCTATATGGTCTTCAACAAGAGTGAACGGGTAGAATCTCTAACCCATTCCATTACCTCTACAGACTTGAGAAGGGGAGGAGGTAAACATCGAAAGAGAGAACTAGAATTAGATTTAGTAATTGAGAAGAGAAGACAAAAATAAACATTTTACCAATGTGTTGGCAATGTATGTTCAATATTTGAGTGAACTAAAATATGGCATGGTGTTAACTTACTACATCCATATAGCTCTCACATGGTCATACAGACATATCAACTGTAAAGGCCACAAGGTTTACACTTTAATCTCTTAAAAGCTCAAAACCATTAAGGGTCGTTTCGTTGGGAACAAGTTATCCAGAAATTAGTTTCTTGGGGTTAGCAATCCTGGGATATGTATATGGGATAACTTATCCCATCACTATGATATAAATGGTGGAATAAGTTATCCCAAACATGACAACCAAACAAGATACAAAAATTTTATCTCATCACTATTTTCTTACCCAGCACTTTTTATTTTTATCTCTCACACCAAACGACCCCTTATAACTTTTAAATTTCAACTCCCAAAAGCTTTATCCATGTGACCACTGGTATATTCATTGTGACAACCTGGTATATTCACTCTTCGATTTCAGTTAAACCTTTTTGAGTTCTCACAGAACTTAGGCCACAAACTGTTAGCTCAATTCTTATATAGGCCATAAAATACAATCTGATATCATCTAAGAGAAATGATGGCTAAGTTTATGTGAATATCAGCCTTTAGAGGGCTTTTATTTCACAAGAAAACTGCATCAGTGGTTCCAACTATGAAACTGCAAGCTTTCACGTTTCTTTCTTTAGGCAAGAATATTGTACATAGTTTTGCATCTCTGTGATAGAAAATTTATATCTTAGCATAATAGAGGTATGAAAATCACGAACCGTTATGTTTGAGTAAAAGCATATCAGGGTTTTACACTAGGGACGACATGGCACGCCTTTTTGAAGTTGCCCCGCCTCGCCCGAAAAGGCGATGACCCCTCGCCTCGCCTTATCGCCAAAGGCGAAAGGCAAGCGCCTTTCATAACACTATTCTATAGAGAAGCTATAAGACCGACAATGTTATATGGTGTGAATGATTGGCTACAAAGATCCAACATATCCATAAGGCATAATACATATATTAGATCTTAAACTTGGCTTCAAATTTTAACTTTGACCTCCAACTTTTATAATGCACAAACGACACTTTAACTATCCAACTTTTAAATAAATAAACACATGAGTCCTGCTTGACATAATACACGTAGGACACCACGTAGGATAAAAAAATGACATGTGTGTCTATTTGTTCAACTTTATACAAGTTTAAATGTCTATTTGTCTCTTTTCTCTTGTATAAGGTTTTGCTAGAAATACAATAAAAAAATGTCTACATACTGCTTTGGACTATTTCTCTCGAGTGTCTATCGAAAATAATCTCTCTAGCCTCAAGTTAGGGGTAAAGTGAGTGTAAGTTCAACCATGTCCAGACCCCACTTTGTGGAATTACACTGGGTATGTATTGTTGTTGTTATATATATTAACTTACTTTTCACTTCTATTTTTTTCGTATTGTCATGACGTGAAGTAATCTTAAATGAAGAAGTGAGGATTCATATAATCGACCCAACTTGTTTTGGTGTTGATGCGTAATCATTATTGGCGGTGGTGGTATTTTAGCCAACTTACATATACCTCAACAAAACGAGGATAACACTAGAGCAAGCCAACATCGGAAAATTCTCGCAAGAGGTCAGACCACAATAAAAATCCATATTTCTCAAGGTGTGAATATGCTGATATCAGAAAAACACATTTCACTATACACATCCAATCTCAATGTTCTGGTGTGCACAAAATGTCAATATCCTTCTCAGAAATATAAATTCATTTTTATTTTGCTGAGCATTTTTCTTTTGACAAGAACTAAACAAAGCTTAATTCCAGTGATATGTGCTTATCAACAACCAACCATACTAAAAAAAACATAAATTAACAACGAATTTCATTATTTCTATATAATACCCAAAAAAAAAAAAATAGATTACCTGCTGAGTATTAGGAATATCATGAAGCGCTGATTCAAGCTTGGAAACCCTAGTCCCCAATACACCGAATTTCTCCTCCAACTAAAAAAAAATGAAGAAAAATTGAAACCCTAAATCAACATTGAAAATTTTTCACAAAAACAATAATAATAATAAAGGTAGAGAAAAATACTTGGGAAGAAAGAGAGAGTTGATGAGCCCATAGATCTCTGAATATGAATTGAGACATTGCAGCTGAAGCTGAAGTGAAACCTATTGTAAACCATACCAATCTTATTCGCATCATCTTCTCCTTCTTCTTTTTTCTTTTGATTAGCCCTTTTCAAATTAGTAGCTTTGATTTTATTTATTTTTTTCATTTTGGGATATAATTATATAAAATGTCAAACTCATAAATTCTACTTTGTCACATACCTACAGTTTCATTTAATTTTAATTCGTAACAAATACTATTACTATTTGTCTTTTTCTTTTGAATCTTGATCGCCACTCTCTGAAATTTTGCTCTCACTGTGTGTTCGTTTCTCTCATTTTGTTTGTATTTGTATAAAGCGAGAGAGAATTGTATGTATAAATACAACGACATATCTCTTCGTCTTATACATTTATAATTATGCAAATATAAATTTTCTCATGCCTAGTTCTCTTTTGTCTTTCTCGCTTTATACGAACTTTGTATTAAGCGAGAGAGAAATTTGATATACAAATACAAACGTTTTAATTCAATTCATCGTACACAAATTTAAATTTTATGCAAATATACAAACACAAACATTGATACATATACATAGTAGTTAGATATATAGAATTATCTAATTTATATACATATACAATCACTCGATTTTATACAAATAAAATGTCTGCAAATCAGACCATGTGATTCATACAAATTAGATGCACGAAAATAACAAAATTATAGCTATAGAGTGATACTACGATTTTTATGTTTGTTGTTCCTAAAATTTGCTCATAGAAAAAAATGGTTATTCGGCTATATTATTTATCAAAAATGTCCGATGCGGCATTTTGTAACGACCTGTTTAGTCGTTTTGAGCAGCAGATTTTATTTCTGGAAAATTGGCTGAGGCAACGGACCCCACGACGGACCGTCATGGGCACGACGGACCGTCGCAGGGTCTCGTTTCAATATACTTAGAAATTCTGAAATTGGGTACTGAAAATCGACTCTCTGAACTTCGTAACGGACTTGCAGGACGGACCGTCACAGGTGTGACGGACCGTCACAGACCCTTGGTGGAAATTTGGGTCTCTGAACTTGGCGACGACCTGCAGGACGGACCGTCGCAGGCACGACGGCCCGTCACAAGGTGCGTAATCCCAGTTGGAGTCGGATTTCTTTACACGTTTTAAGGGACGTTTTGGACTATTCCTTCTTTAATTATAAAGTTAGAGGGTTTATATTAATAAGTCTAATTACTTGGGGGTAAAAGATGTAACCTTAAGTTAATTAGTGGGTTATTAATGCCATCTTTCAAACTTAATTATATACTAATTAGGGTAAAAGAAAGAGGGTTTGAATAAGAAAATAGAAAGAGAAAGAGAGAGAGAGAGAGTCGAACGAGGAAGAGAAGAACAAAGCTTGGGAATTTCTTGCTTGATCACTAGTCTTCGGTGGAGGTAGGTTATGGTTTTTACGATATTCGTAGTGAACTCTTAATAGTGAATGATATGTATTGATAGTATTGTAAAACCCTTCTATATGCTTAATTGTATGCTTGCATGAATATGATTATGTAATTGTGATAAAATAAGCATGATGAAGTTATTGAATCCAAAATCTTGAAAGAAAACCCTAATTCACGTGTTAATAATGATGCCTTAGTATAAAAGAAGGCTTGATAAATTATAGAGAATGATGATGCCTTGGTATAAAAGAAGGCTTGATAAATTATATAATGAGATTGATGATGCCTTGGAATAAAAGAAGGCTTGATGAATTAGGGGATCGGGTGCCACGTTCCGTACCAGGATAGAAATAGAGGATCGGGTGCCACGTTCCGGTACCAGGATAGAATGAGGATCGGTGTCACATTCCGACCCAGGATAGAATATGGATCGGGTGCCACGTTCCGGTACCAGGATAGAATGAGGATCGGGTGCCACGTTCCGGTACCAGGATAGAATGAGGATCGGAGTGTCACGTTCCGACACCAGGATAGAATATGGATCGGGTGCCACGTTTCGGTACCAGGATAGAATGAGGGTCGGAGTGCCACGTTCCAGCACCAGGATAGAATATGGATCGGAGTGTCACGTACCGACACAAGAGGAAGAAAGATAATGAATCTTGAAGAATGTTAAGATACTCAATGTAATGAACCTAATTCCCAAATGAGTATGATACTGAGGCTTGAGTCCTCATGGATGAACTTGTTAGTACTTATTGATGATTATAGTACTTGTTGTTGCTACATGTTGAGTATTATAGTTGTTTTATAATATTACTTGATATATACTGTTTTCTATTTTGAGTTGGCCGATGATATCTACTTAGTACTTGTGGTTGTACTGACCCCTACTTTTATGTTTTCTTCTTTGTATTGTGGAGTGCAGCAAACGCGCCGTCGTCTTCGACTCAACAATAATTCAAGCCAGTCTCCACTACATCGGAAATTCAGGGTGAGCTAATGCTTCTAGCTTGGACTGGATCTTCTTCTTCAAGTCTTGATGCCTCGACTTCCGGCATGGACTAGCTTCTTATGTATTTCTAGCTTCTTAGACATTTTTAGTTAGAAATTTGATCATAGATGTTCTTGTGATGATGACTTCCAGATTTTGGGGATAATAATAGTTATTGATTTGATTTTATTAATGAGTTAAGTCTTCCGCATTACTTTCTGTTGATATATGTTAAAATGATAAGGGTTAGATTGGTTGGTTCGCTCACATAGGAGGGTAAATGTGGGTGCCAGTCGCGGCTCGGTCTTTGGGTCGTGACACATTTCTTTCTTTTTGTGTGTCTTTTTTTCTTCATCATCGTATTCTTTGTTCCTTTCCTTTTTTTAAAAAAAAACTAAATTGATGTACTACAATCAAGTGAATTATATATTAAAAAACTTAAAATATCGAGAGGATAATAAATTTAAATTTATAAACTGTTTAGAGGTGATTTTGAGTTGATCGGAGTTGATTAGTGTATAGCTGAGTTATATCCAGTTTTGATTGTATCATAATGTATTATTAGTGTAAATTCATATATATTTAAGTTATATTCAACTTTTTAAGTGTATCATAATGTGTAGTCAATGTATACTTTCTATAATTTTTGACTTTTTTTTAGTAAATCAAAACATGGCTATAATTGTAAACTAATTTTTCCATCAAATCTATTTGACTTATTCCTCTCATTTTCTTAAATTATTTTTTGATTGAGCTAGTAGATGAGGTCATCTCAACAAGACTAGGAACTTAAAGTCAAACTTCATCGTAAGGAGGCTTTAAATTTTTTTTAATTGACATATATAAACGAATACTTAGTGTAATCCTACAAGTAAGTCTGGCAGCGAAATCGGTAAATTTCAGTTACCGGTCCGGTCCGGATTGGTTCCAAATCGGCTAATCCCGATATAGATCGATTTGATCCGGTTCCGAAATAGGTAACGGGACGGAAATCGAGATTTACCGATCCCTCCCGGTTCCGGAAGTTACCGATCATTACCGGTCTGATCCGGTCAATTTTTTTTAATATATCCATTTATAGCCGTTGAGTAACGGCTAGTGGGCCCCCCAACGGCTATTTGACCCAAATTTCAGCCAATGACACTCCTACCCCACCCCAAACTTTTTTAATACCCTAAAATTTTAAAAATTACACTTTAACCCATTTTTTACTTATAAATACCCCTAAATTCATTCTTTTAAATTACAAAATCATCTATTCATCTTCTACTCTCTCAACTCTCTACTCTCTAATCTCTAATTCTCTAATATATATAATAAACTTAAATTCCGGTGTTGCCTTATTTGGTCTTTGGAAATTGGACTTGGAGCTTCAAAATTCAACTTTCAACTTTCCACGTTCGGCTTTCGGCGGTCATAAACGTCTACTTTTTTTAAGAAGATGTTCGGTACATTCGTTCCAACTTTTATTTTACATTTCATTTATATTTATATAATTATTTATTTATTTTATGATTTATTATTTGCATTACATTTTTCTATTATATATAATCTCACATTTAATATTTTAATATGAATTTCAGTAAAAATATTGTTCAAAAAAGAAAGGGTAAAAAAAATGCATTAGAGCATGTAAAAATTATGTGTAACTTTACATCCTCCAATAATGCAAAACCCGATAGTTCTTCTAAATCAAAAACTAAAAAATCTACTATATTAAGAATAAATACGGATGATTATACACATGTTGATGATACGATTTTAATATTGATAGTAATTTAGGATTAGATCCTTATCATGAACATTTATAACGTTGCTTTGGTAATTTTGATGAGGATTTGCCTAGTGATAATGATAATGATAATGATATTGATAATTATACTGATACACCTACTTTTGATGATGATGATAATGAAACTGAGCCACCTACGACTACTAATACTCCCAGTCCTGCTCCCTTTCGTTGTCCTACCCCTGTTCCCCCTGTACATCCTAGGCCTAAGGTAGAATGTGCTAAAAAATCGATTGTTTGGCAATTTATGACACAAAACGAAGAAAAATCACAAGCTATTTGTAATAAATGTAAACATAGATTAAATCATAAAACTGTTGGTAAATCTGGGAGACGAGACATTTGAATAGTCATTTAATGTCTTGTTGTAAAAATGAATTTTTGCATGCTAAAGCGGTAGCGGAAGCTAAAAGAAATGGTACCCTCCTTCCTGAAAATGTAGGAGTAGGCGGCTCTAACATGGTACAAACACAATTAAATCTGTCTAATGTTTCTGCCTATAGTTTACCACTTTCATATAGTAGAGAAAAAGATCTTGAAGAACTAGCCAAAATGATATGTGTTATGGATTTGCCATTTAGTTTTGCTGAAAATCCCGATTTTATACATTATATTCAAATTGTATATAATCCAAATTTTAAAGGTTTTGCTAGAAATACAATAAAAAAGGCTGTATTTGATTATCATGCACAACATTTTTAAAATCTTCATTGTTTATTTTATTATAATACTTGTAAAATAGCTATTACTTCTGATATGGGTCGTAGTGTAAACGGTTATGATTATTTGACTGTACTGCAAATTGGATTGATGAAAATTGGTATATGCAAAAAAAAAAATTAGGTATAAATGTTGTCAAATGCAAAAAAATCGATAGTTATATTGCTCAAACTATTTTAGATATTTTACAAAGTTATGGAATATGTGATAAAATAAGTAGTATAACTTTAGATAATGCTTCAAATAATAATGCTGCTGTTGAATATTTAAAATCTACACTTTGTCCTTTCTATGGTGATTATTATCATATTATGTGTACTATACATATATATAATTTGATGTTTAGAGATGGTGTACATATGTATGATAACGGATGTACGAAAGTTGAAAATGCATGTCATTTTATATTTAATGTCAAGTTAAGTCTAGACGTAAAGATTTTCAAAATCGTTGTTTTGAAAATAATCTTCCACCTAGATAAAATCCAAAAATAGTGGCTACTAATTGGAATACTTTATATGATATGCTTGTAGTCGCTTATGAATATAGAATACCCTTACAAATGGTTTGGAATGCTCATAATTCTGATATGTCATATAGGCTAGATGATAGTGATTGACGTGATATAAATAAACTTATAGATTTCCTAATTTTTTTTTACTTAACTACAAAAAGAATATATGTACTTTATAGTCCATTAATTTGTACTGTTTTGCCTGATATATGTACAATTTCTTCTAAATTATATAAATTTAAAAATAAACCAAGATTTCAACAAAACATTGAAAAAATGATTCTAAAATTTAAAAAATATTATATTCCTATTCCTCAAATTTATTTAACTGCATGTTTGTTAAACCCTCAGTATAAAGATGTAGATGCATCAAAAATGGTTGAAAAAATATATTTTAACTTAGATATTAATGATGTATTAGAAGAAATTCCTAGTTGTCAACAAGTTAAAGATAGCATAAAAATTGAAGCGAGAAAATTGTATAATTTATATAATGCTAATATAAATTTATCAAGTGAAAATGAACCTCAAAGTACTTGGAGTAGATTTGATGAAGATAATATTGATGCTTATTTACAGGATTATCTTGAATTTTCTCACGATAATAGAAATGATTTTGATGCCTATGTTAATCAAAATACAGAACATACTGAAGATATTCTAGCATGGTGGAGAAATCGCGGCAAAGGATTTCCAAAATTACAACCGATGGCTCGAGATATATTAGCAATGCAAGCGTCGTCAGTAGCTTCGGAAGACGTCTTTAGTGCAGCAAGGTTTCAACTTGGAGAACATAGACATTCACTAGAAGCCGACAGCTTGGAGATATTGGTATTATTTCGAGATTGGATTAACGCTGAGAGAAGAAATTTGGATCGTGAACCACTACCGACCAAATTTTAAGATGACGTTGATGAGGTAATGCAGGATTATAGTGACGACGGGATTGAAGCAATGGAAGATCTTTCTATGCAACCAATTCCCGAACATGTTACTAAAGAAATGTTGAATGATTTACGAAGAGATTTATATGGTGTCACCAACTATTAGTAAAAGTATGATAATTCGAGATTTAATTCAAAAAGAACCCTTCCTAGAAGGTGGCTGTGTAGATTAAATCTTTTAATACTCTACTAATATTTTTGTAAATGTAATTGTAATATCAAATAAATATTGATAAAAATATAGGCTATTCGCCTTAATTTATTTTTTAATATTGTTGTATTAAATTTAATTTTTAATATTGTCAATTTTTAATTTTATAACTTTAAAGTTTGAATTTAAAAATTTCAAACTTTAAGAGTTTGAAATTTAAATTTTATAACTTGAAAAAATTTGAATTTAAAATTTTCAAACTTAAAAGTTTGAAATTAAATTTTATAATTTAAAGTTTGAATTAAAATTTCCAAACATTTAAGTTTATAAAATTTAAATTTCAAACATTAAAAGTTTGAAAATTTTAAATTATAACTTTAAAGTTTGAAAATTTAAAAAAATTTAACTTTTAAAGTTTGAAATTTAATTTTTAATTATTATAATAAAAATTATATTCAATTAAAAAAAATTAAATCTTTAAGTTTTTTAAAATTTTTTTTAATAACGGTCCGTCCCCGTTATCGGTCCGGTCCGGTCTAATATACTACCGGTTCCCTTCCGGACCGGGACGGAACACGAAATAATTTATCGGTTTACCGATCCGGTCCGGTCCCGATTCCAAAACGGTACCGGTTCACACAGTAGCGGTTCCGGAACTTATTGGTCAGGTTCACCCGGTTTCGGTACCGCCGCCAGTCTTACCTACAAGTAAAATTTGGAGAGGGTTGGATGTACACAATCTTATAAAGTAGCATAATGTAAATAGTGCAGTTTTTCAATGGAAAGATATAATATAAAGTTAGAACAATAAAGTTGGTTCACGAATTTTGAGAAGTTGATATAATTATATCGAAACAGCGTTGCCTCAAAAATATCCACAAGAAGCCTTCAGAAAAAAAGAGAATATAAATGATCACAAAAGTTCAGACTCGTAACCTACAAAAATGAAGAAACAATGGGTGAGCATCAACCCACACAATACTTAGCAAGTAAATTTCTAAACACAAGAGAAGGGACAAGTATAATGTGGGTACTCGTTTACACCACAACCAAACCTCCACAACTACAATCTGCATAAAACAACCCAACCTAACAGTTCACAATTTATATAACACACACTCAAGATCAACACTCTAACAATTACATATGCTCAATAACAAACTCAATATTTATCAATCACAAGTTTCACAAAAAGTCACTCACAAGATTAACAACACACAAGATAAGTTCACCAATGATAAAGATGTGCAATGCAATGAAATGCAATGTCAAGTATAGTGATGCATGTATGATGTACCTAACAATAAACACCTGTTGTCTGTCAATCCAGGACCCATGGAGAACGTAACTGTTGCATTGTGCGACACGACCCTCGATAATAGAATTCTTCTTCAAAAGCCATTATGTATTCATCTTACTTGGTTAGTAAATTAATGGTTTTCTCGAGGGATTATTCTTCCTACTTGAGTTTCATTTTCATTGGCTTAACTCATCGGTGACCACCTAAAGTTGATACAAATTTTGACTTAGACACTTTAATTAAGTTTTGTTCATTTTAGACACCTCATGTGATGTCTCGTTATATATTTTTGACACTTTTTTGACAATTAGCCAAATGTGTAAGGTGTATGTAACACACTCACTGATGACATGTCAAATTGACGAATTAAATAAAGACATATGACATATATATCAAAAATAATTTTTAAATAATGAATTTGTATTTTAAAAAAGGGCAATCACTCAATTAACATATGTCATTTTCAAAGCCTAAATAATTAAAAAAAAAAAAACAGCCTATCATATATTATCTTCTCCAGCACCCCCTCCCCCAGCCCACCCCAGCCAATTCCCAACCCTTCCCCACCACCTGATCCCCAAACCCCTCCCCCATCCAAACTATCTTCCCCCATTAGCCCCACCACCCGAACTCCCTCCTCTCCCCACTCAAATCGTTTTTTCGGTGAAATCCTTTCTTCAAGTTTATGATTAGTTCTTCACTTAAGACGCAAAATTTTCTTGTTTAATATTTCTCAATTGTTTTTCTCTACCATTTTTATGTTTTTTCATTAATCCAAATAATCATAGCTTGATCTACTATAATGTTGGTTGTTTTTGTTTTAATTAATTAACACCATCAAATCTACTTTTCCATGGAAGAGATTTAAGTTTTGAAGATGGTGGATAAAATGGGGAAAAAGACAAAAAAATAAAATAAAAATGAATTAAATAAGTTTTTCATCCGCGGGTAGTGAGTGTATCTCACTCACTAGGGGTGTACATGATCGGGTTGGTTCGGGTTTTTCAAATATCAAACCAAACCATTTGTGTTGGGTTTTTGAATTTATAAACCAAACCAAACTAATAAAACTCGGATTTTTCAACTTCGGTTTTTTTCGATAAAGTATTTATAAAAACATATAATTTACTTCTATTTTAAATATTTCTTTAGTTCTACCAAATTGTAGCTATCTAAGTTATTTATCAAGAAAATAACAAAAAAATATGATGTAATTAATGACACTAAAATATCCAAAAAAAATCGCGTAAAACAAATGTTACAAATTAATAAGTCATAATGAAATTGATCATATAAGTACTAAATCATGCTAAAATAAGTTTAGTAAGTATTAGTTACATGACTAAATATTAAAAGGAAGTAAAATTAGATCATGTATTTTAATTGTATAAATCTATATAAAACTAAAAAACAAATATTCAATATTATTGTCATTCTTAGTGTTGAACTGATTTTTTTTTTTTTGCATTAGTATTAATTTGATTTTTATTTAAACTTTATTATAATTACTAACATATATACATATAATCTTATTAGATCATTAAGAATTCCAACTTCCAAACATGAAATAATTATATTAAAAGATAAAAACTATGAAAAAGTATAAGAGATATTTAAAAAATATATCAAATTAAGTATTTTTACGTATAAAATAAAAATTTAAAATAATATATATAATGTCGGGTTGGTTTGGTCTCGGGTTGTTTTTTTTTAGTTGAAACCAAACCAACCCAAATATAGTCGAATTTTCTTTTTTCAACACCAAACCAAGTAAACCAAACCACTAGTCAAGGTCTTTTTTCGGTTTGACTCGATTTGCGATTTGGTTCGGTTTTCGGTTCGGTTTTGTACACCCCCATCACTCACTATGTCATGTCAGCAAAAAGTATAAAATTGACACAACGAGGCATGAAATGAGGTGTCTAGAATGAACAAAGCTTAATTAAGATATTTAAGTGGAAATTTATGTAAACTTTAAGTGATCACCGATGAATTAGGCCTTTTCATTATGAATGTTTAAAATAGACTAATTATGGTTCCACTTAACTTGAGTCAAAAATTTGATAATAATATATATATATATATATATATAAAAGCTGCCAATGTTATTGTACACTTTAAAAATAAAAGTGCTTTTCCTTTAAGCATTGACAAAATTGCAAAAGCAAAATCTTTATACCTTTAATATTTAGATCATTTCTTCTTTTTCCCACCAATTATTTCCTAGTGATTGGGCTAATAAATGATACACCTTTTTTTGACAAATGAATGCACCAAACATCACATGCCTTTTAAGTTCTAATACTAAAAAAAATATGTCATATTATACGTTTGCTTCCATATATCGTTGATGAAAATAGTTATTTGGATTAGTTTTATCTCATTGTTATTGTTACTTGAAATGATTATTTATGTAAAGACATTAGTCATTACCCATGTAGAAGGGGTAGATAAAAAGGAACACAATAAATACTTTCAATCACTTTTTTTCTTTCCGGAAGACAGATGAATTAATGAAATGATTTTTCTTTACTTCATTTTACTTATATCTTTCTAAAAATTACGTAAAATTATAAATCATAGTAATTGATAACTCGAAATAATTTAAAAGATATATAAAAAATTTACGATTAAAATAAATTTATTTGAATTTCAAAATACGAAAAGCACCTTATTTGAATCTCAAAGTACGAAAAGCACCACATAAATTAAGTCCAACGGAATATATCAATTGGTACAAAAAGGCCATGACACCACAATGGTCTCATTTTGTTAGGGAAGTACATTCCATCTTCAACCTTACCAATTGGTGGTCTATGCTAAACAAAAAATGTTCACCTAGATAAAATTTTCAACTTTTTTAGTATTTCTATAGAGTGCAAAATTCAAATCGAAATTAGAGAAAGAAAATGTATGAGTTTAAAATTAACTCTTGACAAACTTGCTAGATTAAAATTATCCAAGTGACAAATCTGAACGGACACAGAATTTTTTTAAAAAATCTTGTAAAAATGAATTCAAAATCAATTATTGAGACGTTTCTCGTCAATGGACAAACTACCTTGTTCTTATACAATGTTTTTGTTCTAGATCTTAACTATCTTTTCAGACTGAACAATCTAGGTAAACAATAATGTTTTCCCCTAGGAGTTGTTCCTATAATTTTATGGTACTTTTAAGAAGAAAAAAGAAACAGGCCTGCACAAAAACTATTTGTTTTACTAGTTCCTAGTTATTGTGAATTTTGATTTGATATACTCTTTACTTCAAATTAAACTATAAAATATTAAGTAACAATATTAATATCACTTTTAGCAATAATTGAATTAATGTTATTATATTTAAAATAACTAAATTTTTATTTAGTGATATTTATATACAGTGATAACTATAAATACTACTATATTTATTATTCTCGCTAAAAAATTGCTGCAAAATCATTTTTTTTATAGTGCTACAATTTCTGAATATTAAGACAAAGAATAAAGACAATTTGTTGCCCTCTTCATCTTAATATTTAAGAAATTCAAACCAAAAATAAATAAGCTGACTGGAAATCTAATATTAAAACTATTATTACCAGTCATTGAAGTTGATATTATCTATTTAATCTTTTATTTGTTGATAAATAATAATTCTTTTAACTAAAAATCATGACCGAAAATTAAAATAATCAAAATTTGTTTTATAAATATGATTAGACTTTTTTTCCTAGATGTGATGTTTTAACTTCCATGTTACTAGTCTCGTATAAAGGGTGTATTCGGTACGAGTCAATTTCTTATTCTTAATTTTTTATATGTATAAATAAAAAAATATTATTTTAATCGTATTTGTAGACAATCTAAATAAATATAATGAAGGGAAGGGGATATAATCAATAGTAAATATGACCGAAAAGTCATTTTTCTCCCTTTTAGAATTTCTTTTTTTAGAGAAAATATTTTTTAAATCGTTTTTGACTAATAGAACTTGAGAAAAACAGAAGACGTCTTTTTTTTTTTTTTTTAGATTAATTAGTTTGCATTTCATTAACAATTGTCTCAATCATTTTAATTTGTAGATTTTTTGCAAAAAATTAATAATTGATGAGGTCAAGTAGGAATTTCCATTAATTTTTTAAGAATTCTATTCTATTCTTTATTTCTTTTTTTTTTTGGAGAATTTAGTAAGTCATAATTAACTTGTCGTTATATACCTTGCTTTTATCATCATCTATTTGTTCTTATTAACAAGGGCAAATATCACTATATACACGCACATAGACGGTATGCAATTAATTAATAGAGATCACTTTTTTAATATATATTTTATTAATTCCTAGAAATAACAGTTTTATAATAATAAAAATAATAGTAATATTGACGTAGACTCTTTAACTTGGCTTCTAAATTCTTGTTTCCTATAATGCTGACATGAACCCTTCAACCGGCTACATCTAAAATAAATCATAGTGATGTATTTTCTACCCACCCACCCCATGTTTTTTTTTTTTTAATTTTGATTTGTCAATAGAGATATAATGAATTTATGGAGAGATTTGATTTTATAATTCTTTACTTGTTCTTTTAGTTTTTTTTTTAAATATAATTTTTTTCAATTATATATCTAACAGATATTAAAATATCATTTTATTTTATTCAATTTGTAACTAAGTGGTTATAAGAGATGAACTAGGTATCACATACTCTCCCTGTTCGCTTTTATTTGTTATATTACGTTTTTCGAAAGTGAATTTGATTAATTTTCAAAGTTAAATTAAATCCTATTAATTTGATATTTTGAATAAAAAAATTAGATATTCAAAAATTATATAAAGATATTATAAATTGTAACTTTTTGCATATAAATACGATGAAAAAATACATCATAAAATTTTAGTCAAAATTTTTATCGTTTGACTCTATAAAAGGAAACCATGACAAATAAAAGCGGACGGAGGGAGTAGTTACAATTTTTTTTTAAATTTACTTATGCCTTTATAGACTATACACCTACATTTGTCAATATTGTTTGATGATCAATTTTTGTATTAAAATAACTCAAATCATGATATGTTATTTCCATATGATTTCATATCATGGTTTTTGAAAAATATGGTATCACATCTCATGATATGAAATAACGAGATGGAATCAGCGTAAAATCATATGTTCAAACGTTGATTCCATCTCACGATACCATATCGTGATATATATGGTATCACGTGGCCAAACGCCTACTTAAAGTAGAGTATACATATAAGTATATATAGGGATTTGAGTGTAATAAAATCAAACAATAATTAAGGCCATATATATATATATATATATATATATATATATATATATATATATATATATATATATATATATATATATATTGTGACTTGTGAGGATATATATTTATAATATATATGATCAATTATGTTTCTACAAAGCTAGTCTATTAAGGCCTTGTAAAAGCTTCTTTCTATTTTGATTACTCCTTTCTTATGGCTTTAGCTTTAAACCTGCAAAAGTGCTCTGTTAGAGCCTCAACCAAGAGGGCTCCATAACACATGGAGAAAAGTCTTTTGTTTACCAAACCTACAAATTATAAAAAATATATGATAGCAAACAAGTATGTTCATCAACATCATCATATTCATTTGATAAACATGCAAAACCCTAATTATCATGAGAATTCATCATCATCAAGAAGTGAATCACCGGAAGGCGTTGAGCCTGTTTCCGATGCCAAGTGGGCTCCTAAGCTTCTCCATGAGTGTGCTACCGCGATTTCTAATAAGGATTCAACAAAGATCCATCACTTGTTATGGATGTTGAATGAACTTGCTTCTCCCTATGGTGATTGCAATCAAAAATTGGCATTTTATTTCTTACAAGCCCTTTTTTGTAAGGCTACGGATACTGGCTTAAGGTGTTGCAAAACCCTAACTTCAGCAGCTGAAAAAAGCAAATCATTTGATTCATCTAGGAAATTGATCTTAAAGTTTCAAGAGGTAAGTCCATGGACAACTTTTGGTCATGTTGCATCAAATGGTGCAATATTAGAAGCATTAGATGGAGAGAATAAGCTTCATATAATTGATATAAGTAACACTTTTTGTACACAATGGCCTACTTTGCTTGAAGCCTTAGCTACACGAAACGATGAAACGCCACATCTTAAGCTCACGGTTGTGGTCATGGAGAGCACCCTAGTGAAGTCTCATGTTATGAAAGAAGTAGCACAAAGGATGGAGAAATTTGCTAGGTTAATGGGAGTGCCTTTTGAGTTTAATGTTATAAGTGGATTGAACCATTTGAAAGAACTCACAAAAGAGAGTTTGAATATAAAAGAAGAGGAAGCATTGGCTGTGAATTGCATTGGAGCACTGAGAAGAGTTGAAGTAGATGAAAGGGGAGCTTTTATAAGAATGATTCAATCACTTAACCCTAAAGTTGTGACAATAGTAGAACATGAGGCTGATTTTTCTAGCACAAGGAATGACTTTGTTAAGTGCTTTGAAGAATGTCTTAGGTTCTACACATTGTATTTTGAGATGCTTGATGAAAGTTTTCCAACAACAAGCAACGAAAGGCTAGTGATCGAAAGGGAATGTTCTAAATGCATAGTTAAGGTTTTGGCTTGTGATAATGATATTGGTGATGATCAAGGATATAGTGAAAGAAGAGAAAGAGGAAATCAATGGTGTGAAAGACTTAAGGAATGTTTTACCCCATTTACACTAAATGATGATGCTGTTGATGATGTTAAGGCTTTGCTCAAGAGGTATAAAGCTGGATGGTCACTTGTGCTACCACAAGCAAATCAAGAGTCACCTGGAATTTACTTGACATGGAGAGAACAACAAGTGGTATGGGCTTCCTCATGGAAACCCCAGAAAAAATCAATGGAGGTAGAGACATGATCAATGAAGATACATATAGCTGAACAAGACGTGTGTGATGATTATATTACTGAAGATTCATATAGTTGAACTGGACGTGCATGGGATTAAAGCATAGTAATCATATATTGTCATATGCTTTATTTATCTTACAACAAGCTAAAGCTTGATATCATTTAGTTTTTTTTTTCTCTATATTTTGGGAGCCAACAACATAGATAAGCAAGAGGTTGATCTTTTTTTTTGCTTTAATTTGTTTTCTTATGGATCTTGCAAACATATAGGACTAGTATTACTAGATTATATTGTTAATTTAATTTGCATTATAATGCTTTGTGTTTGGGAGTTTGTCTTGCTTTTTATTCGTTTGCTTATTTTTTTCTCAGTTTCTTCTAATTGTTTGAAAGTGTTTGCATGGGTGTACACTTTTTTTTTCAAATTATGAGTTCTTTTTCATTGGATCTTTTTGCTAATTAGAAAAAAAGTGTTTGCCATTTTGCATACCAATCCTTTACAATTAGCCTTGGTGGGGGGACCTCTCCCACTATTAATATAGTAATAAAATTGGAGGTTGTTTTCCCCTTTTCTTATTGGCACTACTTGTTATTACAAAAATAGATTTAGATTCCCCTTTTTAAGACTAGACTAGAATATAATAGATGGAAACAAGAAGAAAGAAAATCTAACTATTACTCCTTTTCTCCGATAACTATTAGAGTCCGTTTGGATTGACTGATTTTATGCGTACGTTCTCAAGTTAAAATAGTTTTAAAATATCTTGTATTATTTGGATAAATTTAAAAAAAACTGTTTATAAGCACTTAATTTTGATCTAAATCACAAAAATATATCAAAATTCATTAATTAAAATTTCTAACTTATAATTGATAAGCCAAAAATCATACGCTTGAACTTCTTGTAAATTCTAATGCATTGGAAAAATGAATATGTTTTTCTTTTTTTTAAAAAATATTGGGGGTAGAGGGACAGAAACTAGGGGAATGATAGATATTACAAGATGAAAAATATCTTCACTAACAATATAGAAATTTAAATAATCAATCAACTAACCTACCCCGCAAGGAAAAAGGGGAAATGTATGCTAACCTCAATGAATGATTTTTCTAGGAAGATCTATCTTTTTATTATTTCTTTTTCATTTTTGATTAAAGGAAAATAAATATAATATAAGATAAAGATAAAGAAGAAGATAGTGAATAAAGGAGGACATAAAAAGAGGAAAATAGAAAAGGACCCATGAGGCATGAGGTGAAATTGGTGGCAAGCATAAACATACCAACTTGATCCCATAATTGCCTTTATGTCTAGTGATATGAATAGCATAAATTTGATTGTTTTTTCATATTACGTACAATAGCCTCATGCCAACATCAGTTAGTGGCAAACCACTTTTATTGATTTAGATAAGACTTCTACTTAAACTTTGCTCATTTTTATTTATTTTTACTCTTTACTTACATCTCTCCTCCTATGCCTCGATTTCGAACCAAGCAACTTAATGAAAAATTAGGAATATCAAAGATACAAAAGCAGTCTTAAATAATTAAATTATTTATTAAGGAATAATCAAATGAACTAACACGAATGTGAAAATACAACCCACAGGACCTGAAAGTCATGTATCAAAACTCTAACAAGATTCACAAGTCTAACAGAAAATCATCTATAGAACTAGTCTAAGTCCGAATAAAATGGACTGTACAAAAAGAGATCTCAAGGCAGCTCAGAAGAACTAGCTTACCCTTGAATTTGAAATAGTCACTGATCTTCTAAAAGATGTTTCTCAATAGCCGCCGGAAGATGCCCTGTACACAACAAAAATAAGAGGAAGTGCAGTATCAGTACACAATCACCGTGTAGTGGTAGGATCACACAACTATCCCACTAAGTGAAACATATATAAATCAAACCAACAATATAACCAAGTAACATATATACCGAATATCAACAACATTGATTAACACCATCTTCATAGCATAAGAAAACCACACCACAACCACTCTTAAAGTTCACTTGTGCAATGCATGAATGGAGTCCCACTCCCGCACTCACACTAAGTAGAACTCTTTGAGAAGTCATAAGTCACAGTTCATAAACAATAAATACAATTATCACAAGTAGTTGATCATCTCATGGAACTCAATGCAATGGTCCTCTCATGGAATCTAAACTCAAACTGTTAGTGCACCGTTGTGATACCCAATCCCAATTAGCTTGCCTAACGTGGCAATTCGATCCCATAGTTTGCTGGAACGTGGCCACCTGATTCAATATTTATGTCAGAACATGGCAATCCGATCCCATCAACGCACCACAATCACATACATGTGTACATCATCAAGATCATACAACAAGAGGTGATTCATGACTTACAATTATTTGTTCATACTCATTTACATAGTGTGTGATTAATAATGCAACATTCGCATACATACATGCATTATAATGAAGCAATAACAAACATAAATCACAACTATCACCTACCTCGAACCCAAGTATATCAACAAGGTCATACAACTAGGTAATTCATGACTTACAATTATTTGTTCATACTCATTTGCATAGTGATGCAACATTCGCATACATTCATGCATTATAATGAAGCAATAACAAACATATATCACACCAACATGAAATCACAACCATCACCTACCTCGAATCCAAGCTTGAATCTCCTAAGACACTTGAATCTTCCCCTTTCGGATTCTTTCTGCTTATTTTAGGTCTATAACAATTAATATACACAAGAATCAACAATCAACGATCTAATTATTCGGAATATAACAAATTCGAAAACCCTAGACCAACCCAATATTCCAATACCCAAATTAGGATTTTTTTTCACTATAATTCTTAGATCAAAATCCATTCCCATCGATAATAACCAAAGAAAATAGGTTCTACGGATCGAAAAATAAATTGGAGATGTTAAAACCTTATATTTATCCTTAAGAATGGGGAAAAATGTCAAGAACTCGTCTAGGGTCGCCTCCTTAGCCTAAAAGTAAAAAAATATCAAATATGATCAGTTTAGGATTTATTAGTGATTTTACGTCGCGTCTGGGCCTCTACAGCGGATCCATCCCGCTCCAGCGGCGCTACTCCGGCGCCGATAATCCCGCTCCAGCAGCCTCAATGGAGACATAATTTACCCATTCACAAAAAGATCATTTTCAGGACTTCTACCCATCCGAACTCGATTTCGTAAATTGGTACGATTTTCTTATCGTCTTAGCTATCCACTCATGTAATAAAATTCACAATTAGATCTCTCATTCATTTTTAGATTTTCCTACACCTTAATGCCTCCAATTTCATCCAAATCTGGACTAGATTTTGGAAATTCCAAGTTACTACCAAAAAGTTTTCTGCTTTTCCATAACGACGGAATCAGGTCGTTACAATAGATGTAACCTTTCTGAAAGATTGTAACTTTTCCAAAGGGTTGTGTCCTTTTTGATAAGGCACAATAAAGCACTTACACACTACTATAAGTTGTCTATAAATAGAGAGCTTCTTCTTATTTTTCAACAAGGAAAAATTCAATTTTCGAAACTTCTTCTTCTACCATTAAATCTAGTATTCTAAGTGTACTTTACTGCCATTGAGTGGTTCCCTGACACCTTGATTTTAGGTAGAGATACCCCGGCGATTAAGTTCGTTCTATCTTGGGAGGATATATTTCATTAACCACGGTACTTGAGGGAATAATTTTTTCTTAAGAGGACAATGTGCATTCAATGGGCTTGATTTTCTTCTTTAAGAAATATATTTTATATTTTGTTTTTAATCTGTTTCTGATTCTATTTTCTCTACTAGTTTTAATTTTCTAGTTTTGAAAATACTTTTTAAACTTTGTTGTATCTTACCAAATTCTTCAAAGTTTTGTTATAAGTATCTTAAGTATGCAGGATGAACGACAATCTTAAGGAAATACCATTGGTATTTATTGCATTCTAGTGATTGAAGGAAACAAATCACGAAAGTAGGAGATTAATGCACTACCTCTTCAGAATATGGTGCCTTTTTTAGCAAAGTCGAAGTGGGAATGTACTAGAAGAAGTGATGGTATTTGGGTTAAATATTACACCATGTAAACTTCTTATTATTTATTTAAGGAGGAAAATAATTTCTAAAAGTTAACAGTGTTGATATTTATATATCATGTATGTCTTTGGAAAAAAGATCTACAAATCATATGTTTTTGAATGAATTTAAAAAAAAAAAAAAACGAATAAGGTTGCCTTTAAAACACTTTAGTTTGCAGAATAAGAGATGCACATTTTTGTTTGATAAAATAGTATGTCAAAATGTAATAGTTGGAAGACTATTTGAAAAAGAAAATTATTTCTATGTGATAATCTAAGAATATATTTTATTCTGTATGGAGGAAAAAAGAATTTTGTAGTTTTATACTCCGAGCGAAATTTGATTGTGTCTGATTTTCGTAGACTAATTTTTTTTTGTAGTTTTCTACTCTGGATAAATTACAATATGCAATTGGTTTGAAGTATTTGAAAACTTCACCTAATAAGTCAGTGTTGTACTTTTGGTTTTCTACAAATTTCATTGTTAAATAGAAAAAAATTCTACAAAAAGTACTTTCGTCTTTATTGTTAGTATTAGAAATACTAAGTGATATGTCTAACTGTGATAGAAAAGAATCAGTGACTTAAAGTGTGTGATTTTGTGCCTACAACAGGTGTCTCTATGGAATGAGTTTTGACACTATGTAAAGATTTTCAAAGAGAATTAAAATATTTTAATTCTTTTGTAGAATAATATTTCCAAAAGAGGTTTCATGCCGCCAATGACATTTTGATAGTCTGGGAAAATATGTGAAAACATTATTTCAACTATTGGAAAAATATTTTTGAGATTATATTTAAAATGTGGGGTTTCTTTGCTTACGACAAAGATAAAATTAGATTTAGTGCCCAATTTAAATTTGGAGCTCAAGTTATGAAATTCGATGACACTTTTATAGTATGTTAGACACTCAAAATTTTTGGAGTATATTTGAGTTTGTGGTCATTGAATTTCTCTTTTACTAGTATATGATATGACTATTATGAAACTACCAAATTATATGTATACTTGTTCAAAATGATTATGTACTTTTATGAAAAAGTGTCATTTAAAATGTTGTGATTTTTCATGAAAAGATATGCCTATTAAATATAACTATTTGTATAGACATGAATATTGGTGAATAGTCATTTGCCAGGTTTTGTAACAAAAGCATTTGAATTATATTTCCTTTACTGGACCCAATGAAACTTTGTTCATGGGTAGTTCTATAACAATCAAATTGAAAATTACGGAAAGTTTCTCCATAAAAAGCTTATTTGACAAAGTGTTGACTCTAAATAATGTTTGTATCACACAAATTGTAAAAAAATAGGAACAAAATATTTGTGAGAAAAAGCTACCTCACATAGAGCTTTTCAAACTTAATAATTTTTTATTTTGTTCTTACTTGGTTGAATCAATATGTTTGTGACATGAACACTTGGGACATGTCAATTACAAAATCTTGTAAGGAGAATTGAACAACTTATAAGTTTTGTTTAACTTTGAGTGCAATAAATAAAAATGTCAAGTTTGTGTGGAATCTAAGTATGCTGAGAATTCATATAAATATGTTGAAAGGAATTATAATACCTTAGAATTGATTTACACTGACATTTTGCGATATGAAGTCAATACCATCTCGTGTATCTCATAACTTTTATCAACAATTGCATTCAATACATTTATATCTATTAGTTAAATAGTAAGAGTGAAACAATAGAAACGTCTAGGCAATATAATATTGAAATTGAAAATCAGTTGGGAAAAAGATAAGAAGTGATAGGGATGGAGATTATAAATCTCATTTACAGAAATATGCTTGGAAATTGGATTATCCATCAAAATACTGTTCTATTCACCTCCATCTAATGGAATTACAGAATGAGAAAAAATTGAACTTTGAAGGAAATGATGACAACATTACTTTACCACAAAATTTTGTGGAAAAGCTATCCTTACATCAAAAGAGAACAACAAAAAATTTTGTTCGTTCAGGATACAATCTATCTAAATGAGAAATAGAAAGGAAGGAAATCCAACTTGAAATATTTTAAACTGTGGGGTGTCTAGACAAAGTCCAAGTTCCTTTCATAAAAGGATTAAAATAGGACCTTAGAACTGTGGACTGTAAAATTAAACTTGAATAATCTAGTGAAAGGTCTAAAAGACCTTGAGAAGAACAAAAGGAGAATGTACTTAATAAAGAGATTCAAACGTGTTGTAAATGTTAAAGCACATCTACTACATTTGGATTTAATTTTGTAACATTTCCTATGTCTTATATAGACTCATTCTTTTGGAAAGATCGTGATAATAGTGAGATTGGTTCAATCTTGAGAAATCCTATTGGAAGTTGATTGATCTTCCTCCAAAAAATAAACCTTTAGATTAAAGTGAATCTTCAAAAGGAAAATAAAAGTTGATGAAACTGTTGACAAATATAAATCAAGACTTTTTGTCAAAAGTTTTGGACATAAACAAGGTCTTGATTTTATCGACACATACTCGTCATTAACTAGAATTACATTCATTCGGATGTTAATATTATTAGTCTTAGAAGTCTGAGAATCTGGAGTCTGACCTTCAACACGAGTTTGTGAGGCATCAGAGGTGACAAGCTAAGTTCTCGCTTGAGACATCCCCTATAGAAGTCCTAACATACGACCCAAGGTATCTTAAAGCACTGAGGCAAGCTAATAGTGGGTGGAGCCTGAGCTGGTCCATTCCCCTCGATACGATCCTGCACATCCCCCTAAATAACATCTAAATCACGAGGTCCTGTCCTATTATGGCCCTTGGTAGCTATTGATACTTTGCATTCCACAGGTCTTGCAATACAAACCCTACCCCGACCTTGACCTCGCCCTCTACCTTTACCTCGGGCAGTGCTCCCAGAAGCAGGCATATGAATAATCTTCTGATCACCACTTGCAGGTGTACGAGTCCTTACCATCTGAGAGGCTAATATATCAAATTAGAATGTCAACAAGGTCAAGTGTACACTATAAAGAATGAAAGAATAAAATTTTCCTGAATGTCCTATAGCCTATCGAAGATAGATATGGACATTATCATACTGATCCGCAAGACTCTACTAGACATTTCTCTTGTACTCATGAGACCGATGAACTTAAGGCTCTTAGTCTTGGCAGTTCGTGCATCGCACATCCTTGTTTTATTTGAGAACTTTCTTTACGAATTGTGGCAATGACTCTTAAGCACCATTGTCTTCTCCTAAACTTGTCATGGTGGTTATGAACGTTGGTTTCCCTTTTTAGTCCTTCACAAGCTGCATGACCGATAATTGATTCTTCAATTTTAATGAATTCATTTATATAACAAATCAAAATTTTAATGAATTCATTTATATAACAAATCAAATTTTTGATTTACCTGAAGCAGTAAATCTTCTTATGGAATGATTTTTCAATTTTGTTAATTTACCTTCATATCCTCTTGTCTGACTTCATTTGTACAAACAAATAAATTTTTTATTTATTTGAGGCAATAAAACTTTTCAAAAATTCAATTACCTGAAGTAGTATATCTTCTATTGCAATAATTCTTCCATTTCGTCAACTTACTTTTCGATTATGTGCTCTCATACATAACTTCATTTGTATAGACAAATAAAAATTCTTGATATACATGAGGTAGTAATTTTATATTTATTTTTTTGCAATGAAATTGAAATTTTATTGGTTACTTTCAGATTATGTGCTCCTCTATTTTATACTTTTTATTTGATTGTAATATGTAAAAAAAATTCATTGTCCTCTTTAATTGTAAGTTAATAGATGCATTAGATGTATTTAGTAGATTATTATTTTAAAAAGTAAAAAAAAGTTCAAAAAATTGAGAAAAAAGATAAATTGGAATGGAGGTCATATAGGCATGCAACATCAGCTTTTCTATATTCAACTTTATATATACGGAAAAGGGCCTAAAATACCCTCGAAGTATTGAAAATGGTACACAATCACCCCCATCCACCTATTAGCCCCCAAATATCCTTCACATTCACCTTTGAGTTCAAATTTACCCCTTCATTAACGGACCAAAATTAAAAAAATAAAATAATAATAATTTTTAATTACATGGCACTCAACCATTGGTTGTCATTTAATTATTTAAAATAATTTTAAACTCACCATTACCCACCCATTTTAACTAAACCCGCCCCACTTGACCCAATTTAAAAAAAATCCATCTAATTAAAAAAACCTAAAACCTTATTCCTCCATTTTTCACAACTTCCACTGGCGACTCCATTGTCTTCTTCTTCTTCTTCATCCTGCGTCAGCTTCTTCTTCGATTATTGTAGCAATGGTGGTCTGTTTAGTTGTATGAGCTATCTCATGTGATGTAAAAGGTTGCAGAAGAACAATTATTGCTTATATTTATATTCAAAACCATTAAGAAATGCATAAACTTCCAATCCTATATTTGAATTGGGAAAGGGTAAAAATATGTTGCTGAATTATTGAGAATCTATGTCTGCTCTTTGACACAAAAATGCCCTTGCCATCAAGGTCCGCGACCCCTTTGGATATGGATTTGACAGAACTCAATAACTTTAACTCAAACCTTATATTTGTGTTAAAAAATTCATTTGATAGGTACAAACAATATTCTTAACCATGTAAACACAAACGAATTATGAAAATTGTAATTAACAGTATCACCTCATATTCAATTTGTTTTAAAAAAATCGTTTTAATTTATTTTTGTTTGATTCGAAACGTTAATTAGTTGGGTCTTTAATTAATTAGGGGTGGTAAAATTGATCTAGGCCTGCCCAAGTCCAGTGGCCGATCTAATGCCTAGAATTTGTACTTGAAATTAAGTAATTTTGAGATTCGACCTCTAATTTTGTAATACAATTTTTTGCTGAGGCGAGGGCTTGCCAAGCCTCCCAATATTTTTCACGAAGTAAATGTGCACTAGTCAAATTATAAAAAATTTTCTTCAAATTGCAGGATGATGAAGAAGAAGAAGACAATGGAGTCGCCAGTGGAAGTTGTGAAAATTGGAGGAATAAGGTTTTATGGTTTTTTAATTAAATGGTTTTTTTAAAAAAAATTGAGTCAAGTGGGACGGGTTTAGTTAAAATGGGTGGATTTAAAATTATTTTAAATAATTAAATTATAACCAATGGTGAGTGTTACGTAAATTTTTTTTTTTTTTTTTATTTTGATCCGTTAATAAAGGGGTAAATTTGGACCCAAAGGTGGATGTGAAGGGTATTTGGGGGCTAATAGGTGGATGATGGTAATTGTGCACCATTTTCAATATTTCAAGGATATTTTTGGCCATTTTCCGTTATATATATATATATATTATATATATATATTGATATATTGATTTAATGTACACTTTTACTTATCATTTTAACGTTTTTCTATTATATCCTCAATTTACTGAACTTTTATTAAAAAATATATAGTTAGTAGTGAGTAAGCAAGCATATTTGGAATCAATCAATATTTTCTTAGGAGGGACACTTCTAAATTTGAAACTAAATATTTTCAATTATTTAGCTGGTTAAAATTAGCAGCTAAAGCTTGATTAGCGTTCACCCAAGTACTATTGTAGACTAAACGTAAGCGTTAAGAACACCGGAGAGCCATGAACGGCGACGGCGTCGTTGAAGATGAAAGAAAGGTCGCCGGAAAACCTGAGGAGAATGAATACGAGTACGAAGAGGAACAGAGGATGCTAGAAGAGCTAGGAATGTACAAAGGGAAGGTGAGATTAGTGAATAGTGAAGAGCCAACAGAGGAGACAATGTTATTGTGGGGAATTCAACAGCCGACGTTTTCAAAACCCAATGCCTTCGCACGCCAAACTTCTCTTCAGCTCCGTGTTGATGCATGTGGACGAACTCTCTCCATTCTACAGTCTCCTTCTAACCTGGTTTGTGCCTAATTTGAACTTGTTGAAATGAATTGAGTTAACCCTAAGTATGAGTTGGTCAATTTGAACTATGAATTTCCAGTTTTTATTGGTTAATGAAGCTAAAAATGAACTTTGCAATTAAATTGTAGAGGAACCTTTTGTATATTTAACAAAGTTGGATCAATATATTATGTTTTTATGGGGGTTTTGAAATTATGTTTGATTGTTTTGGTTATATAAATCAATTAGTTATATTGTTGAAGAGATTCTTTGTTTATTGGGAGGTATCCGAGGTGACTTGAACTTAAAAGCAGAATCCTCAGAATCATATGATTCAGATACATGTCGAGATGAACAGATAAAAGATTGGGATAGATAGGATGACCTATCCATTTCATATTAGAAGATTGATGAAAGCAAGAAAGCATAATTAAAAGAATATAAATTCCATTCATACAAGTAGGAGCTGCACAATTGCATTGGTGATTGTATTGCTGTCCAAGTCCCTTTGAGGACATTCGATAAAACAATGTATTCTGCTCTAATACTGTGTTATAAGGATTAGAAAGGCGTTCTTTTCGTTTTTTATCTTCTATTTTTGAATTGATTGCAGTTGATAGAGTAAATCGTCCGTCATGCTTTTGACTTTGAGAATAACTACTTTTTCAGTAGTAAATATCAGTTAGCTATGGCATTAGATAATGGCTCTTAGGTATGTTTTGGTGCTCAACTCGTGTAATTTAGAAATATTTAGATAGACTTTTATAAACTTAAAATGATCAGAGTGATTTTTCTTCCGAATTCAAGGAAGAATTAGACTAACTTCTGGAATTTTCATGTTTTACCTAAATATCTTGGGGTGTTCTGATGGGAAAACTTGAAATTTTCTTGCACTCTCACTTCACTTAACGCATATGGCTTCTCCTTGGCATGGCAGTTTCTAAAGCATGAACAGTGTATAAATTGCTTGGGTTAACCTGAAGTAGTTGATTACAATTGTGTGTAGAAATCCAATTAGAATGCAGAAGGCATTATTGGCTCTCTTGACTAGATTTCGTATATAGCTGGAGAACAGTGTTCTGAATCCCTTTGGTCCTGTTATTGTGCGTTCAAGCAATCCCCATTGAAATAAAAAGAGGATATCAACAAGGACTCTAGAGCTATGAATTACACAAAGAAATGCACGAAAAATGAACCAGTCAGTTTCTTCATGATTTGTTAGCACCTAGGACTTCTACTCAATAGAAGAAAAACTGGCAAATGGTTGTTAGGTGTCCTAAATGTGAGAAGGCATTCGAAAAGGAAGTTTATAGCGTGTTATTTAAAAAAGGGCTGCTCCTTTAACTTGTTGAAGAAGGATGTCAAATGGGTTATGTCAGATGCAAGTGACGTGGATTTCAGTGCATTGAAGAAGGTCATCTATATTGCGGTTGCCAGATTTTGATTTACCATTTGAAGTACACACTGATGCATCATATTATGCAGTATAGTGAGTTGGTTCTGCAGGATCGTGCGGTTGCGTTTGAGAGCTGAAAGTTGAATGTTACGGAAAATCGTTATTCTGCTCATGAGAAAGAGATGGTGGCTGTACTCGATTGTATTTGGTATGGCGAGTCTATCTACTTGGAACAAGCTTGTGGTCTGAACGAAAACGTGGCAAATACATATTTCAAAACTCAACGAAGCTGGGTCTGAAGTAGGCCAAATGGAAGGAGATTGTTTTCGGAAGAAGCTCAAAAGTTGATGGGAAGGCATCAAAATGGTTGTCATAGAAAGATTCTCAAAGTGTGGGATTTTTATTGCTGTCCTACTCTTTGTTCTTCCAAGATAGCTGCTGAGTTGTTCTAAGAAACTTGAGGAGCAAGTACAGAAGAATGTGACCAGCTAATTAGGAAAGCTTGTGTATCATTTTAAAATTCTACAAAATAGCCAACTACTTTTTGTACAGTAGATATCATTCAATTTATCAAAATGGCTGCGTACTTATCTGCCTTGCTTATTTCCGCTCTTTCAATTTTTTCTTTACAACTTATTTTATTAATGTTTCTTACGTGTCTTCTTCTTAAATTAATATGACTAGCATTAGTATGGTACTATTTCATCACAAGACTCACTACTAGCACATCAAAAGAATTAAGCATGAGAATTCATAGTCGATGAGCAAGGTCTTCTCCTTAACATTAATCATATATTCATTTGGAAACCATTAGTCGGTGATTCAATCAGAATATTAACGCAACTCCATTAGGTTGTCTTTACCTTGTCAGTTTTCTTTCAAGGTCATCGTGTTGTAAGTAATATAGTCTTCCCATCTCCTTGAAGTATCTTCCTTATAAAGGGAATAAGAGGGTCTGGTATTATTACTCTTTGCTAATGGATCAGATTCTCATTACTTCAAATACCCTGGACTCTTCTTTACCCACTAGTTTGGCTTGCCTTCGTGATACGATGGACCTCTCAAACAGATTTAGGGAAATATTAGACAAGCTATCTCCACTGATGTTTTATATTCAGGATCATACTTTCTATCTCCACTGATGTTTTATATTCAGGATCATACTTTCTGTATATGGATTTAAGCTGCTTATTCTGCTTTAACTAATGAAAATTATGAACTAGAAAAGTTTTGAGTTAGTAAGTCACTTCTTAGTGTCGCTTTTGAGATGACTAATAAGCTTTGGCAATGACATGATCCAAATACAAATGGGATTAGTTGCTACTTGTTTTCTGGAAATGTTGCTTATATCTGCTGAAAGAAGAAATGGTTGTGAGACACTTTGATCTCCTAGCACACACAAAGCATCTCAATTATTCACTGTTGCACTCTCTCTCTTTCATCAATTTCTAGTAATCAAGCTATATTTACTTTAGGGCACTCCTGGAGTAACTGGTTCTGTAATGTGGGATAGTGGAGTGGTCCTTGGGAAATTCTTGGAGCATGCTGTAGAATCAGAAAGAATTCATCTTCAAGGCAAGAAAGTCGTTGAATTGGGCTCTGGCTGTGGATTAGTTGGGTAATACTGTTATCTTTTGCACCTTTGATTTCTGATTTTGTCAAATCATTTGTTGTCACTACTGGTTTAAGCTAGTGGATGTCAGTCAAGCGATTAAAATAGATGCATGTTCCAACAAAATTATGTTGTATTAGTTCCTATTGTAGATTCTTGTCTCAATGCGTACAAAAAAAACAAGGAATATCATGTCCATAAAATAAAGTACTTGCTCATAAAATTATGTTTTTGCCTCGTAGTAGTCATTAAATGTGGAATCCACTTACCGTGCATGCCATAAATTTACTGCTATAAAATTATTCATTTCTCTTAAATTTCTCATTCTATGTTTCCAGCTGTGTTGCAGCTCTTTTGGGTGCTCAAGTTATTCTCACTGACCTCCCAGATAGACTGAGGCTACTAAAGAAAAACGTAGAAGCTAATTTATATGGAGATGTAAGAGGCTCTGCAACAGTAAATGAGCTCACATGGGGAGATGAGTTGGATAATGATATGAGGAATCCTTTGCCAGATTATGGTAATAATCTGAGATGGTCTCATTCCATATAGCAGTTGCTTTACAATACATAACTGAATTCCATATGCATCTTCTGAGGTTGTATAAATGGCCTTCACAATGTTGTTACATGCATATTTCAAAATGATATTTTCTTCTCTCTTTCTGATAACCAAGATATCCCGTGTATAAGCTGGCCTGACCACAGTTGGTGGCTTGGTGCACAGGTTTAGAACCCAAGGGAGTGCAGTCTGCCCTTCTACTCTCATCCCACTTAAAAACCAAGCTTCAGCTAGCAGAAGGGTTCAAACCTGTAGTGTGTACTTACAACACATCCCCGTCCTTCATTTATCGTGGGCATTTCAAATTGAAATTTCCTTTTCTTCCTTCTCGTGTCCTTGTATCATTATTAGTTTCTCTGGGGAGGATGTGAATTAGAATTATATACTATTTAGTGTTTAATCACAGAGGTGATAGATTCAGTTAAACTTTCCAGCAATGTTTCAGAGAAATTTTATTCTGTGTTCTCATTTTCCTTTATCGAGTATAAGCCTTAGCATGAAAGGTTTACAAAACTTGAAATCTTGCTGTCTATAAATCTGATACTATTAGTTGAGGCATACTTTGGGTTTATAGTTGTAACTGATGAGAGGTCAGGCTGCTCCAAATCATCCATGGAGACACTAATCTTGAAAATCAATCTTAAAAGGTGATAAAGAGTAACGTTTTCCCTTTCAAGGCTAAGCGTCTATTGACCGATGGATGCAGTCAATAGAAGCAATGCGGAGAAAATCCATCTTAAGTGTAGAGATCATATATGTCAATTAACTACATATATCCCTGATTAAATCAGTATGTCTGACCTCCGTTCATGTTCCTTTGAAGCTGCCTTACATGGGTTGAGAAGAAGTAAAACCTAATTTCAGGTCTCTCAGTTGAAAATTTGTTGTGACATGTATGGGCTACGATATAAGTTTTGGACTAGTTCAACTTCCAGTTTAGACTTGTCCAAGTCGCTAGATACTGCAGATGTGCCTTAGGTCTGATTAGATTTTACCCATTTATGAAACAATGGTCCTCTCAAGCTTCCTTCTACCCATAACAAAACTTGGGATGCCATGCTATCCACGTTAACAAGCCAAAACATTTTCTAGGATTTCATTGTCTGGGTGCACTAACCACAGATCAGCTTGCCCTCAGGGATTTGGTTCAGGGGTAAGAGTGCAGCATGTAATATGTGGGTTACGTGCACGTCAAGTGTTTGAGCCAAGTCATGGATGAAAACCTGGTATTTAAGTGGAGAAGGGTAGACATACTATTCAATTATACACCGAGTATCGAACTATGAACCAGTTGGCCCTAGAAGATTTCTCAGTTATTAGAAAGAATCACTCAACTTGACATTTCACATTCCCTCCTCTCCCTTGTTTTATGTTCCTAAGTCTACGTGGATGGTCTCTGGTCAGTTGTCCAGTTTATCTATCCTTGATTTTAGTTTATCATTTCACGTTCTGATATGTATTTGTATTTCAGTTCTTGGATCAGACGTGATATATAGTGAGGGAGCTGTCGTGGATTTGATAGCTACACTTCTGGACCTCTCTGGTACTCAGACAACAGTTATTTTAGCTGGAGAACTTCGGAATGGTATATACTTCAGATATTATTTAAATTTCAAATATCCTGGAGATAGATATACTACATTTCATGTGATTTTCTTGTGGCAGATGCAATCCTTGAGTACTTCTTACAAGCTGCTGCAGAGGATTTCACTATTGGCCGTGTAGACCAAACACAATGGCATCCCGATTGTTGCAGTCCTCGAGTGGTAATATACGTTTTGGTTAAGAAGCAAAGAAAATTGTAAGTCCGCGCTCACAACATTCTACACTCATTCTCTAAATGATACCACATTAATGCCTGTGCTTCACATATAATTTGCTAAGTGTTCTACTGGCTTTCTTTCTGGTTCATCCAGTAAACCATTTTGTGGATAAACCAATGTCCTAAACGTTTTTCCTCATCGACTATTTGGCGATTTTCAGTCATATAAATGTTATTTCCATCTTGCAGCTACTGGGGATAATGCATGTTTAATAATCTTCAACAACCTGTTGATACAAAAAACTTTTCTCAGAAGAGGCAGATTAGAGTAGTAATATCAACAATGGAGTATATTTGCTTGGAATGAATAATTAGTGACATATCATGTGAAGGAACACTATTACAAAATAATAGATTGGTAGAGCCCTAAGAATTCAAGTTAACCTACCATAAGTTTTTTAGGGTCATTGCATTCTTACAACAACCAATTTAATTAATAATTTAGGAATTGTACAAAAACAAATTGCAGTTTTGTACCCCAACAGGTTGTTTAAGATTATTGAAGGTTAGTATGTTATAATCAAATTTAATTAGGAATTTGTTTTTGTACAATTACGTTAATTTGATATTTTAAAATAAAATTTTAGATATTTTAAGAATTATATGGAAAGTACTATAAATTGTAACTTATTTCTGCATCAATGTGATAAAAAAAAATACATCTTAAAAGGTTAGTTAAATTCATATTATTTGACTCTCAAAAAGAAAATCATGACAACTAAAAAAGAAACAAATAAAGACTCTATTGGTACTCGCCTCAAAGCTTGCATGGAGACATGCGGGGCTTAGTTCTGTAAGACTTACGTCCTAAACGTCCGACTGTACGCTCTAAGCACCCCATAGATTTAGGGCTGCCCATCCATGTCTTGATCAAAATAGAGGCATGTTGATTTCAAATCTTAATACGAAATCATATGAGATTTTTCAAGTTAGTATTTTCTTTGCTCATAAACATAAAATCACCATAAGCTAGGAAAATTATCAAAATTGTATTTACTTCTTTATATAATTTTACTAAATAAGCAAAAGTTCATAACAAAAGTATAGTTCACTATCACAAAGTTATTTTTTTAAAAAATACAATATTTATTAATCGAACTCTAGTTCAATAAAAAAGTAAAATTGAACATGAGTTATAGTATATTATTCTTCAATAAAATTAAACATGACCAACTTCATTTGTAACTATATCATCGTGTGTAACAACTCCAATTTTACAATAGAAACATTCAAATATTATAATCACTAAACTTGAAATTCAACGGAAAACGAAACTAACAAAGAGAACTATTGTAGAACGTAACTAGAAGGAAGATGAGAAACATAAATTCAAAGAATTGAGATGAGAGGACTAAACATTTTTTCTCAACAATATGCATAAATCGTTAAATTTTTTCTCAAGGTTCAAGTCAAGAACAATATTAGCTAGCGTTTGGCCATAGATATTCAAATATTTTTGGCAAATATTATTTGGATGATAATTTGGGTGAAATTTTACCATGTGTTTGGCCATAGAATTTGAGAAACATATTTTATTTTTTTAAGAAATATGATTAATACCCATAAGTTTTTAAAACTATCAAACTAACCATAAATTTGTATTACATTGCACAATAGAAATCTCATGTAACAAGTTTTATGACTTCCGCAACAAATCATCAAGAATCATTACAATAAATATTCGTATAGTGAAAAGGTCTTGGTACAAATCATGGTAATGAAAATACAACTAATATAAATTTGGGAGAAAAAAAAGAGAAGAAAACAAAAGAAAATAAAATTGCAATCACTGAAGAACCTATGCTTTCTCATATGAAAGAGTTCAACCTATTCTAATCTTCTCACATTTTATGAACAATCTTTTCTCTATGAGCTTACATTTCCGAATCAGATGATCGAGAAGATGAAGCGATGTTGTTACCCTGAGCCAATAGTTCGTCACTTTCATCAACAATCATATCGTCATTTTCATATTCATTGAATATTCCATCACTACTTTAGTGTTCACGTAAAAAATATGCAATACAACGCAAGCAATTACTATTTTCACTTGCATGTCACATTCATAGTTGTTCATGCCTTGTCTTAGTATTCTGAATCTACTTTTCCACGCATCAAAAGTTCTTTCAATTACATTGCGCGAAGAAGCATGTCTATAGTTAAATAGCTCTTTTCCATTCTTAGGCTCTCTTTCACTTCCTCGGTAGTCCTGCAAATGATAGCGCATTCCTTTGAATGGAGCTAAAAATCCTCTGGTGTTCCGTAGACCAGCATCAACGACGTAATATTTATCTACCAAGATAAAATAAATGCAATTCATGTTTTATTTAGTAGCTAGTTCATTAAGACTAAATAATGTTGGCAGATGGGGAGCTAATTGAATTGGTTGGTATCAATAAATATATTATTTTTGTAAAATAAAAAGTTAAGGGTAAAAATTGAATTTCTAAAACTTTCTAAATAATGAAATTTGGCCCAAATACTAATTTTTCTAGTATTTGGGAATTTGGAAAATTTGCCAAAAAAAATTGCCAAATAATAATAAAGTGTATGGACAAACAAAATTTGCCAAGTTTTTTCCCAAGTTTTACTTGTAAAATTTATGGCCAAACGGGTCCTAATTAGTTGTGCGCTTCCTTCCAATTGTACACCTAATGGAAGGTTAATTATTTTTTTTACATATATTACCGTTAAATTTATACTGGTTGACATCATTAAGTACCTTTACTTATGAGTATTTGATTGTGCATAACAACGAATGAACCATCAACAACATTTTAGACCTTGAGTTTTTTTTTTTTTTTTTTTAAAAAAAAGACTCGAATCGATTATTTTTACTAGTCTGCTATTGACTTAATACTTTTTTTAAGAAATTACTCATCTGTTAAGAATCTCTTTTATTCAATTATTCATATTAACTATATTTTAAAATTTAAAAGTTGATTATCAATAGTTCATGTAAATTGTATTTTTTCTGTCTTATTACTTGATCACTTTTTTTTTTAGTTATCTCAATTACTTATTCATTTTGACAAATCAAGAAAGGACAAAAAAAATTCTCTATTATACCCTCAATTTATTATTTTGAAAATGCAATTTCTTGAAAATATTAAGTTTCTAATTCATTCACTTTATAATTAACAGGGGTAAAATGGTAAACTCACTATATCAAATTTTTTTTAATAGGCCTATCAATTCAAGAGTGGATAATTAATTAGGGGCAAGGGGGTAATATTTAATGATAAGAGTTTTAATTATTATGTTGCGTTTTTCAAAAGTTAATTTAATTTTTAAAGTTAAACTAAATTACATTAGTTTGATATTTTAAACTAAAAATTTAGATATTCAAAAATTATACACAAAAAGTACTATAAATTGCACTTTTAATATTAATATGATAAGACAACACATCGTACATGGAAAAAATAAATCTGTGCCGCATGTTTACATCAAATCAATGCAAAATGTATTATTACGTGATTTAATAAAGTAAAATAATAAAATAAATATGACTATCCTTTTAAGAACTACTATTGGTTTTGCTATCTAGGCCTTGTCATGTCCAAATTGCATAGGATAATTTAATTAATTCTTCCCCACTTTCCTAGTAGATAAATAATACATGTATTTTAATATTAATTTTATAATACAAAAACAAAGAAAGTTGAGGCATTACACAAATCAAAAAGCTTTTTCTTCTTTCGAGAAGAGACAAGATTCACGAGTTCGGAGCCTAAAATGAAAAAAATATTAATAAAAATTTTAAAATGTATATGAAATTTTTTCTTAATCAAAACGATTAAATTGCTTATGAAGTAGCGATTTTGTCCGCCGGAGTTAAGCAAAATGGCTGTTATAGCAGCGATTTGTACAATTTGCTTTTTTTAAAAAAAAAATTACAACAAATCAGCGATTTTGTAAATCAATTTTTTTTTAAATAAATTGGTGCAAAGGCTGTCTTAGCAGCGTTTACCTATTTACTTTAAAAAATTAAATTTTTGAAGAAATACGAATTTTTATTTTTTTTATATTTCTAAGTAAATCGCTGCCAGTACAGCGATTTACGAAATTTTTTTAAGTAAATTGATGCCAATGTAGCGATTTACGAAAAAAATTTAGCGATTTTTTTTAAGTAAGGGTATGTCATATAATATCGTACTTTAAGGACCTACCAAGAATCTATGTATATGTCATTTTATTCACATAATTTTCTTGGATAGTAAAATATAAGTGCCTCATTTAAAGACCTACCAAACATATTTTTATTTAAAATGGATAAAAATATTAATAGTTTAAAGTACTAATAATATTAAATACATGTTCATCAGTTAGATTTATCTAGTACATTCCTAATCACAGCGATTACAGTTTGTGCCTCATTTTGATGATTTTTATGTCGTGTCCATTTATGTGCAAGAGCAGTTGAAGCCTCAAGTTGATTAGTCCTTAGAGACTTTGGTAATGGTTGCAGGGGAATAATTCGTTTCCATGTCCAAATCTACAATAAATAAAAATCACCATTACTTAGAATACACTTAAATATAAAAGTGCATTTACTAGTATATAAAAAATATTTAATTTAAAAATATATATACCTGCAATAAAGAGATAATCCACAAACTTCATTTGATTTTTTCATTGAAGCACGGCATAAACAATTATACAAATATGATAATGTGGTTGCTCCTCATGCTTGTGTTGACATTACATCTAAATTTCTCAAGTCAATTAAAATGTCCAAATTAATCTTATTATTAGATTTATCCGAAAATATTGATCCACCACATAACTATAATAAATATAATTTAAATCTTTGTTGCACTTCATGCTCAGTTGAGTAATCAGTAATATCATCCAAACCTTCAATATACTCAATCAATTTATATGTTAACAATTTACTAACACCAGAAAAACAATCATTATTGGGTAACCATCCTATTAATTCATCATTTCTTGTCTACCTATAATCCCTAAATTATCAGCTCCATTTAAAATTATAGGACTATCATCTATTATCATTCCGAATAAATTTTCAACATCTTGTAAAGTTATGGTAGCCTCGCCAGTTCGCATGTGAAAAATATGTGTTTTTGAACGCCACCTTTCAACTAAAGCAGAAATTAATCCGGAATCATACGACACACATCCTACATCAAGAATTTCTTTAAATCTACAATTTTCAAAATACTGACGAATGCGAGAATGTAATGGATGATATTTTATATGTTGCCAAAGTTCAGTATCACCGTGACGCGTATATAAGCAAGACTTCTCTTCTTTTAAGCTATCATTTCAAATTCCTTCGGATAATGATGAACTTTGATTTTTAATGCATCATGCTCTACTGAACCAGGATGTATGTAAACATTTGACGGATGCATATCTATACACAAAAAATAAAATATTAACATTAATATAAGTATCTAAAGATGAATATATCCACAATATCATATAAAAGTAAAAAATTAATTAAACAAACTAAAAATAAAAAAAAATTAAACTCACCTTATAAAAAAAAAAGACTTTTAAAAACTTTGGAAAATTGAAAACACATACTAAGGAATACATTTTTGAAAAACTAACATAGTCATATAATCATAATAACATGTAACAATGGGAGTCCTTGGGAATGGCTTCACAACCCATGATATCACCTTTAGGACTGATGTTCTATTAAGTAAACATTAGATGGATATCAAAACACCCTATATACAAAAGGCAACAACTAATTCTATTGGGATTGCAAAATCTATAGCACAATAGACTTATGTAGTGACAGGATGACTCTCACTCTATAGTAATAAAAAGTTACATTTCAACTTGATAAATCTTAAGAGTATGGATTGAATCTAAAATAAATTCATTGTCTGCATCCATACATTAGAGTAAAAAATATAGAATCGAATATTGACATGCACTAGCTTCCGTTACTAGTGATTTGAATATCAAATTTCATTGTTGGGCCCTTCGTTAATGCTCACATGTGGATCCAAGCCAATATTCTAACACTTTATTATACCAGGGGATAAGACACACGTATCTCTTAAACTATGTTTAAAAATATATTTTAACTAAATTAAGATCACATTACTTCTTCAAACTCATTTTTTTGTAATTTTATACAGTTTTGATTTACGTGGGATACTCCATAATGCTACGCAGTCGAAGCACGTGAGAGTTATTTAAATGCCACAAAAACTTAAAAGATATATAAAATTACAAAACAAATTAAATTAAAAAAATAATAATAAAATCTTAATTTAATCATATAAATCTCAATCATAGTTTAAAAATTCTTATACCTTATCCCTATTATCACGTGATAAGTCATTTATAATTGTCGAAACCTGACAAATCAAGCCGTAGTTAAGTAATTTATGATGTCTTTTTATATATTTGGTATGTAGCCTGGACCTTGTTCTGACACTTTTCATATTCTACTTCCCTTTTTTTCCCTTTTCTACTTATTTATATATTTATATTTTTTTTTAATAAGAAGTGTGAGTTAACTTTGAAATATCAACTTTCTCCATTTAAAAAATAATAATCTCTTTTTCAAAATATCTGCTTTAAAAAGAATAATTTTTTTATAACAATTTCTCATGTAACATATTTAAGGTCATAATATTAAATGATAATTTTATACATTTGACATAACTTTGATAATTTTGTTCCATATGCTTCAGCAGTTGGTAGTTTGATGTATGCTATGGTCTGCACTAGACCTGATATAGCACATGCAGTGGGAGTTGTTAGCAGGTACATGGCGAACCCTGGAAAGAGCATTGGGAAGCTGTGAAGTGGCTTCTGAGATATCTGAGAGGTACATCCAGTACTTCACTTTGTTTTGGCAAAGGCGCGGTGAGTCTACAAGGTTTTGTGGATGCTGATCTGGGTGGGGATGTTGACTCGAGCAAGAGTACATCCGGTTACATTTACACGATAGGTGGAACAGCAGTGAGTTGGATGTCCAGGCTTCAGAAGTGTGTTTCTCTTTCATCTACTGAAGCTGAGTATGTGGCAATAGCTGAAGCTGGGAAAGAAATGATATGGCTGGCAGATTATCTTGAAGAATTGGGCAAGAAGCAAAGCGAGAAGATTCTTTACTCAGATAGCCAGAGTGCCATACAGTTGGTGAAAAATCCAGTCTCTCTCTCTCTCTCTCCAGATCTCTCATCTCTTTCTTCTTGATAATCTTGTGTTCTTGAAACTTCAAGTGTGTGTGAATTAGATCCTAACAGTTATATCGACAACTTGATAAATTCTAGAGGATGGATTGAATCTACAATAAATCATTGTTTGCCATCCATATTATCTAGAGTACAAAATATATGATGGGCTGTTGTTATAGAAGAACCTATGACATGAACATCCATCGATAGTGATATGAATATTGTATCAAATTTCACTACTAGACAATTTATAAATGCTCATAAATGGATTCCCGCCAATATTCCACATTATTTAGATTTTTTCTTAAAGAATATATGAAGGAGTGTTTTCCTACTAATTATCATATTATACAAAGATTAATCAATACATGTATCTCGGTGTATTATATGTGTATTTCGTGCTAAAGACGTGCATTTTGTATCACGTAGTATTTCTTTGAAAAGTGAAAAATATATTACCAAACATGTGTGTGGTATAAAACAAACTTATAAAAAGTGCAAACTCAAAATGATGTAGGATGATCTTATTTGTAGAGAAAAAACAAGATTAGATAAAAAGTGCAAACTCAAAATGACGTAGGATGATCTTATTTGTAGAGAAAAACAAGATTAGAAACGAAGATAATTAGGTTAAACAATAATATTTGAAACCATAGAAGAAGCAATATCGGACCATTATGTTAAGCGATACTACATCATATATAAAAACTAAACAAAACACATACTAGAAATATATTTTTAAAATATCAACATAGTCCTCACAAAAAAAGTAATAAATACAATCATAATAACAGGTAACGCAGGAGTTCTTGGCAATTTTACTTAAAAGCCCAAGACATCACCTTGAGAAATGATGCAAGTGTTTCACATTTTGTAGACCCAGCGTGTGTTGATACTTTTTTCAAGTTAGTGCCACGTAGATTGAAAATGGGTAGAAAATTAATTATAAAATAAGTTCAGCGGAGTAATAAAATCTTAGTATAGTATAAATGTGTCTCTGAGATTTCGGACATAGGTTGAGGGGTACTCAAGCATTTTCCCTAAAAATTAGGGAAAATACAAAAGTACCCTCCTATACTATGACCGAAATCACAGAGACACACCTTAACTATTCTAAAGTCCTACTACCCCATGATTTTTTTTATTTTTTATTTTTTGTAATTTTGTGCATCTTTTTAACTTACGTGGCACCTAAATATCTCCCACGCGTCTCAATTGCGTGGAGTCACAGAGTATGTCACGTAAGATAAGGTGTATAAAATTATAAAAATATAAGTTTATGGAGGTAATAGGACCTTAATTTAATTAAAATATATCTCTAAAATTTTGATCATAATCCGGAGATTACTTGTGCATTTTCTCCAAAAATTAAACAGAACACATACTAAGGAATACATTTTTGAAAAACTAACATAGTCATATAATCATAATAACAGGTAACAATGGGTATCCTTGGGAATGGCTTCACAACCCACGATATCACCTTTAGGACTGATGTTCTATTAAATATACATTAGGTAGTGATAGAAGACTACACGCAGATTTAGCTTCCTTCTATATATGTTATTTCGAAGGATATACAGAACACCCTATATACAAAAGGCTGCCTCCAGTCTGGTAGATCGGTCGCCCTCTAGCCAGTGACTAGCCTAGCTATAGAGCTAGGTGTACACCGTCACGTCGAGACTTTCTTTCAAAAGTGAGATACCGATTTTCATAAGAGGGAAAGATCACTCCGTCATACAGCAGAGCAGTGTTCATCTAACTAGAAATTTCATAAAAGAAGAAAAATCGTACCGTAGAATCGACATAAACAATCGGTTAAAATAGTCTAATGAGAAAGCACGTGTTCTATTGGGATTGCAAAATCTATAGCACAATAGACTTATGTAGTGACAGGATGACTCTCACGCTATAGTAATGAAAAGTTACATTTCAACTTGATAAATCTTTTAGAGTATGGATTGAATCTAAAATAAATTCATTGCATACATCTAGAGTACAAAATATAGAATCGAATATTGACATGCACAACCTTCCGTTACTAGTGATTTGAATATCAAATTTCATTGTTGGGCCCTTCGTTAATGCTCACATGTGGATCCAAGCCAATATTCAAACACTTTATTATATTATTATTATTATGGGGATAAGACACACGTATCTCTTAAACTATGTTTAAAGACATATTTTAATTAAATTAAGGTCATATTATTTCTTTGGACTCATTTTTTTTTTGAAATTTTATACAGCTTTTAATTTACGTGGGACACTCCATGATGCTACGTAATTGAGGTACGTGAGAGTTATTTGAATGCGACGAAAACTTAAAAGGTATAAAAAAAAAAAAAACTTAATTTAATTAGATAAATCTCAATTATAGTTTAAAAATTCTTATACCTTATCCCTATTATCACGTGGTAAGTAATTTATAATTGTCGAAACCTAACAAATCAAGCCGTAGTTAAGTAATTTATGATGTCTTTTTATATATTTGGTATGTAGCCTGGACCTTGTTCTGACACTTTTCATATTCTACTTTCCTTTTTTTTCCTTTTCTACTTATTTATATTTTTTTTAATAAGAAGTGTGAGTTAACTTTGAAGTATCAACTTTCTCCGTTTAAAAAATAATAATCTCTTTTTTGAAATATCTGCTTTACAAAGAATGATTTTTTTACAACAATTTTTTCATATAACATGTTTAAGGTTACAAGATTAATAGACTTTTTTTTTACATTTGACATAACTTTGATTTAGGACCACATGATCAAATTTTAAACTTCGTGTCAAGTCAAATTATATTATTTTTATAAAACGGAGAGTGTATTTTTTTACTTTTAGGTGATATTTTGTCATTTTATGATTAAATGTTAGTATATATATATAATTCCACTTGCATATTATTGATGAATTTAATAAAAACTATCAAATTAAATATAATATATTTTTATCGGTTAGGTTTGGATTCAATTTTTACCTAGATGACCGCAAACACCCTACCAAATGAGGGAATATTATATAATGCAGCTTAACATAAACAAACAATACACCACTTATTTTACTTGACTACTTACTAATAACAAAATACATACACCACTACCTAAATATTCTTTTCTCTAGCTCATAATTATCATTGTAGCTAATCAATAATCACAACTAGAGAAAAATGGGATCTCAAGGTCCAATAGATCCATTCATTCATGTTTTTCTCATTTCATTTCCTGGTCAAGGACATGTCAATCCATTACTTCGACTTGGCAAACGCCTCGCCTCTAAAGGTGTTCTGGTCACCTTTTGCGCACCTGAATGTGTAGGCAAAGATATGAGAGAAGCCAATAAGAACATAGTTAGTGATGAGCCAACTCCTTATGGAGACGGTTTCATTAGATTTGAATTTTTCAATGGATGGGAGTATACTCAGCCTAAAGAGAATCGCCAGCTCGAAACAGAGCTGGCGAATCTTGAATCTTTAGGCAGGGTATTACTCCCCGAAATGATAAAACAGAACGAAGCGAATGGTCGTCCTGTTTCATGTCTAATCAACAATCCATTTCTTCCATGGGTATGTGATGTAGCTAAAAGTCTTGATATACCTTATGCTGTCCTTTGGGTACAATCTTGTGCTAGTTTCTCTACTTACTATCATTACCATTTCAATCTTGAAAATTTCCCAAATGAATCAAATCCTCACATTGATGTCCATTTGCCTAACATGCCAATTCTCAAATGGGATGAACTTCCTAGTTTCTTGCTCCCATATAATCCATTTCCTGTCTTAGCAAACGTAGTTTTGCGCCAATTCAATTACCTATCTAACCCCATTCGTATATTCATCGAGTCATTTGAAGAGCTCGAAAAAGATATAGTGAACTACATGTCTAATTTTTATCCCATCAAGACCGTTGGTCCATTGATAGTCGATGAACACTCAAAAATCGGAGAAAATATTCGTGCTGACTTAGTGAAGGCTGATAGCTCCATCACTCAATGGCTCAACTCCAAGCCACCATCCTCAGTTGTTTACATTTCTTTTGGAAGCATCGTTGTCCCGAGCCAGGAACAAGTCGATGAAATTGCCTATGGGCTATTGAATTCAGGGCTAAACTTCTTGTGGATCATGAAGCCACCTCGAAAAAACTCATCCTTCCACACAGTAGTCTTGCCACAAGGCTATTTGGACAAAGTTGGTGATAAAGGAAAAGTTGTGGAGTGGTGTTTGCAAGAAGAGGTTTTAGCACATCCGTCTTTAGTCTGTTTCCTGACTCACTGTGGATGGAATTCGTCTATGGAGGCTATCGTGAATGGTGTCCCTATCGTGGCATTTCCACAATGGGGGGATCAAGTCACGAATGCTAAGTACTTAGTGGACGAATTCAAAATAGGCGTAAGACTATCTAGAGGTGTGACAGAGAAGAGGACTATTCCTCGATACGAAGTTGAACAATCTTTGCACGAGGTGTCCAGTGGTCCTAAGGCCGCGGAGATGAAATCAAATGCGTTGAATTGGAAGAAGAAAGCTGCGAAGGCAGTGGCGGGAGGTGGTTCCTCCGATCAGAATTTGCAGTGTTTTATTGATGAACTTGTAACACTACAAAAAAATTGTGAAGTTAGAACCTCTATCCAATTAGTGTAACAAACACACTTTTGTTTATTACATGTAAGCATGAGGCCTTTAAGCCACATTTGTTAGTTTATTTTCGGTACTAGAGTACAAGGTTAGTAGGTAGTGTATTGTTGTCTTACTTAAGGGAACTGGTGTTTGTGATGGTACGAGTTGTGTTATTGTACTTCTTTTTTTATTTTATTTTTATTATTTATTTATTTACTAATCTATCCCATATGTTGTTATGGAGTTGTCTACTCTCATATAGACTTTTGCACTAATTCCTTGTTATTTGTTATGTTCGTTTTATTCTCCTTCTTCTTTATACTCAGAGTTGTTGTATTTGAGTCAAGGGTCTTTGAAAACAATGTCTCCACCATTATGAGATACTGATAAGATCTGCGTATATTTTACCCTCCAGAAATCTCATTTATGGAATTTCACTAGATATGCTATTATTGTAAAACAAAGATTGTGTGTAAGTTTATTTTCATTATTCCTAAAGGCATTAAGAATTGTGATTTCATACATGAGCATTCTAGTGTAGAGAATTGTGATTTCATATAAGACTTCTAAATCTCGTCTAGGACAAGTCGATGAAACTTCCTAGGGGTTATTGAATTTTGGTGGTTCATGGATTAGAAACATTTTGATCTTAAATCTCTATGTTTCTATATTGAAAAGATATAATACATAAATATATCTTTCAACGTGGTTTCAAGTGATATTTATATGTCATGATCCAAAACGGATATGATGGTACTTGTCTTATTCCATCAAGATAATTCAGCCAAAACTCAATATATTAAAAAAATACTGAAATAGACATCTTATGTTTTCTGTATATCCAATATCCCCTTATATTTCTAAAAACCTCTAAAATTCCTTATTTCTTTAATATATCTCAACTACATATTAATGTATCTGAGCCAATAATTAATGTATCTGAGCTACATATTATGTATTCGGTTTATTTTATAATGTATTCGAGCTAATTTTTAATGTATCCAAGCTACATATTATGTATCCGAGATAGTTTTTAATGTTTTCGAGCTACACATTATGTATCTGATTTACGTTATAATGTATTTGACATACTCTTTAATGTATCCAAGCTACATATTATGCATCCGGTTTGTGTTACTTTTTAAGGGATTAATGTAATTGTAAACTAAAGAGGGATAGACTTGTAATTTCATATTAAAATTATGTGATTCCTAAAATTTATCCTTAAAAAATACAGAAGTATAAAAAAAACGAATGACAAGTTATCACGTTTTTTACAATCGTGAATAAGAATTTGTCATTAAAAATTACAGAAGTAAAAAAAATGAAAGATAAGTTATCACATTTTACAATCGTGAGTAAAATAACGTAATTATAACCTCAAAACCTAACTATCACTTGTATAAATCTCTTAAGTCTGACATTAGATTCAAAGAAGTATGAATATTGACCAAGAATCATGATTGTATTTGTGAATTTTTGAATATAAATAGACAATAGTGTATAGTTTATCAATTTGTAATGAACAAAAATACAAAATAGTTTCAACTATTTTTTTATTCTTGTGTTTCAATAGTTATCATAAAGCAGTTGAGGATAAGAAGATAGACTTTGAGGCTTGAATAATCACTTTTCTTAAAAGAAATATTATATGTATACATATTGGGGAAAATACAAGTAATTCACTTTAGGATACAACAAAGCTTTGGTATATACCAGCAAATATTTTTAGGCTACTTTTTTATAATTAGAATCATGTTTTTTCATAAACATATGTTTTTTTTATAAGAATCGTGTTCTTTTATGATCAATTAATTTTTCATAAGAGTCATATTATTTCATGAACTGTTGACTTTTTATAACAGTAATATTTTTTCATAAACGGACGTGTATGTTCAATTTACAAAATATTCAACATGTACTAGCGTATATGGGATCAAACTTTTTTTCAAATGTGAAGTGATTAAGTGTAATTAAGTGTTTTTCCAAGTCCTAAGCCTAAAAGATATAAAATATTAACGAAAATTTCAAAACGGTATATATTAACCAAAACAGTAAAATCACTGGAACAACAGCGATTTCCTCCACCGGAAAAAGCAAAATCGTTGCTACTGCAGCGATTTTGCAAAATGTGGTTTCTTTTTTAAAAAAATGAAAATCGCTACGTAGGCAGCGATTTTTTAAATTTTATTTATTTTAAAATTTGGAAATGCAGCGATTCGATTTTTTAAAAAAAAAAAATCACATTTTGCAAAATCGCTGCAGTAGCATGATTTTGCTTTTTCCGGCGGAGGAAACCGCTGTTGTTCCAGCGATTTTGTCTTTTTGGTTAATATAAAATTTTATATACCGTTTTGAAATTTTTGTTAATATTTAATACCCTGTAGGCTCCGGACTTGTGTTTTTCCGGGATACTTCCAGCATTTAATTAAGGATTTATTCTCTAAATTGTTATAAAGGTATACAACAACTTATTCCAATTGAATTAAAAATGCTGAATTGAAGGCAAGAATTCTTTGCACATTTTTTATAATCAGCTATAATTTCGGTGTGTTTGGTACGAGGAAAATATTTATATTTGTGTGTGTGGTTAACAATATTCTCTACCTATTTATCAAATTCCAACAAAACAGGGAAGAATATTACTTATTTTTTAGACAAATATTTCACAAAAAAATGATTCTTTTACCAAACACATCTCGAGCAGTGGCGAAGCTAAGATAAGGGAATTCAAAACATAAAAAAAGTGAACGGTAAAAGAAGTCGAGGGGGGAGAGGGATGGGTCAGCAACACATAGATATTACATACTAATTTTAATCATATATAAACAATATAATTTTTCTCTAAACAAAATTCGAATGAATCTCCTCGACCCTCTTTAGCTCCGCCACTAAAATTCCCTAGTTTCCAAAAATAATCTAGAAAACATTAATTTGGTTCCCTCTGATTGCAGGGAGCAGGCCATACTGCTCCAAATTGGGCTCCTTCTGAGTGCTTGACTATGTTGAGACGTTAGTTATCTCATAATCCTCACTACTCAATTTTTATGCATCGAATCTACGCGCATCGAATTATATTGTTTTCTTATTATTTTTCGTTGTATTTTTGGGATACGTTTAATGTTTCAATATATTCCCTTGTGTCAGTGTGTACATAAGTTTTTGTTGAAAATGTCTAAATGATCATTCAATATATTCCTTGCGTCAGTGTGTACATAAGTTGTTGAAGATGTCTAGATGATCATTTGTATGTTAACAGTATTGATACAATGGAGACGAGACAAGTCGAGTTGAGGTAACAAGATTTGAAGTAACACAACCAAAAAAAAAATGCCTTTTGTCACTACCTACTTATCTGATGAGCAGCTCAAACAGATCCATTTGATCCAGCACCAGGGTTAGACTCAAAAAGGTGAATTTTGTTTCAGCTCTAGTACAGGGGCTGAAAACTATATTTTAAAAAAGAATATATGAATCAAAAATTTGCTTTATGTAATGTACTAGGTCATATTCTCGATTATCTTAAACCAAATCAAATATCTCCAGGACGTATGATGGTCCATGAAAACCTCCTCTTACTTTAGGCCCCTTTGTTTTGTGCATGTCAAGACAGCCTATTCGGTAAAGTTGCCTCTGATCACGAACCTCCGGCTGCAGATGCAGCCTCGGCTTGCTTTTTCTTCTCCCGTTTTTTCTTGTTTTTCAATGCATTCTTGCTAAGCTCCCTATATTCATGTGAAATACCGAAAAGATGTATAGTCACTCAGTAGTTCAAAGTTTGAACATCAGAAATATACCCAGAAAACTGGAAAAGGTATGAAGATGTATCATAAAGCTTACCCTGAAGGACTTCCTCCAAATAACTGTCAAAATGAAACAGATGGATACTATCAGCACATTAGTTGTACAAATGGGTTGTGGGGGATCAAAGATAAACAGGAAATAACGCATGGATGAACTTTCAGATGACAGTTTGACATATTTAGACATTCTAAAAGTAGCTCGTAAACCACCGCGTCATTACCACATTGCATGTTTATCATCACAGTATTTCATGTAAAGGTAACTATATCATATTGCAGTTTGACTTTGTTTTTTTGTGCAAAAGCTCTGTGACGGGAATAACTTTTGGAGAAATGTTTAGAGAGAATCTATGTTATTCTCTGTGAATTCCTAGCTTTAAGTATTTTATTATCGAAATCCTGAAAAGAACAGTCCATTCAGAAAAGCAGGCTTTCAGTTCCGGCCCAGGCATGACGTTCAAAAATGCTGAAGAAAGTATTTTGTTTAAGAATGGTAATAAAAGCAACAGACTCATAGAGAATTTTCAGATTGAATAGCAATCATGGAAGGTATAAGTATTTGCTAAACCAGCTCAGTGTGTTATCAATGAACACATATTGACTTATTAAAAGTAATTAGTACACAATGAAGTATCCCTTCCATACCTCTGCTTGAACTACAGCAGCAGCTTTGGCATGAGGTGGACGATAAGCAGCAGGCTTTGCTGCAGGAGGATGGCAGGTGTAGCTTTTGGAACGCCCTGAGCAGCTTTTGGAACGGCCTGTGTAGCTTTTGGAGCGGCCTGCGTAGCTTTTGATCCTTTCCCTGTAAAGACATTTTGGTTTCAGCTCCCATTATAATAGTAAATGGGCATTACATCAAACTTCGTTACTAGAATTAAACAGGAGGAACCTGGCACTTTAGCTTCATCTATTTTCACCGAGGTAACTGCCTTCACAAGGTCTTCAACGTCACCAAATTTTTCAACTGATGCTGGCTTCCAATCAACCTGACAGAGGAATGAACAAAGAAGTAAGCAGGCAAAGCAAATTGGTTTGGTACCAGAAAAGAGAAAAAAAACAAATAAGCAAGACTATTATTAACCTGATACAATCTATCAAACATCTTCTTGAAGTACAATGATCCATTGTAGTGAAAGACTTTAACCCTTCAAGAGTAAGAAAATAGGCATTAGCTATCATGTATTTGATTAATGAAGTTCCCAAATATATCTGCTTTCATAAACCTGGAAGTACACTTTCTCTTGTCCAACAAAGGCAACATTAAGCATGATCACAATTCACTAGCTTCTCATACCTTAAGAATCACTGAAGGCTTTTCAAACAAGATTATGAGTTCATGCAGTTACATTAGGGCCATAATTCAATAGATCCAACTTTTAGTAAGGAATATAGATTAATTGCTATAACAATTTATATTAAACTTGCAGGTGGATTGACAACAACATACCCCATGTAATCCCACAAGTGTGACCTTGGGAGGGTAAGATGTATGCAGACCTTTCCTCTACCTTTGTGGGGTAGAGAAGTAGTTTCCAATAGACCCTCGTCTCAAAAGAAAAGTTACTTGGAGAAGGGTAGCAAGAAAATATGATAGCAAAATATCAAGATACAGAGTAAAATAAAGCAACAAATAGCAAAAAATCACTACGAAGAAAAAGAGATTACATGATTACTAAATTACTACTAATATAATAACTAGGATAGGATATGGGCCTAGCCCCTTGCCTCTCCCACTCAATGGGCGACCACACTTGGCTACCTATTGACCTTCTACTGTAATCCTCCAACTCCATACCTATCTAAGGTCATGTCCTCAGTAAGCTAAAGTTACGTAATGTCTTGTTTATTCACCTCCCCAACTCTTTTTCGGCCCATCTCTACCTCTCCTAACTCTTGCTACATCCAACCTCTCACACCTCCAAATTGGCACATTCTTGCACCTCCTTTTCACATAACCGAACCATCTCAGTCTCACTTTCCTCATCTTGTCCACCCCGGTTTCCACACCCACCTTGGCCCCTGATCATGTCTCTCCTAGTGTGTTCACACATCCATATGAGCTTCGTCCTCTCCGCTACATTAATCTTCTGAATGTAGACGTTCTAACTGGTCAGCACTCTGCCCATACAGCATTGTTAGTCTAACCAACACACTGTAGAACTTACCCTTAAGTCTTGGCGACACATTTGCAGGTGGATAAACATCAGCATAGGAAAAAGTTGACAACCAAATTCAAGATTTAAAAAACTATTAAACCAATAGATTAAAAGAAATCAAGTAGTCTAGACAGTCGTCAAGATATCCAAATATATTATAGACTGAAGCAAAATGCAGTGATTTTTACACATTGAATTGTCTAATAATTGCAGAGAAAAAAAAGTTGTCTTTGCAAGCTACAAACCGAAATTTTATACATTAGGTTCTCAAGGTACCTTAGGCTTTAGGGTTTAGCCAAAGCACATTTTACACAACAACAAAATCAGCAAAACATATGCATACCCATTATCAACTTGAAGACGTGGAGCTGTTGTGGCAGTCATAAAGTATCGACCATCAGGAGACCATTCACTTGTCACTGACAATTCAGCCCTTGTAGTTCCAAGTTGCTTCTTTTCCCTGTAGTCCCAGAATGCCTGAAATCATGACTAATCACTTAAGACCTAAGCTAGATGAGGAAGAAACTTCTAATTCAAGATCACAAGCAAGCATCACTTAAAGAATCAACTAAGATTTAATAGAACTTTTCTAAGCCTCTAGGTAGACATGGCAATACAGTCTTTTAGTTTTTTTTTTGGGGCAAACTTAACAGTTTTGTGTATAAATCTTCAGCACTAAAGGCTGGATCCCAAATTTACATCATGGAGCTACATACAATTGAGTATACTCAACAAAACTAAACTAGATCCTACTTCATCTTACAAAGAACCTAGGATATCTATAATAGTTATAGGATATAGGATCATCTACATACTCAGAACTGCACCAATAGCAAAAAGTGATAGTGCAATTCATTTTAATCATATGTAAAGGACTACTAATGCCCTCATAACATCTCAAGTTTCTCTCCTTCCATATGGTCCACCAAATCACTGTTGGGACAATTTTCCATCTGTTTTATCTCTACTGCCACTACCTTCATTGTTCCAGCTTTCTATAGCCAGACTTACCCTTCGTGGCATGGTCCAACTTGTGCCCCTGAAGCTGGTAAACAAGTTCCAAAGTTTTCTAACCACCTATGTTGCTCGGACTCCTCAAAAATGTCATCATGTGCGTGTCAAATCTTTCAAAAGTAGTGCATTTTTTTATTATTTTTTTTCAACTGGTAACATTGTATGCCTCAGCATTAAGGGCTACCCTGGCCACAGGTGTGGTAACATTTTTGGAGAGTCCGAGCAACTTAGCCAATGACCCTGCAATGAAGAAACATATGGTTGATTGTCTCTGCCTATTGCCCACAAAAAAAAAACATCTAGGACACATACGTATTCCCCTCTTCATGAGATTCTCCTGACTTAGTTCTGCCTCTTTTACTACCAACCAAGTAAAGACTGCCACCTTATATGGAGTTTTGACTTTACAGATAAGCTTCCAAGGCAAAAATCTGAGTTGAGTCACCATTTGATACAGATTCTTGTAGGCACAGCTAACTGTGAAGATACCTTTGCTGTGATAAATACACCTGAGAGTGTTTTCTCCCTCTTCCAGTCCTCCAACATGGTCTAGGGTGCCATAAAATTCAGCTAACCTATCCACCTCCCAGTCTTGTATCATCCTTCTGTATGTTAAGTTCCATCCATGGATGGACCAGATTTCTTGCACAGTGGCATGTGTTGTTCATTCAACAAATAAATGTCAGGAAAGAGCTGCTTGCCAATTCCTAACCAGCTATCATCCCAAAACAAAATCTTCCTTCCATGGTTTACATTGAATCTAGTTCTTTGAAAGAAACTATGCCACAAATTTCTGATTGATCTCCATAGGCTGATACCATAGGCAGAAGTCACTTCCTTACTTTTCCAACAGTTCTTTAGTTTTGTTCAAATAACTATAGCATAAATAAGGTCAAAGTGCAGACAGGCTGCACTTGCCAAAAGATGAGGCTAGTTCTACCACTAGAGCACAATTTTGGCAGGCAGTTAGGCAATGAAGGTCATAAACCTAGGTCATGTAGTTCATGATACCCTACCAGGACCTGTGTAGCTGAGTAAATATTCAAATTTTCTCAGGAATAAAATTTTTTAACCTTACATGTTGTCCTACATGCCAAACCTATGCTCTTTATAACTTGTATCAACGATTCATATGTGAGTAAGAATGATTTAACCCAACATTACATTAACCAAAATGGATTAGATGTTGATAACAGATCCATGGTCGAGTAGGAAATAGAGGTGGCTTTAAGTGGCTTTGAGATAGCACCAGGAAAACGGTTCCAACATGTCAATCACTAGATTATACTAGCAAACATTTTCATTTGTCTAGATGTACCATGATGCACGGGTGTAATTTTAGTAAGGATATTATGTACCGATTCTTCAAACTATATAAGATTAGCAAAATGCCTCTTTACCTTTGAGGTAAGAGGAAAAGTCTGTGTGCTCTCTATGCTCCCCAGACCGCACATTGTGGGATTATACTATGTATGTTGTTGTACTAAGAATTAGCAAAACCTACAGCTACTTGTACCAAATACTTATACATACCATATCCCATAAACACCCACAAACAAAGGTAGATAATTTAATGTAAATAGGGTTAGATAATCAAGTGTTAAGGATAAGCAACTAATTAGTATTATGTGGTTAAAAGGACAACTAAGAACATCAGGAATTGACTTGTTCAAATTCAAGTAGGGAAAGGATAGCTTGGCATATTCCAAGTGTCATGGATTAGAATTCATCGGGCAAAGCAACTAAAGAAAGAAAATGAGAAAAAGGAGTAGAGTTGAGCCAACAATCCGAAAAACAGGAATGGAGGACTAAGAGACATAAGTAATAGTTTGCCAATTTGAACAACTAAAATTACAAGTGTTAGACTACTATTAAGTGCCATATACTAAAGAAACTCATTTTGATCAGATAAAAGAAACCATCTAACCACATTAATCACCATATCTATTTAGTCTTTTTGGATAATGATGGTGTCTAAAACCTCGACTATCCCATCGGTTACGTGCTATCTCTCACCAGCATTGTATCGGATAATTCTGCCACCAATGCTTAGGCAGATGAGAAGACATCATTCCTTCCGATTTGAACCCTGCTCTCCAAGTTTTGCACTCATTTCGTTTACTACCAGGCACACCCTTGGATAACACATAATTCGTCATGCCAAAAATCTCAAATTTATATGACATAATTGTAGGAGGCCAAATCTGAGTTAAAAGGTTGGGAGATTGATGAACATACAGAAGGATCGAACTTGCTGGAAAATTAACCCGGAAAGCTGTCAGAATGAGATATTTGAACATCTTTTTGTCATAACAATCACCTAAATATTCTATTTGTCGAGAGAACTCAACAAACTAAAGAACAATTGAAAAATCACTGGAGATTGTTGCCATTTATGAGCGCCTTATGGTGCAGGATAATCTTATTATAGTGGGTGTACAGTAAGTAAAATCTTTGTCAGAAAAAGACGCTGTTGTAATAGACTATTCAAAACCTAGTGATCAGAATATTAAATTAAATCTCAAATGAATAAAAAAGGAATTACTTATGTCAGCAAAAGACGCTGTTGTAATAGACTATTCAAAACCTAGTGATCAGAATATTAAATTAAATCTCAAATGAATAAAAAAGGAAGGCACGAACTTGTTTGAGCCTCACAGAAATTAGGGTTCAGGTGATCGAAATTGGTTAGGTTTAGAATGAAGAATCAACCACCATGAGCTAGAAATTCAAAGAATTGTCGGAAATCCGAACAGGGTTCACGCACTGAGCATATGGAGTGGATCTCCTCATAGTCGTGCAGGACCTGCCCTCGAGACGTGGCTTCTCGAATTTGTCTTCTGAAATATTCCTAGTTTCGTGGTAGTGATGGTTGATGCATAATATTTACAAGAGCAAAAAGGCTCGGCAAACAAGAAAGTTTCAGGAAAACATGCGACAAATGACATTTTCTTATCTCAGATAATTGTTGGTAAATGTGAAGTAATTCTAACAAAAATTTGATGCCATATGAGATATAGTAGAAACAAGGACAAAAGATGAGAGAATGAGTAAAGAACAATGACTTGCATGTGAATCCCTTTAGAGAGATATGTACCATGTACATCGTTGTATTACTAATACACCTGATACATTATAATTGCCTATGTCCCATTTTTAATGTGGCATGCTATCATTTTAGTCCGTCCCAAAAAGAATGACGCTTTTATATATTTAAAAACAATTCGCCTTTAAACTTCTCATCTACCTTTAATGAGGTGATGTACAAGTTACAACCATACAAATGTCTATGGCTTGTTTTACACCACAAGTTTCAAAAGTCTTACATATCATCCTAAACTTTGTGAATGGACTATGTTCAAACACCATAACATAAAATGGGATGGAGGGAGTATATTATTAAATACATTTGTTTACAGTACACTTAACTATCTAATATCTTTTGTTGCTCGGGAGGAACCAAATGGTCTTATACACTGATTGTGCTGATGGCTACATGTATTAAAGAGTCTCCTCGGGCATTTGGTGTGACTGTAAGCTTAGCACAATTAGGAGTTTGGCATGCCTCCAGTGACTGATCAATTTGTGTCCTATTCAACACTTAAATCTAAGTTTTCTACTTTCTTGATAAATTTTATGTGATATTTGTTCCTTTTTAATCTATCTTAAAGAGATTGACAACTTTCCATATTTGGAACTATTCAACTATAGTCTATAACATCACTACTTTACTGATTAACTCTTTATTCACATGACTTCTTGTGACACCACTTGATACAAAAACTGATTTTTATTAGAAGAAATAAAGATTGATGTCTTTCCATCTCTCATTAAATTGTTGGTAGTGAGGGTAACTTTGATACTTATATTTATCATATTTGCCAAAAGTCATTTATTTTGTTAAGTAATAGCCAGCCATAGATATTTGACACAGATATAAGAGCATTTCTGACTTCTCTATAGGATAAATTATCTAATTATGCATACCATATCTCCTGGTAAGTTACCAAAGCCTGCCAAGCATATAACTGTAGAACAAGGTTAAGGCAAACAAAAGCAGAAACTGCTAACTGTGGAAATAAACTAGCCATATGAACTAGCCCTTGTATGGGTTTTTTTTCCAATGACCAAATAGATAATGAAGCAAATAAGGAAAATAATTTATTTACTACGTAAAGGATACAATTCCCCAATGGATTCCATCTGATAGTGTTGTATGGGCCTGTTCCAAGCTCAAGTAGAGGATTGCACTTCTTGTCAAAAACCGTGGCCATAGCAGGCATAACTAAGTGATTTAAGGATAGCAGAAACATCCAAAAAATATATGAAACACTGCATCCAACAGAAATATAGGAATGCTAGCTGCATATTTTTTTTCTTTTTTTAACAGTAGCATTAAGGCTATCTTGCCCACTTTATTACTACTTCTGACATAGCATAGGTACCAACTGACCCTACCCACCAAGGGCTAGGCAGATAGGAAGATTTCACCTAGCTCTTTGACTGTTATTCTACCGCTTTAAAGGCGGATACTAGCTGCAAATTAATTTTGAACAAATAGACTTGAAGGAGGAAATAGAGCTCATTTGATAGGACGACGCTTAGACCCTATCAATTAACTGAGCACAAGTTTGTTGAATATATAAAAGCCAAATGATCTAATGCACTTGACCTAAGACCATTGACCATTGTTGTAGTTAAAGAACAAAAAATATGTATGCTAGATGTCCTCCGCCATCAAACAGTTATCTTGTTTTTTTTATTCTGCATTTCTCTTAATTGAGAAAGAAGGTTTAAGAAGGAATAATTAAATAGAAAAGCTGGAACACCAGGAACCACGAATGAGAGAATAATGAACCAAGCTCTGACCTTCGACAATTAATCACAAGTGTGCATATATTAAAACTTTTACCTTGTTTAGAAAGAAGTTGCATCGAATTTCAAACTTCGATAACATTTCTTCCAATATTCTTGTCTTCAAATTGTATGGCTTTTCATTAATGGGAAGCCAGTGCACAAAGCATCCCGCTTTAGTAGGGTGCGGGGAAGGGCCGCACTCCAAAGGGGTGTCGTGTAGACAGTCTAAACTAATGCAATCATTAGTGGCTGCTTCAACGGTTCAAACCCATGACTTATAGGTCACGCGGAGACAACTTTATCGTTGCTCCAAACCTCTCCTTCATGAAAAGTGTGTAATATTTACATAAGACTCTTTTCACAATCTTCTTTTTTCCTCGTCTCTAAGGTTTTCTTTTCATTTCTTGGTAACAGTTTCACAAGTCTTAAGATTAGAATTTAGTAAAGGATACATCCATAAACAACTGCAAATTCTTTACCCGAATAGGACCATTGAACATCATGAATAGGGCCTTCTTTACCTGCAACATACCAAAGATCACTAAATTCCAAATTCACTCATTCAACACAACTTTTTTTCTGAAAATAAGAAGATGAACGAACATACGAAGAGGCACAAGCCCTTCATGGGCCCCATCAGTAGTCAAGTAGTTCAACTTTGATTCTCCATAGTAACTCTGGTTTGTTTTATCAACATCTGATTGGACCACCACTAGGAGCCCTGTAGAACCAGAGTTCCAGCTCAGTTGCACAGTTGAGCACCTGAAGAAGCTACGTCGAGCAACAGGTTGACTTTGTAAGTCCTTTCCACAAGCATATATCTGAACACTGGCTGGCATTCCCTGCATAATTAATCTCCAAAAGGTTATTTAGGAACCCTGAGAACTGTCAGCCCAAGCACTAAACACTTCGAGAATTTTCTATTGCATTTGTGTGGTAATCTGATTGCACAAAAATGATGAAATAAGGAAGTATTTTATCATCGATCCTGTCCATATATATTGGTTTTTGGACATTACTATGTCAAAAAGAATTCTAAAATAGTCAAACGATTTCTTAGATTAACTTAGTTGACTACTCTCTGTAGCAGTTTCACTACAACAAACATGTTATTACTGTGCTTCCCAGAAACATAACTCTCTGCAAGACAGCTCATTGATATCTGGTTTAATATGTGCCTCCCATATAGGATTTACTATAAAAGCTTGTCATATATTCCCAAAGTCTGAAGGTGTAACCTTTATATTACATGGAGCAGTTTAGACAGCTTCTGGAAAATGTTTTTTGAATTTATAGGAAATATTCTGGATGAAATGCACTTCAATGAGACTTAACAGTTGCACTCAATCGTAGTTGTGTCAAGTTGTCTAACAATAAGCAAAATATGGATTAGTTAAAGAGTCAGCAAGCATATCGAAATGATAATACATGGATGTGTTAAATTCATAATTAATGAGTATCCAACAATTCTCTTCCTGAACTGCAAAATGGACCTTAGATTCTGGAACAAATGCAGCCACATATGATCCAGGGGCTTTAGAAAGCTCCAATGCAGCAATCCCAGGAACTCGAAGCCGATTAACGAATCCCTTAGAGAAATCCCTAGGATCAAAAAATTGGATCTCATTTGTTGCCAAACGACATGCAACAGTTTCGTCGGAGCTGAAATGTACTGAAGGCCTGAAGAAAGTAGAATCCAAATGAACAAAATACAAAAAATTATGAGCATAAATTTCCACAGACAGCCAAAGCACAAGAAAAATTACCATGTAACTTTAGTCATATTTTTCTGGAAGAGTTGGTAAGCAGATTCACCATTTTCTATCTTCCACAAGACTACGTTCTTATGCTGAGGAGATGAACATTTTTGGAAGGTTTGAAGATAAGTCCCGCAAGGAGAGATGACTGCTGCAAGAACATTTGGGACATCAAAGGACCTAACCTCTGTCAAGGTTTTGCAATCAAAATGCTAATTACAGAGTCTGATTTCGTAACCATAAGTTTGGACCCATCATCACTAAACTTTGCACTGGTACAAGGAACCGTATCCAGCTTGACACCAGGTTCCCCGCTCAGGAAAGGAGGTCCATTCCAAATAAAAAAACCTTCTGGTCCTCTTACTAAAATCTCCAATGAGGAGGAAGGTTCCACAACCGCCATCCTATTGGTTTAAAAGTACAATCAACATTAGGTCATACATCAAACCACCAATACCAGAATTAACATCAGTCACATTTACAGAAGTTGAGACTAAGAGTTTGTATATGCTATATAGGATATAAATGATTTTCCACAACCTTTTTAAAATTCACAAGATAGGGAATGAGGAATCAAACCCTCACCAACAAGGTGAAAGTTCATATATCCATAGCCAACCAAATGAGCTACTAAAATTCCCGATTTTCCACAACTCAAGGTAACGAAACACTAAAAAATTGATTTCTCAATGAAAAGATGACGAATTAACCCCATCATCTGAAATCAAATATTGAAACTAAAACACTCAATAAACTTGACATTGATAGAGAAAGTATCAATTACAACAAACATACCAATTATAATCCCACAAGTGGGCCGTGGAAAGAATGGTCCATACATAAACTTAACCCTACCTTTGTGATGCCAGAGAGAAGCTGTTTCCGACAGACCCTTGCTCAAGGAGAAAGTATCAATTACATTATAAAAACCCAATCTTTTTGTTGAAGTTTGCATTTTTATGATAGTATTGCCGACTGCACTAGTGGACTAATCTATCTGAACATACTAAATAGAGAAAAAAACAACAGCGAAAGAATTTTTTTTTTTGATATATTCACTATAGAAAACAAAGAGAAGTCAATTATTTGTTATGAAAACATGATTTCACTTTCTCCACTTGATTTTAAACAGCTCTAGATTACCAAGTAATTAAAGTGAAAATCTCAACAACAAAAATCAACTTTTCGGTATGTTTGTGCTGTAAATGTGCATTGGGGTTTGCATAATATTAAATTAACTTACCAGAAAAATGAATTTCAGAATCACTGGATTCACCGATTTGTGTTCAGTTGAAGTATTTCCGATTTTTGTGTAGACTGATAATGGGGAAGTTGATGAGAGGGAGAACTAAAAGAGTTGCCGCCTCTGCTGCTGCTGGCGTGGCGTGGCCCCGGTCGCGGATGGGTGGGAGCGCCGATGGGCGTGCGTCGGGGTGGGTCAGGGTGAGAGAGGAGTGAGACTTGGACTTAGGTTATGATATTATCATTTTATTATTTTTTTGGAAAATGATCAAATATGCCTACAAATTATTCGAAATGGTTTAGTTATATCTTGTTAGTTTGATTCATTCGTACTTTCATTGTCTAATTTTTTTCATAAATATGTTATTATGGGAGTTAGTTGGTCTTCTGGATATATCGAGCTTATTTTTTACTTTTTTAATGTCGCATGATATTTTCATGTCATTTAGACATTATCACATGGCATTTTATATGAAACTGAAAAGGGATCAATTATGCCTCTAAAAAGTTCTGACTCATAAACATTTAATTCGATTCATAAATTAACTGTCTTTTATGTAAATTATCCGACCCATTTTCAACAATTTTATTTAATTTTTAACTACTTTGGTAAATCCTGAAAATGAGTAATTGATTCATAAAAAATAGAAAAATATAAAGAAAAAAATAACGCCAAAAATTCACAAATAAATATAGTACATAAAAATTCAACAATTTCAATAATTTTTTTGCTTTCTTTTCCGGTGAAGAATCAAAACGTTAAACAAACCTCTTCCTCCAACCAACTTAAGCAGCCACCCACAACCATTTAAACCACCAGTAACAATCACAATACCACTATGACCACTGAAAACCAAACCGACCCTTTTTTTCTCTCCCCTTCGCCATCTTCGGCGAACAACCATCACAACAACCAGATCAAAATCCTCTTCATTTTTCATCCCTTTTCGGTGAAATAGTCACCGAAAATTAACCCAAACCCCCCATACTCTTCTCGGCTTCTCCGATAAACCAACAGCTCAAGCTTATATGAGCACGAAAGCTCCATCCATGGCTTCGGTGAAATCGCAACACCCACGCGAGCTCCTAACTCGCACGACCAAAGTAGCTCCACTAGCTCACTGTTATAGATCGAACCATACCCTTTCCCTTTCTCCCTTCGCGATTTATTTTATACTTTTGCAGGTCATTGGCAGTTTCGAGCTCCGGCGAACATCAAGCTATAGCCAGCGACCCAAATACCCTCTTTTTTCCGGGCAAAACAACCGAGCTCCAAGCAGCCATCTCCGACCCAAAATGACTAGATCTCACTCCAAACCAGCCAACAACTGCAAGCGAGCAGTGTCGGAAGGACCACTTCTAAGCTTTGAGCTTCAAGATTTAACAATCAATGGGTAAGCTTTTCTTTGTTTTTAGGGAAAATGCACAAGTACCCCCTCAACCTATGCCCGAAGTTTCACAGATACACTTATATTATACTACGGTTCTATTATCCCTCCCCCGGACTTATTTATAAGTAATTTTCTACCTCTTTTTGGCCTACGTGGCACTAGCTTGAAAAAAAAAAGTCAACCAGTATTGGACCCACAAGATAGTGTCACGTAGGAGGTGATCACTACACCTGACATCCATTCAAGATTAAACGTATATAATAATAATATCTCGTATTTCATATTTGAATGAATTATATTTCGCTCTTCATCTCTACATCATGACATGAGATATTAAGTTCATGATTTGAGGATAAACTGATAGAATTTATACAATACTCTAGATATAAGTATAATTATCTCCTAATTCATATCGACATACATAGTTTCATACTCTAAATATGGATTATTGATTTTTTTTGGTTTATTGAACGAATCTAACTTTTTATTTATAAAAGTATACAAAATTGTTATTTTGAACAATTAATTGTAGGTGTAAAATGAAATTTTAGTATTACACTCAGTAGCAAAATTATAATCGGAGAAGGGTCTAAAATACCCTTATAGTATTAGAATTGGTACAAAAATACCCCCGTTTATCTTTTGGCCTTAAAATACCCTTGGGGTTAACCTTTAGGACCTATTTTGCCCTTTTGGCTAACAGACTACTAAGTCAATGTATTTAACTATTTCATTTATTACGTGGCATGTTGTAATTGATTAAAATTTTAATTAATTAAAATCTAATTAGTTTGGCCCAAACCACCCTATTCACCTGGATCGACCCGACCCATCTTTCAAAATACCCAACCCGTCCAAATAAAATATCCATTACCCATTTCTTTCTAAAAAAAACTAAACATTTCCCCCAACATCATCAGTTCTTGGAGCTCTCTTGGAGTTCATTTTCCTCATCAGATTTGTTAAGTTTTCTGTTGTTTCCATGTTGACATCTTCTTCTTTTTCTTCACCTCAACAAGTTGAGTCAATAAGTCCAAGTCGTCCCATTGATACCCGTATAGGTACCATCTCCATCCATAAATTCAGTCTCGAAATTGCCCTCGTATGTTGCCCTTGAGGTCCAACTAAACATACATTTTCCATTGTTTTGCCACGAAATCAATCTCGAACGTACATACATACATACATACATCAATATTTACCTTGTCCATGAGAAAAAATGTCAAGTTAATACCACTATAGTAAGTCATTCAGGAGAAACCTTTCAGCATGGAAGATTCATCATTCGCGTAAATGTGATCTTGTTCGTGATTTTCTTCCTCTCTTGTTGGTGATGATGAGCATTGTGTACAGAATATCATGTTTGGTGTAACTCTGTTCTACTAGTGTGTAGTCGGTCTATAGTAGTGTGGTGTAGTCATTTGTATTTTGATGTAATGTTAGCAATCTACAGGTTACAACTAATGTAATGTCATCGTGTTTTGCTTGTGAAAAATTGTTAGTAATTGTGTTAATCTCTTGATTGTAATGGAAAAGCTCTTTGCAATCGACATTTTACCATTTAGCAATCTGCATTTTACACCAATCCACATTTTTATGGCAAACTGCAATTATTTACAGCAACATGCAATCTGCAATTTTTAACAGCAAAATGCAGTGTGCAAATTTTTATGAAAATCTGCGATCTTCAAATTTTTACAGCTATTACACATCACTTTGTAATCAGTAAATTTTTACAGCATAATGCAATTAGCAAATTTTTACATCAATCTGCAAATTTTTACAGCAAAATGCAATCTGTAATTTTTAGAACAATTTGCAAACTGTAAATTTTTACAGGAATTTACAATCTGCAAATTTTATAGCAAAAAGTGCAATCTGCAAAATCTTACAACTCAATCTAGTTAAAAAGAAATATCACCGGGGATTCACAACTCACAAGATCTGTTAAGACTACCATCAAACAACATACATAATGCAACTGAAAAACAAAAAAAACAACTCCACAGATAAGTGATAATGACATTGTCATATATTTTGAACCCACAAAAACTTACAGACACTTGTTCAAGACATAGTAACATCAAAAAAGTCAAAATATTTAAGTTTCATCATGCCATAACAAAACACCAGAAAACAAAAAAAAAACTTAATAATGCAACTACTTCTTCCCACCCCTTTTTTGCCTTCAATTTGCCGATTCTTTTCTCCTTTTCAATTATCAAATGATCTGAAGTCGTAGCTTCTTTTCCTTTCCATGCCAATTTCTTGGTGAGTATAGTAGATTAGTTGGAATGCTCACATCATTCTCATCTCCTTTGAAGTCAACCTCTTGGTACCAGTTGGTCGAATCTGCATCTTTTTAGCTTGAAGCTAGTCCTAGCTTCAGAAATTGCCTTTGGCTTTAGAATAGTCTGCTCGTCTTCACTTTCACATGCTCATCTCCATCCTCATCACAACTGCACTTGAAGGTTCAACATGTTGTCCATCCTCAGATTCATCAACAATTATTTTTCTCTTTGACTTTGAAGGTCCAGTAGGGTTCTTTTCAATTTTCTTTGATTTTGAAGGATCATCAGGTTGGCTACTCTGTTGACTTGAAGAAGCAACAAATCCAGGAGTAGACATGATACCAGATTCTTCTTGAATGGCTTGGGATGTTGACATTGCACATCTTGGGCTGGTTGTTTTGATCTTTGAAGCTATAAAAATGACAAAATTAGTTAGATATTGAATTAACTAGTGTAACTATTGACCAAGTAAAGAAAATTACATACCATAGGACATCTTCTTTAGTTGTGACCTGTTGCACTACAATGTTTGCACGTCATTTTTAGTTCTTTTCTTGAAGCAGACCACGCTCCTTCCCTTTTCCTTGCCTCATCTTTTTCTCTCTTTCTCTTAAGTTTTGGGCCTGCCTACCAATTTATGTATTTCTGGTGGCTCCATAGCATGGGAAGGATCAACTTTCCAAAACTTGTCACCTCTAACAGGTTGTATTTTATACATGTATATCAACATGTAAGCTTTTGTAGAATACCACCAACTCAATTGATTTAGTGGCTCTTGTTTGTCATGAAGATATGCTTTAATGGCATGAGGCATGGTATACCAGTCAAGTCTCATGTCCTACGTGTACACTTCTTCCTATTAAGAATCACCACATGTTTATCTTCACCCTCAACTACCTCATATCCTTGGTCTCCATTAGATTGAACTTGACAACATTGTGCAATGATATTGAAATCATTATACAACTCCATGGCATATGGACTAAATTCTCCATTCCAATTTCTACCCTCTTCTTCAAGTTTTTCTAACCTATTCATAACTTATATAACAATACAGAAGTAAGAACAACATTACCTATCAATGTAACAACCACATCAGGCTATATTCTGTAATTTCTATTAAAACACTTGATCTTTCAATGGAAATAAATTTACACAAAATTGAACACTGCTCTTTAAGGCTTTAATCTCAAATGTATAATTCAGTTCCTGATAAGTTGGTTTTTTAAATATCTAAGAGATTCAAATAAAGAGAAACAAGGTCATAGATCACAACAAAAAGCAACAGAAATTGAAAAGAATAAGAAAAAGTACAACTTTATGTGCTGAAAACTCAAAATCACCAAACTATAAAAATCTCAAACTCTAATTTTCAGTGTTATCCCACATTAATCTAACCTATATAAAACCTATCAGCTATATTAAGGTAATATAAATGATGATATTATAAACAGTACAACTCACCTTGATTCTAATATTTTCTAACATCTTGATTATAGGCTTTGCCGTTGCATCTATAATCCATTTGTTGAATGACTCTATAAAATTATTCTCACATGAATGATTTTTGAAGACTGTGTCAAAATAAGTCCTGCACCAATTTTGTGCAGGGTACCATACCAAATCCTTTGCAACTTGTTTAGACACACCACCCATGACTTTCAATTGATCATGAAATTCTTCTTCATAGGTGCCCCAGGCACACCACCACAGTAACTTCTTCATTTGTACGCTTTTTCAATCCTTGCTCCAATTAGCTTCTAATATGCCTTGCGCACCATCTATGATGTGCTTTAGGAAACACCTAACTAACAGCATTCAGTTGCCCCTGAACAATAAAAATCATAACAAGTTAAAGTATTATTTGTATAAGAATTTAACTGAAATAAAAAACTTACTAAAATCAGAAACAACTATCTTATGTATATCAGACATGAATGTTACTCCTTCACCATCTGCCAGGTCTAGAGAATTTCTCAGCAGCTCAATAAACCATTTCCATGTTCTAAGTGTCTCTCTGTCCACCACTCTGCCCAAGCAAGTGGGAATAAAAGTGTTTCATTGAATCTTGTCCCATTGCAACCAATAAGATTCCCTTGCATTTTCCTTTTAAAAGGTCCCATCTAGCCCTATAAAAGGCCTCAAACCTCCTTTCCATCCATCTTTTAAAGCTTGAATGCAAACATACATTCTTAAGAATCTTCTTTTTCCTTGTTCCAAAGCTTCTCTAGATATATTTATGATAACATCAGTACCTGGGTTGCTGTTCCTCAATTCTTGAGCATAACCCTCCAACTTATTGAATTCATCAATGTAGCTACCCTCCAATTTCTCTAACACGAGCCTTTTAACCCTCTTCATCTTGGAATAACTAACATTCAAATAATTTATCATCCAAATCTTGTCTCATATCATTAACACTGTACTTTGGATTATTCTGAAGTTTTTTCTTGAAGTAGTGTGCTAAAGCTTCTAGAGTGGCTCTTCTATTCTTAAAAGCATTTTCATCACATGAGTGTATGGTGTTCAAGGTTTTAATTTTGAATCCCTGATTTTTTCTATCTTCAGATATCAAACACTCAAATGGACAACCAATATCACACAAATATCCCAATCTTGTAGAGTCACTTTTTTCAACTTTAAGTGCAACCTTTCTAACAATAGAGTAAAAACTCACAATTCGTTTAGCTTCTTTAAGATCTTTAAAGCACATACCATTTTTCAATTCTAAGAATCTGTCTAGCTTGTCATTGATCTCTCTTTTTTTTCCTTTCTAAAGACTTCCAACTCATCACTATTGTAATCACTAGGAATAGGTTCATTCTGATCCTCATCCTCTTCATTTGATTCACAATCTGTTGCTACCTCTGCTGGCACAACAGGGTAAGGCTTGTTCAGGTCATAAATATTAGGAGTAACAACAGTAGCTTCACCCTCATCTACAACAAATAATTGAAGAACACTAAATTGGCTAGACAGAGCAGATTGTAGAGTCCTAATGCTTGAATCATCCTCAAACAAATAATACCTACCAGTTGGTCCTGTTACTAACATTTGTTTCACACTTTCACAAGCCCAAACCCACATTTATAATGAACTCTGAGCAAATGTCAATATATGACAGCAAATCCACATCATAACCATGCCAGGTTTCATTTAATTTTTAATGTTACAACTTGAGGAGAAAGGACCCACTTGCCCCCATAGTTAATACTAAATCCACTTTTTTGATCATTTTTCAAATTTTTAACATGGAAGACAAAAAAAGTGAAAAGGAATTGTCAGCTATAAACAAAACAACTTATAGGAAAACTAACATTATTTAATATAAAGATAAAGGTAATAAAGTTATAGGGACCACTAACATTATTTATTCACATGGAATACAATACAATACAAAACAAACAAAAAAGCACAAATTGGGACCAATGAAGTCATACACATACCAATCACACACATACCTCACTCGAGAACAATCTATAAAACATGTAAGAAGCAATAAAAGACTCTAACATCATAAAATAATATATAATAATAACACTACACAAACTTCACAACGCTACAGTACAAGAGACAAAATGCAATAAAAAATTGAATAAAGCTAAACCCTAACTATTTACGAAATACATTTAATCGAACAATCACTACACAATATTTATGAAAATTATTAAAAGTAAGTCTTCAATTCTTACTTTATCAGAGTAGAAAATCGATTTCTTCACTTTGATTTGAACATCGCCGTAGATCCAAGAACTGATGATGTTGGGGGAAATTTTTAGGGTTTTTTGAAAAGAAAGGGTAATGGATAATTTATGTGGATGGTTGGGTATTTTGAAAGATGGGTCGGGTCGATCCGAGTGAATAGGGTGGTTTGGGTCAAACTAATTAGATTTTAATTAATTAATTAACCAATTACAACATGAAACGTAATAAATGAAATAATTAAATTTATTGACTTAGTAGTCTGTTAGCCAAAAGGGCAAAATAGGTCCCTAAAGGTTAACCCCAAGGGTATTTTAAGGCCAAAAGATAAACGAGGGGTATTTTTGTACCAATTCTAATACTATAAGGGTATTTTAGACCCTTCTCTGAATTATAATTAATAGGAATATTTTAAATAAACCAACCTCTGGATGTCGTTTTTATTAAAAGTAATTAGATTTAATTAAAAAAAAGACCTCATGAGGTTGGTGTCACATTAAATTGTAAGATAAATAAAAAGTAATCATGTTAACTAAATAATATTGACATCGGGAGGTCAATATTTTATATTAATTTATTTTTTGACTTGTATAAAATCGTCATTCGGAGAACGATTTATTTAAAATTAATTGAAAATATTAATTTATTAATTTTTCTTGTAGTAACTATATAGTATTTTAGTGAAATTAATATAATTACATACTATTTAATTTTACCGACTTTCGAAAGTCGGTATTATAATTTTTTTATTTTTATTTTGCACAAAACTGTCTTTCGGAAGACGATTTAAATAAAATTAAGTCAAAATATTTCATCTATTTTGTTTTTTTATATTTAATTGAGAAAATAATACCGACATTAGGAGGTCAATTTTTTTTTTTTGTAATTCATTTTTTTGAGAAAAATTTGACCTTTTAAGGTCGGAATATGGTTTTTCCGCTTTATTTTGCATAAAAACCAACTACTTGTTGTCGGTCTTCATATCAATGTAATTTCATACTCTAAACATGAATTATTGATCTAACTTTTTATTTATAAAAGTATACAAAATTGTTACACCTTTTTAAACAATTAATTGTAGGTGTAAAACAGATCGACCTCCAGATGTCGCTTTGTTAAAAGTAATTAGACAAAATAAAAATATCAATTTCATGATGTCGATATTTTATATTAGTTAATTTTTTACTTTTTATATAAGATTGTCATTTGGAGGACGAATTATTTAAAGTTGATTGAAAATATTAATTCATTAATATTTGAAAGTCACTATATAAAAATTTTAATGAAAATTAATTTAATTACATACTATTTAATTTTACCGTCTTCCGGTAGTTAGTATTATAATTTTTTTTTTTACCCAAAATCGTACTCCGAAAGACGATATAAATAAAATTAAATCAAAATATTTCTTAATTTTTTTATATTTAATTAAGATAAATAAAATATTATTATTTATTTATTTGTTTAATACCGACATCAAGAGGTTGATTTTTATCATTGTAATTCATTTTCGAGAAAAATCTGACCTTTTGAAGTCATTTTTCTAAAGCTTTTTTTAATTATTTATTCTTTTTAACAATACCTAACTTCAGAGATCGAAAATTACCGACCTTCATTTGAAGTCAATAATTTTTAGAACGATATTTATTGTTTTTTTAGTAATGAGGGAGAATTTAGGATAAAGTAATAGTGAATTGTCATTCAGATATCTAGAATAAGCAGCCAACCTCCTAGACCAAGCGATGTATGCATAGACCAAATGATAAGGACTATACCTATGTGAATTACTCATTAGACCTAACAGGTGGTGGTATTAATACGTCCTTCTTGGTATCCTCTTAGCTATCAAAAATGTTAGGGGTCGTTTGTAAGCTGCATTAGAAGAAATAGTCCATGGATTATGTAAGGTATTATTTAGTACAATGTTTGGTAGGAATTGAGTCTATGTATAACTAATACATGAATTAGTTATACCTCCAACATGGTATTATTGGATGTATTACTAATACCTTCCATTTGGAGGCATCAGTAATACATAAGATATAATACCATGGGACAAACAATGTAAAGACAAAAAAATCACTCAAATCATTTTAATTATTTTATGTATTTTCTTGATTTTATATGATTATATTTTGTACTAGTAAGTTTATTTAAATAAATTAACTTATAAATTATGTCGAGAGAGTTGTTTGTTACTAATAACTCCAATATAAATCAATATAAATTTGAAATGTGAGTTGTATATTTGTATATGAAGTTTGTGATCTAAATTGAATGTGTGTGTATATATATATATATTATATATATATATATATTATATATATATATATATATATAATATATATAATAATATATATGCTGGTTTTCTATTTATTTGTATTTTTAAACATTATTTAAAAATTTACATACATATTAAAACTAAAAGTTGCAATTTTATGTGTACATGTAGATGGTTTATTCAATTTTACCATTGTTGACCATTTTTTCGATTTTAAAAGTAGATGGTTTATCTTTTTTTAATTGAAAAATTACCTTTTGTGAGTGATCAATTTATTAAAATGACAACTATTTATCCTCAAATAATTCAAGTGAAAAAAATAACAAACAAGACAACTAAATTGTTCTTCTCATAGTTAGTTAGAAGGTATTAATATTGTCCGACAATTATCTATCTTGATCTAATTACATAATAATTCAAGGGTATAATTAGAAAGAAACTTTTTATAGAGCTATTATCCAAACACAAGATGAGGTGGGAAAAAATGAACCAAACACTTGATAAAAATAAACAATGTATTACTAATTCCTGCACTACTTATCCCTGCATTACTAATCCATAAGTTATAAATCTTTGTACCAAACAGACCCTTAGTATATTAGAATGATAAACTTCTAAGATACAAAATAGTGTCAAGAATTCATCAATGGACAACCAATAAAATTGACTTATGTTGGAAAGGGCCAACTTGTTAAAACAATGTTTTTTGAGGTATAAGTTTATTGGTCACAACTCTTCATATCATCATATATATACCTGCCAAAATTATGAAATCAATTGAGGCAATGTAAAAGCTTTATTTTTTTAGGAATAAATGGCATCACAAAGAGAGCATTGTAGGATTGGATCTTATCAACATGCTAGGATCTAGCAATATTATTGAAGCAAGATAAATTATGAAATAAAGTTATTTTTATTAAAGGTCAGAATATGGATATTAATAAGGATATCACAAATAACTTTTCTAATAAAAGTAGAAAAAATAAATTTCATATGATCTCCTTCCCACCCATCGGACTCGCCCAACTCTCAATCCTTAACCTTTTCATTCTTGTCATGATCTTGCTAAGTTACATATATATTCTGCTAGATAATATTTCTTTACTTATTTATTAAATATTAAAAAGTAAATAAGAAGCTATTTATCTTTTCAAGAAAATATTTTCATTCGCACTAGACACACCCTAAATGTGAATAACGTTGGGCTTATTTTGTTTATTAATGTATTCGTTTAATAATCTTAGTCAAGATGGTACCATTTTATTGACAAAGGCTATGGAATAGTCAAAATATTTGTTGTATATTATAGGCATAGACAATTGAGCAACCACCACGAAATATTGACCAAAGGTGATTTTTTAAATAATATGTATACTAGTAAAATTCAAGGTAATTATTACTATTTTAGTTTCTTTAAAGATATAAAAAAAGAAAATTATAATTCTATATCCAAATCAGACAAACTGAATTTATAAATCAAAATTTGAAAGAAAAAATAAAATCATATCAAAATTAATTAGCTTATATCTAGCATTTTAAGAAATCCAATATTAAACCAAAATATTTTAGAAATGTACTTAATTGAACATCAACACAATTAGGACCAGTGTACGAATTTGCTATAATTTAAATTTAGAATCTCTGACTGAATTATAAGAATACGGAATTAGCTACAAAGTTTTTCAGTAATATTTAGTTAATTTGTTGCTAAAAAATTGCTAGCTAATTGAATTATTTTAAAATCCGTTGTTAATCTATATCTAAATGAGATTTTTTTGTTTAGCTATGAAAAATTATCTGTTATTAATTTCTTGGTTTTAAAATTGATTGTGAATTATCCATAAATCATTAAGTCAACTTCTAATCTCGTGTTTAGCAGATTCACAAAAAATAAACCTTATATGTACTATGTATCTTTTTGCCAAATAAATTCGGAAGAACACCCTCTCATCCTCTAGATTCAAGTAAATTATTGATTTTCTTGACATAATTTTTTTTATCATATTTAAAAATTTGTGCTTTTCCATAAAAATTCTAATCTAACTTGAAGTTATATTTCAAAAGTACTTGAAAATAAGTGATTAGACAAGACATTACACAATTTCATATTACCGAAGACATGATTCTGGATAAAAAGGAATCGAAGCTTAGTAGGGCTAAAGTGTTATCTTGCCTAATGAAAGTTTACGCTTGTTAGTGCCTATTGCAGTACTAATCATACCCTTTTCGTTCTTGTCATATGGTTTTAATTGTATTTCGATTATCAATATTTTGTTGTTATAATTGGTGATTTGGTTCTTCCTTGTATACCTTACAATATTCTCTCTATACTTTGATTTAATGCACTTGAGTCGAGAAATTTTTGGAAACTCTACCTCACTAAGTAGTGAAAAAGTCTATATATATTATTTAATCGAATATGTTGTTGGAAAACAGCTTATAACGTGTTTTCTAATAATCATTTTTTTCAAGCATAATCATTATTTCTAATATTTTTCCCCAAAAATATAAAACATAACTACATCTTCAATTTCTGCTTCATATATTTCAAATAAAGGTTAAAATATTGAGAATTTTTTGTCAAACACCTACTTAATTTAATTGTGTAGAAAAGGTCTAATAAGGTCTTACGTAAAGGGGTAATAATGGAATTTCAAGCTCATTTATTACTCCGTCAACAAAGACCAATTGGTCAAACTACAAACGTTCAAACATGTGGACTCTTCTGAACTTCATCTGTTTTTCCTATATTACCCTTCAAAATTAAATACCTATATTGCCCTCTTTTACAAACATCAAACACATAGACACAACAAGGGCTTTATTGGAATTTTAGACAATGTTGTTACATAATACATGACCTTTTCTTTTTTACTTATTCAACACGTTCCCTCTTATATTAAATATAAAAAAAAATTCAATTCAACAAATACTACTTACTTATATTTATTCAAAATTAAACAAAAGACACCTCATTCAAATTGCTATAAATACCAAAGTTCATGCATAACATTCTTCATCCACATTCATTAGCAAAAAAAAACTAGAGTACATAGAGAGAGCAAAAGAACACGACTCATACTTATAACGTTCTTCTAATCAGCTCAAAAATGATGACTTATCGCATAATAACTACTATGTTAGTAATTTTTGTCGTCTTTGTTTCTTTAATGAGTACTCAAAACAACGTAGAGGCCGCTAGAGTATTATTATCACAAGATTTTTCAGGAGAAATTCGTCTCGCGACATTGCCATCCATATATGAGAAGGCAAAGAACAACTTGGAATTTTTGCTTGAGAGGCTACCTTCAGGACCTAGCCCTAGAGGACCTGGACATTAAGCCAAAGCAATTGATAAGATGTTTGTTTAAAAAAAAAAAAAAGGCTCAAAGGAGTACTAGAGTAGCATAGCTTATAATTTATTTTTTATATTTTTGACTAGATATATATAGAGAGAGAGAGAGAGAAAATGTTACATATAGGATTGTATCTTATTTATTTATTGTTATGCTATGTACCTCATTTTTATTAATTATTCATTTTTCTAGTGAACCCTTTTATGTAAAAGATCAATGGGGTGATGTTCTTGTAATTAAATTGTTATTGAAATGAAAATATTATTAAAAAGATTATTCCAAACATATTTGTTGATAATCTAGACAAACGCTATCGAGGCAGGGATGGAAATAATTAATATGTAACGTTATTTGGCGAATTTATTTCTCTAATCCTGTTTTTCTTAAATTTTAAAATTTATTTCCCTAGATTTTTAATTTTTTAAAATAAAAGGTTTGACTAACCAAACCTGATTTTTTAAAAACATATTACAGAACTCCTTAGTTACATATTCTGTTTAACAAATCAGCTACTGAAAGAGAAAAAAAACTATTTTGATTAAAGCTTGAATTGGTACCTAGATTTTTCTTTGTACAGCCACCAAACACTGAAATTTATATATGCTAAAGAAGACCTTCGAACTAATTACGTAGATACATTTTAATTTGTAATATTATGTATTTTATTATATTTTGATTTTTGGTGCATCTATTTGTAATATTATGTATTTTGTTATATTTTGATTTTTGGTGCATCTAAATTCGTTCAAGTAAGTTCAAATTCATGTATCTCGAGATATATTGAATCAAATTAGGTTTAGTTTGTTTTCTAGATACATACTATCCAAATAGATTTGCATGTACTCGGAATACATAACAAGTCTCATTATGCTCTTTTCCGTCTCACTTGCCACTCTCATACATACAAATACATGTATCTAGTATGTATCTTGTGTTATTTGCATGTATTTGAGATACATAACAAATCTCGATCACCTCCATCCTTATATCTCCCTATTTTAAAGTATCTGGTAGCAAAAACTACATGTATTTAAATGTATCTTTCTCAATATATATGATAAAAAATTCATTAATTAGTGATAAGATATGTAATATTTTGAAAATTATAGATAAAAATCTATTATGTTTTAGTGAAATATGTTAAATTGATTCTCTTACTTTAATTTTTTATTTTAGTTATTGAGCAAGTAAGTTTGAGAATTTCGTTTTTGTTATACTACTACTTAACTAGAATTAATACGAAATCTAATAGCAAACTAAAGATGTACTTTTTAGGTACTTCAAATGAGAGATCACTTAAATTGAGATTAGTGTTTTCACTACCTTTTCAATTTCTGAATCATGATATAATATCATGTAGTAGTGATACATCTTATTTATAATAACCAACAAGTTTGAAAAAATTATATATGTCAACCATATTTGTTTGAAGAAGTGATCACTATAATATGGTTGAAATAATGCATATAAATTAAGATTTAAAAGGTTAAATATAGAAGAGAGAGAGATCACTCAAACTCTAAAAGAGACATTCATTATCACCATAAAATTGTAAAGGGGATAAAAGGCATAATAGAGAGAGGGGGAGGGAGAAGAAATAAATTAATTTTTGATTGCTAATGTAAAAGATGTATAATGATTTTGAAATATGAAAAGTGATGAAATTTGAATAGATAACCAATGAAAATTAATTCCAAAATAATGACTAATTTTGGATGTAATATAAAATTATACTTTGATAAATAATAATATCGGAAAAGGGTTATATTTATCCTTGTACTCTTAGAAAAGGGTCATATTTATCCTTTGTTATATTTTTTTGATATATTTGCCCTTATCATCCAACTTTGGGTACATATTTGCCCGTCTACGACAGTTAACTTATCATGTCACCATTTTTATTAGTCTATGTGGCACATACATGACTCCATGTGTATATACTTTTATTATAATAAAAAATTTATTTTCTATTTTGTATTATATCCCGACCCATTTAGTCATCTGTTTGGGATTCTACATAATTCTATTAAATAGTTAATGTAAAAAACAGAATTGCAGAACAGTCTAAAGATTGCTTAATGTTAGAAATGGTTACTCTTTTTGTATCACAAAACTAATAGGAACAGATTTGGAGAGACAAGTTCATCTAATGTGACAAGATAATGGGTAATGAAATTAGGGCTGATGGATAATTTAAGGGAAAATTATGTAACAAAGTAAATTTATACTATTTAATTACTCATCATAGCTATAGTTTGTTATAATTACCATTTACGATTAACATTATACATTAATTACGTGGGCTGACTTCGAATTTGTATAATTAGTCATGTTTGTATATGTATAATTCGCCAAAATATACAAATGCATGTGTATAATATTCAATTATTTAACCTATATACATATACAATTCACTTTTCTCTCACCTCTCTGTCCTCTCTACTCGCCTCTCTCCTCCTTCTCCCAATATCTCTTGCCATATATACCAATACATATGTATAATATATCATTATCTAATCAATTTACATATAAAATTCACCTCTCTCTCACTCTTTTTCCTCTCTCTCTCCAGTCTCGCTCGCCTTTCTCCTCCATATAACATTTATCTACAAATTGTAACTATTAAACTATAGCTATCGGGAGTAATTAATTATATTTAAGTGACTATATGTGAAAGTTTCCCATAATTAATTGGGTCGGATTTACTAATAGGCCGAATTTTATTAATGGATCTCCAAATTGGTTGGGTCAGATTTTACTAAATGGAAGAGATATAATATAAAATAGCAAATAAATTTTATATTAATAAAACTATATAAACATGTATGCGCCCATTGTAACGACCCAATTTATCGTTTGAGTGGTAGAGCTTTTTATTTCATAAAAGACTCTTTCGATAGATTTTTTTTAACCATCAACTAAATAAATTATTAAAATTACCCCTTTACTTATATAATTATTGTTTCGAATAGTCCAAAATATACATTTAGAATCTACCGAAAGAGTCTTTTACGAAATAAAAAGTTGTAGCACTCAAACGACAAATGGGTCGTTACAGCCATATAGACTAATAAAAATGATGACATGATAAATTAACCGTATAAAGGCAATTATATACTCAAAGTTGGATGGTAAGGGCAAATGTATCAAAAAGTATGACGAATGGTAAATATGACACTTTTCTAAGAGTTCAAGGGCAAATATGACCCTTTTCCGATAATAATAAATCAATCTCCATATATGTTGTTATTCTTCTAAATTTAAAACAGAGAAAATGTTAGAAATAAGCCCATAATATGTATAATAAGGCCCTATAACAATAGTTTTGATAATCACATTCTATATGTATAGTTTTGTTTGCTATGGGACTGGGGTTTGTATATTTTCGCCCATTTGTATATTTAACTTGCAAATATACAAATACGGTAGATATATGCAGATTTTATATTTATACATTTAGAAATTTTCAAAATTTCGTTTGTATATTTCGTTTGTCAATTTACAAACAGGGTAATTTGTTATGGATATTTTATAAACTGTACACAAATAGTTAGGGTAAGCATACACAAATATTTATATTTATACAATTTACGAACAGAACTATACAAATTTTGAATATATGCAAATCAGACGAGTTATACAAATTAGGTGAATAGAAAAAAATGAGGAAACTGGAATTACAATTTTCTTAAAGTATAAATATATTGCCTAATATAGACTAAATATTTGCTATTCTGCATTATTTTTCCTTTAAAGAAGTTGGTCTTTGTGTTTTTTAGTTGAAGATATTTTTGGGCCTTTTCCAGTATATTTGTCTTGCTAATGGGCTAATTGGGCTTGTAGAGTTTTTACTTGCTAATTAGTTGAAGATATTTTTGAGCTTTTTTCATTATTTGTTCGGCACTTATACACTTATTTTGTGTTAGATTTTTAATTTTTACTTCTTAAGATAAATAATTTTAATTTTTTTCTTAAATTTATATTTTTATATCATAATGTTTCACAGTTTATGATCGTTAGGTATAAATTTGATTGTTAAAGATAAATTTTAAAAAACAATCTATTTGTAATCAGCCTGTTTAAAGGGCAAAATTTTTTTTTTTTTTAATATGGTCAATTCGTTCATTTCCTAACTAAGAAGTAACAACAAAAAATTGACTTGTGAAGCTTTCATTAATTATTTTTTTAAAAAAAATTATTTCAAAAGACTATTTTTTTGTAGACTCAATAGTCAAACTAAAATTCATTATCGAAACTAAAAATTGGAATCAAACTAGACTTAAAAGATAGTTAATAAAATTGAAGAGATCATAATCTCTAGTTTGGTGAATAATAACTAGGCCGTCTAGATGAAAGGCTTTAGATTTTAAAATATAAAAGAAGTTTATATTTGAAATTAAGTTCAATTTCATTAACTCTAATAATACAGAATTTTCGTTCGTTTCATTTTAATTGTCCACATTATTAGTAAGAGTTGTACCGAATTATTGGTCAATTTATAAAATTATTATAGATTTAATTATATTTTTTTATTTTATCCTTACTATTAGTTCATTTTGAAAGTGTTAACAAGTTTTAAAAGTTTTAAAAAAGTTTTAAAAGGATAAATTAGTAAAATTATATTTTCCATTCATGATATATTTTAAGAAGAATGTAAAAGACAAAATGGACAATTAATATGAGACGAAGAATATATTAATTTGGAGAGTGGATTTGGTCATACCAAATTGTAAAATGAGGCATAACTCTAATTGTTAGCTTGATTTTTCATATTAACTTACATAGGAAAAAAGGAGATTAAATTGCAATATAAAGCTTACTCTACATCTCTAATTTCTTTTTCTATGTCTAGTTGAATAACTATTAATAATTTTTTTGTTTATGAATTATTACTTAATTTAGTTTGTTACTAATACATAAAGTTATAGTGAACTCTATTACCATTAATCTTTATCAATACTTTTTTTGTTTATGAATTATTACTTAATTCAGTTTGTTACTAATACATAAAGCTATAGTGATTATTGCCAATTTGCCATTAATTTTTTCTGTTTTCCATTATCCAAAACAAGTGCATGCATGAAAATATAGTAACTAGATGAAATCCTGCCAAACAAATTTCATCATTTAGACATATTCTTATAATTGTCAACAATATTTATATAAATAGGTAAGTTATTATTTGTTTTAATTGAACATCTAAATATACATCAAATGTATTTGTGACTCTTTTAAGTTTAAATTATGGGGAATAATTGAGCGTTTTTTGGAACGCCGTTTATTAGGTAAATAGTTAAGTTAATTATATAATTCTCCCTTTAATTATATAAGCGCATAAGGTTTTGCGACTCATTAAGACAAATATGTATGATTAAAGGAGATGACTTAATTGATTAATTGTCTATATAATAGATTTTTTAAAAAATTTTAAAGAAAAAATATTTATTATGGATTTAAATGCTCAACAGAAAGAAATATATCCCACTAAAATTGACTAGCAAATTTAAGGAATCATCAATACTAAGCTTTTTTAAAAAAAACACAGTAGCATTATGATATTATGATCTTTTGCTTTTTGGAGTTGAATTTTTTTAATAATATAATTAATGCTTCTAGATAAAGAAAAGGATGAGAGAGAAAATAAACTAAATAATGTAAGGGGACATTTACCACTTCCTTATCCAAGTTGTCTTCTCCATGCTAATAAAATTATTCATGTCACCTTCCAACCATATGATGTCTAATGTCTTCCCCACTTACTTACTATATTTTAATGATCAATATAAAGTCTCCCTTCCTACTTTACAAAAACTATTGCAACTCTACTACTTCAAAATTGAGATCATGTCAAGGTCTTGTTTTGTGGCTTTAGGTTAGTTTTACTCCAATAATGTTTCTTTGTTTATTTTACCTTAAAAAAATGTTATATATTTATATTAAAATTTAATTTAATTTTGATTTATGTATTATAAAATCTATTTTAAAATTGCACTTTCAATAAGATTTTTTTTATTTTTAAAGACTCGAACACAAAATATTTAATTAAAGATGGATGAATTATCACCACAACCCAAGTTGATCGTGTGTTGAGCCGCCAGAAGATTTTTCTTTGAATTATTAGGACGCTTGTTGAATTGTTCAAGTCATTAGTTCGATCACTTAGTTTGTGCCCCAAGTCCTATCATCATAACTCAACTTATATTTGAATTTATATTATGTGTTCTGGTTTTAAGCTATCGTTTACTCTAAATTAATGTTTTCTTGACATGTTTTTCAAGAAATATCTACTTGTAATACACCATTACATATAAACACAATATTTTTTTTAAAAAAAATTATTTACTTTGTGACGATTCAAATCTGTCGTCATTGGCGCCCAAACTTGCAAGCCGGTGGGAGAACCACTGCTACTATCCAACTAAAACAATTATTTCAAAACTAAGGCATTTAAGCTACCGAAGCAAGTTAATGACTAAAAGTGAAGTTCATTACTAAACAAAAGATCTAACAACTAAAATATTGCGGAAGTTAAATCTGGAATCTGAAAGTCAATGTACCAAAAATACTAACGATAACCAAGTCTGAACAAGAAAATTACTAATGAACTATTCAACTAAATAAAACAATCCTCTAAGTCCGAAAATGGTGGAATAGACTAAAGAGAACTTCATGGCAGCCCGGAAGATGCAGCTCACCCTTGAAGTCGATGCTATAATATTTAATATCCTAAGCGAGATCTGTCAATAGCGAAGATTTCCTGTACTCAACAAAAATAAGAGCAAGTGAAGAATCAGTACACAACCACGATTTACTGTAGGATCACGCGGCTATCCCACGGCCACTAGTGCAATATGAATAAGTTGAACAAACATTATAATTACATGCATATATATCAACATAAACAATGTTATTAACATGACAATTCAACAACATATATTTCACATGCTTAACATATCATTGGTCTTCTCACGTAATCCAAACTCAAAATGTTAGTGCATCATCGTGGTACCCAATACCACTTAGCTTACCGGAACATGGCAATCTGATCCCATTATTGTGTTGGAACGTGACTATTCGATCCAATATTTATATTGAAACGTGGCAATCCGATCCAAGTTAGCTTGTCGTAACGTGACAATCTGATCCCTAATCAAACACCACAATCACAAGTACATCGCTAAGATTATAAGTTCACATCATGATTTCTTGGATATATTAGTACTCATCTATCTCATGTACAACAACATGATCAATACTGCGGCATTCATACATACAAGTATCATAATGAAGCAAGAACATGCATACTTTACGCAATCATGAAATCAAAATCATCACCTACCTCGAAACAAGCTTGAAATCCTAAAAAACTTGATCTTTTCCTTTCTGGATTCTTTCCGCTTGTTCTTGGTCTACAAACAATCATAATAACATGGAAATTAACAATAATCGCTAATTACTCGAATTACTAACGATTTTATGAATTTCGGATCAAACTTATGATCCTAACTATCCAAATTAGGGTTAGTTACACCATAGAATCTACCAAGAAACACTTCCCCGTCAATATTGACCCATTCTATTACGTTCTATAGATCGAAAAGTGAATTTGGGGAGTGAAAAGCTTACTTTTAGTTTCAAAAATGGTGAAAAACTAGTTGAAATAGCCAAGGGATCGTTCTTTAGCTCTAAAAGTCAAAAAGTGTCAAATAAGGTCGTTTAGGGATTTTATTTACGATTTTATTCGCGACAGTGCCGCTACAGCGGTACCCATCGCGTTGTAATGGCGTCGCAACAGCAATACCAATCCCGCTGCAGCGGCACTTTTGGAAACAGTGAGCTCACGTTAAAAATCCCAAAAATCTTATACTTCCTCCTTTTCACAAAGACTAACCTGATTTGACTTGGCACATAGTTTAAGAATAAAAAGAAGACTTTTGAATCTTGTGGTCCTAAATTAAAGTTAGGTCAAATGTACAAAATTTCCCTTTGATCTTGTGACCTTAGACATGCTACGTGGAGAGCTGAAATTAAAATGTTACCCAAAAAGAAAAAGGTCATTCTTTTTTAAATAGACTGAAAAGGAAAGGAGGTCATTCTTTTTTAAACGGAGTAAGTAATTTCAATTCCCGCCTCGTTCGCTACAACGACACCCATCCCGCTTTAGCGGCATCGCTACAACGGCAATAACCCCGCTGCAGTGGCACGAATCGAGATAGAATACTTTTTAGAGACTTTCAATTCTCGCTTTTTACAACACACTCTTGACCCACTACGCTCAAAAAATATCTTTAACGCTAAGATCGATTTCCGGAGATCTATTTATCCAAATTCAATTCCGTAAAGTCGTAGGGATTCCTTAACGAGTTATCTAACTGATTATGTAATCAAATTCATATTTACTCCAACCGATTGCTATTAGATTTCCCTACACCTTAATGACTCTGATTTTTTTTCAAATCTAAACAGGAACAATAAAATCCTAACACTAAAAAAGTTTTTCCTATCCCAACTTTTACCTCATTGACATTTCTATAAGGACGGAACCCGATCATCACAGACTTATATAAATAATTGAATTTATTTAAGTGTCACTTCCACTAAGATTCTTTCTTCCCCTCTCCCCACCCCCACCTTCACCCACCATCCACAATTTTCAATGGCACAGTTCACTAAACTTACCTAATTTCCTTAACCTTGTTAGTAGTTCCTTTCTAATTATTCAAAAAACACAAACTTCTACCTAATATAATAATTTGTTGAAATTATAAACTTCATATCACTTTCACACAAGACTTGTTTTTCTAATAAAAGGAAGTATATAGAAGCCCACTCTGTGCTATTCCTTAGGTTATTTTATGCATACACACTTGGAGATACTTTTAAACTTAAAAACATAATTCATACTCTATCACTCGTATAAACTAAAATTATTTAAATTCATACATATTATGCTTTTAGGAAAAGTAAGAAAATTATTAAGAGTTTTAATCCTCGCTTGTCTAAAATTCAGTAGTCAAACTTTATTAGAAAGAAAACGAATTTCTTCAAACTATTTAAAATCATGGTAAAAAATGTAATCAATATTGTTTTCTTTCAAAAATAATAAATTTTAAGGGTAAAATCAAAAATTCAAATCGAAATTATTTCTTTCTTAATTTAGTAAATCGACAAAAACTCCTTTTTGTTTAGTTTTACTTGTTCCAATGTTCACTTTTAACTTTCTTTAGTTTTACTTATGCACTTTTAACTTTACACGTCAGTTAAGAAATAATGATTAACATATTGTTATTTTATCACAATATTTTTATTAATTGATGTATAATTTTAAATTTTGAAATAATTTGAGGAATAGGTACTTAACGTGAGGGTAAAATAATAACAAATAATAATAATAAATATAAGGGAAAATACACAAGTATCCCTTCAACCTATGCTCGAAATCTCAGAGACACACTTATACTATACTAATGTTCTATTACCCCCTGAACTTATTTTATAAGTAATTTTCTACCCATTTTTTGCCTAAATGGCACTAGATTTGGGGAAAAAATCAACCAGCATTGGGCCCACAAGATAGTGTCACATATGCCAAAAAGGGATACAAAATTATTAATAAAATAAGTTCAGGGTAATAGGACCTTACTATAGTATAAATGTGTCTCCGTGACTTCGGACAGGTTGAGGAGGTACTTGAACATTATCCCTAAATATAATAATAATTTGTTTTTCTAAGCGAACCCTAATTATAGTAAATTAACAAAAGAAAAATGAACCCACAAAATATTTTGAAATGAATATTTTTAATAATATATGATCGAGATTCGAGGGAGTATTATTAAAATCATCGATGACTATATTATTATATAATTACCTGCCAGCTACAAGTGGACACGTAGTATATTTTAGTCTATTTTTTTAATTCAAGCATTGTACTAATATAATTGATCTTATCTAATATCCAATTGACAGCCAACTTCAGGTATGTATATATTTTTATTAAATAAAATATACGATACATATATTTTTTTTATTAAATAAATGAAAGAGGGATATGGAATTTTAAAATATGAGAACGTGAATTATTTAATATTAGTAAGATGTTTGGTTTATTATACTTTTAACAATTAAATAATTAGGTATAAATCCTCATGAATTATCCACTAATTAGACAGTTTCCTGTCTTCCTTGCTTAGGATAGCTAGGCTGTCTTAATTAATTTGAATGCATGTATATATTTCCTCCGTTTCGTATTAATTGTTATATTTTATTTTATAATATATAAATTTTAATTATAATATATTTTTCACAAATTAACACTTGAAAAAAGAAATATGACAACTAATTTAAAATCCAGAAAATATCAATTTGTTAATGAGATAAACCTTTTATTATTCATTCTTCATCAAGTCAACAGTAATAATTTCTTGTAATAATTAATTTATTATAATGAATCCATTTTTAATTTTTAGTCAATGATTCCATCACAGTCTGTTATCAAACTAGCTACTTTTTAAATTAGATCATAGTGATATAATTCAGATTATGTAAAGTTCAAGCTTGAGGAATAAATAATTATCACTAATATACTAAGTTTTCAAATGTGGTTATCAATTACTAATATTTAATTTTACTTTTACCTAAAAAAATTGAAGAGGTGTTCAAACATTAAAGTATTGATATAATGGACAACAATTCAACAAAATTAGTTTATGGACCACAAAAGATGGTGCTAAAGAAAGGAACTCATATGGCATGATACAAATTATTAGGTATATTTGGTATAAAATTGTAACAAACTTGGATTTACACAATCAATAGGCCACATCACAAATAACAAAAAGAATCAAAAACCAAAATAATGTCCTCATATGAATTGCATTTTCCTTCAATTAGGGCAACATATATAAAGCTTGTTTGAACATGATTTTATATCATGAAATAGTAATTTGAAGTTGGATTATTTATATATATAATTTGAATTTTTAAGCGGTATATTTTTTTTTATAAATATAAAAACCTTGGAAATTGTGAAAACTGAAAATTATCAAAACTTCACCAACTCTTGATGAGCGCAAATTATAGTTTATAAACATGGAATCGACATATAAGGCGTCGCACACTGAGAAACAATCACTATTATTCCATTGGAATATCCTACTGAAAAAATGTTCAACAACTATTTTCATAGATATTTTGATTTAATCGAGTAAAGAAAAAATAATACTTTTAATATTTTCACATGAAAAATTAAGAAACTTTCTAGTTTTTAGTGACATGCTATTTTTTATCATGCGTTTTTTTCTTCTTCTAATGGGCTGGTTTGTTAGGAAATGGACGAAAAAACATGTTTGATAACATAATCTCTCATTTATTCACGGTAGAAAAAATCTTTGTTTTTAATAGTGACAATAATAGTTCTCATGTTGTAACGTTCATTTATAAGTAAATGCTTGAGATCACGTGTTATTACAAACTTTCAAATATACACAACTTTACAAAGTACAAAACGTTAAGAAAAATAACAACTAATTGTTCTTTAATACAACACTTATGCTTGGCACAAACAATTTATTCATGTCAAGCATGAGTCATTTTTAAAAAAACAAAAGTTACTTACATTATTATTCTTGAATTTTAAAACTAAATTGAAAATGATGAACTTAATATTTTGCAATTTAAGTTTGATATTAAAATTATATATATGAAATAACTACAAATTACACTTTATCTCATGTCAATATATTAAAAATATTTTTTTAAAAAAATAGTAATAAAAAATTCATATAATTTAAATTTCAAAAATAAAACATGGGAACTAGTTCGGAACATAGAAAAGTACAATCTCATTAGGGGTGTTCATGATTCGCTTCAGATCGATTATTTCTACATTCAAAAATTTTAAATTTTAAAACCAAACGAAAAATATGATCTTTGGTTTGATAATTGTCGGTTTGGTTCGAATTTTTTATTTTATTTTAGATTTGAAAATAATAAATTTGTTGAGGAAATATGCATCTCGATAAAATCAGACACCTAGTACATGAACAATCTACATGAAAGCTTTTGTGGATTAGATTAAGCAATACTAGGGTTATTATTACACAGACAAAGTGATTCAATCGAGAGAAAGTGTGACTATGTGATGTAAGATACGATAGGAAAAAATAAAGCAATAGATTTTTCATGGACTTGAACTTGAGATTTTAATAGTTGAGTTAAAAGTAAGAGGAATTTGAGAAAATGGTAAAGTTAGAGACTTAATTTAATTAAAATTTAATAAAATATTTGTATTTTCATTTATGAATAATATATAAATAATTATAAAATTTATACATATAATTTCTCATTCGATTTGCTTATTTTTCCTAGTATTTTTTTTAAAAATTTAAAATCAAACCTAATCAAACATACTAAATATCGATTTGATTAAAATTCCAATTGGATTTAATTTATTAACCATAATCCTACACAACCCTCAATCTCACCATCAAGAGCAAGGCAATTGCTGGCTTTAGCAAGTAGCCACTAGTGACAATGACAATAAATTGATTTAAGTTAGGAATGAAATTTTAAAATTTAGTTGTTTTTTGCAATTTTAGTACTTTATTCTGTTAAAAAATAATAATGGAAGTGGTATTTGATGTCTAAAGGGATAAGGTGGACTCAATCATGTGAAAAGGACCAAACATGAATCTTTACTAGAATGTATTTTTCACTTTATGTATTGAATTAATAATATGTTTGTTCAAGTTTTGAATAATAAAATATATTATTTATTATTTTAAAAAATACTTCTTTTCTATAGTTAAAGTGTTTTGCTAAGTTATTTAGATTTTTTTAAAGAAAAAAAAATAAGTGTGTTTGAATTATAATGGAAATTATTTGTTAAAAGTTAAAAGATGCTAACTTTTCTAGAAATACTTTTCGAATTATGATTGTCACGACCCAAAACCAGGCCGCGACTGGCACCCACATTTACCCTCCTATGTGAGCGAACCAACCAATCTAACCCTTAACATTTCAATATAATATCGACAGAAAGTAATGCGGAAGACTTAAACTCATTAAATAAAACCAATTCATTAACTTCTATTATTCCCCAAAATCTGGAAGTCATCATCACAAGAACATCTATGATCAAATTACTAAACTAAAAATGTCTAAGAAACTAAAGCAAATAAAAGCTAGTCCATGCCGGAAGTTCAAGGCATCAAGACTTGAAGAAGAAGATCCAGTCCAAGCTAGACGCGTTAGCTCACCCTGAATTTCCGATGTAGTGAAGACTGGCTAGATTTACTGTTGAGTTGAAGACGACGGCACGTTTGCTACACTCCACAAATAACAAAGAAGAAAACATAAAAGTAGGGGTCAGTACAAACCACGGGTACTGAGTAGATATCATCGGCCAACTCAAAATAGAAAACAATATATATATCAGTTAATATCATAAATCAACTATAAACTCAACATGTAACAACAACAAGTACTATAATCATCAATAAGTACCATCAAGTTCATCCCTGAGGGCTCAAGCCTCAATACCATGCTCATTTGGGAATTAAGTTCATTATGTTGAGTATATTATCATCTTTCAAGATTCATTATCTTTCATCCTCTTGTGTCGGTACGTGACACTCCGATCCCCTACTACTATGTGTCGGTACGTGACACTCCGATCCCATAATTCTACGTATCGGTTCGTGACACCCGATCCCTTAATATGTGTCGGTACGTGACACTCTGATCCCCTAATTCTACGTGTCGGTTCGTGACACCCGATCCCCTAATATGTGTCGGTACGTGACACTCCGATCCCCTAATTCTACGTGTCGGTTCGTGACACCCGATCCCCTAATATGTGTCGGTACGTGACACTCCGATCCCCTAATTCTACGTGTCAGTTCGTGACACCCGTCCCACTAATACTATGTGTCGGAACGTGACACTCCGATCCACTAATCTCATTCTGTCAATTCATCAAGCCTTCTTTATACCAAGGCATCATCAATCCCGTTACTTTAATTCATCAAGCCTTCTTTTATACCAAGGCGTCATCATTAATAATGTATATTAAAGTTTCTTTCAAGATTTGGGATTCAATAGTTTTCATCATGCTTGTTTTATCAAAATCACATAATCATATTCATACAAGCATACAATTAAGCATATAGAAGACTTTATAATACTACCAACACATATCATTCGCTATTAAGAGTCTACTACGAATAGCATAAAAACCATAACCTACCTCCACCGAAGATTAGTGATCAAGCAAGCAATTCCCCCAAGGATTTGTTCTTCTTCTTCTCGATCGATTCTCTCTCTCCCTTCTTGTTCTTTCTATTTTCTTTATTCAACCCTCTTTCTTTTACCCTAATTAACATATAATTAAGTGTAAAAGATGACAATAATACCCCACTGATTAACTTAAGGTTACCTCTTTTAACCCCCAAGTAATTAGACTTATTCATATTAACCCTCTAACTTTATAATTAAAAAAGGAATAGTCCAAAACGTCCCTTAAAACGTGTAAAGAAATCTGACCCAGACTGGGATTACGCAACCTGTGACGGGCCGTCGTGCCTGCGACGGTCCGTCCTGCAGGTCGTCGCCAAGTTCAGAGACCCAAATTTCCACCAAGGGTCTGTGACAGTCCGTCAAGCCTGTGACGGTCCGTCCTGCAGGTCCATCACGAAGTTCAGAGAGTCGATTTTCAGTACCCAATTTCAGAATTTCTAAGTGTATTGAAACGAGACCCTGCGACGGTCCGTCGTGCCCATGACGGTCCGTCGTGGGGTCCGTCGTTTCAGCCAGTTTTCCAGAATTAAAAATCTGCTGCTCAAAACGACTAAACAGGTCGTTACAATGATTAAGTACAACATTCGATTTTAATATTATTAAAACTAAAAAGAGATGATTTAAAATGATAAATTAAACACCAACTGTTTCTCTTCATAAATACTATTTTAAAAAATAAGTAAATTTCACACATTTCTCTTCCATAATCTTCGAAACGCTTCTTTATACATATTTCAAAATAGATCTTATTATTTGTTCCCACCTGTAATTTAACAAGACAAAATAGTGCACTTCATTAATTGTTATTTATTTTACCCAAAGAAATACTTATCAATTCTCAAAACTTTTGTAAAATTTAAGAGCAAAAGAAGAAGAGAAGAGGAATATAAGATAATAGAGGAACAATATAAACTTTTTTATTTTTTTTCTTTCATGTGTATCGACATTGTTCTCAGCACTACTATTTATATTATTACATTGAGGAATACCAAAGGATGTCACAAATATTATATTAAACCTTCAGAATTACTATCCATTATATAGGAAATAAAGTTAGGATTATCAACAATATTACTACTCATAAAGAAGGGAATTAACCAAGAAGTTATGGTCATCCATCAATCCACAAAAATGATTTACAACAAAAATTAACTTTTTTTTCTTTTTAGTGATGGACCATACTTCAAAAATCTTAGATCCCCCTAAAACAAATGCTTATCCAATAACCTCCAAAGTTGCACATGATTAGAACATGTATTTTAGGATCTCAAAAGTCTACTTAGACAACCCATAGATGTAAACTTGTGTTAAACTCAAGCTATTTTCAACCAACCAAAAGTGAGATGTGAATTGTGTGTACCCTAATGAATAATAAAAATGAGCACTATTGCAACCATTTGATCTTTCAAATTTATCTAAGTCATTTTTTTTTTCAAATAGTAAGTAGTTTAAACGGATAGGGAGAGAGCAAGAAATATATAATTAATATATTCACGATTATTTAAATTTTCTTGGAGTACGAGATAGTTCTATCAAAAATTCATAATGATTCTTTCTCACTTTCACTCTTGAATGAACATGCTCTCAATCAAACCTCCTAGTCTCTGGTGTTATTTTACTTATTGATAATTTTAAACTCCATGACCGATACATTGATAAATTTTTACTCGTAAAAGTAAGAAAGATTGTAGTCCTACATACACAAAATTTTATCGTATTTAGATGTCCATTTAAACGAAATGGTTGGCTAATGTTTGCACCACTATAGCAAATGGATGTACCTTAATTGAAATATATGTCAAGCTACTTATAGACTTACCTTATTTTTCAAGTGATACAAAAATAATAATATCTTAATAATTAAATAGCTCAAACTATTTAAATTGTCTGAGATTTAAGTCTTTCTGCTTAAATATGTAATGTGAATTACGATGAACTATATCTCAAGTAAATTATGTCTCTAAATAGGAAAAAGGGTCTGATATACCACCCCTCAACTTTGTCATTTAGAGCTGATATACCCCTACTTGTAAACAAATGACTCACATATACCCTTTTCCTCTAACGGAAATAAAAAATAATAATTTTAATCTAAATTTTTATTATTTTTTTCTAAAAAATATAATCCCATATGAGTAAATTTAATCCTCGTGAAACATATTTTTTTTACTTTTTTTTGTTTCAATGACTAATATTTATAATTATTATTTTGATAATCAAATTTATTTATGTTTCACTAATATTCTTGTAAAACTTATTGTAGATGGCCAAATTTTTTCTTCGAATACGAAATTAAATTACAATACACACAAAAAATAGTTTAATTTTTTATTCTTTAAACTAAGGAGTGAAAGAAAAAAACAAAACAAGAATAAGAAATTCAAATAATTATAATAAAAGAAGTCAAAAAATAATTTATGTATGAAAAAAATTAAAATATACCTCGAACTTTGATAAAAGAATCATATATACCCCTAAATAATTTTAAAAAAAAAATTAGAAGTAATAAATATAAATTTAAAACTATTTTTTTAACTTCCGTTAAATGAAGGGTATATGTGAGCCATTTAGTAACGGCAGGGGTATATGTGAGCCATTTAGTAACGGCAGGGGTATATGTGAGCCGTTTGTATAGCGGCAAGGGCATATATGAGCCACTTTTATAACGAGGGATATATCAGCTCCAAATGACAAAGTTAAGGATATATCAGACTCTTTTCCCCTCTAAATATGTATATCTTAAATATTGTATAACTTCTAAAGTTAGAAACGTAGAGAAATATATGTTCTCCAAAAAAATATCAGTGGCAAAATATAAAATTCAATTGATCTTTTCACGCACATATAATAAGAACTTAATTATGATTATAATTTACATGTGTGCTTAAAATTAACCAAAATTATCACACCAATCTAAAAAGTCAATCAAGCCCCAAAAAATCAACAAAATTTAATGGAGGAATACACTCAAATTTGATTTAAAATTATTAAATTTAAAAATACTTCTTTATTTTTATTTTTTAATTTTTATATCTAACTAAATTAAGATATTTAAATAAGAATGAAGAGACTATATAGACATATAATTATTTTTTTTAATTCAATTCGAAAAGAAACAATATATATAGTATTCTCAAAATCTTCATCATTATTTTATTTCTATATTAGCAATCCAATATTATATCACATGTTCAAAAGATTCTTGTTGTTTGTTTCATAATTGACCTTTAATTATAAGTGAATGTACTTTTCACTGTCACAAAGGCAAACCCCATATTGATCTTCTTCAACATATATGCTTGTTTATTTCATCAGGCATTTGTATATGTGACATAAAATTATAATTTTAACTTAATATTTAAAAATATCATTTGAAATTATGATTTATTCATAATTTTATAGTTATTTTAATATATTTTATTTAAAGTTTTATGGAAAATGATTTATATTTTGTGTGAAAGAGATTGGCTTAAGGTACTTCAAATCAAAATATCATTTGATAAATTTATATAATAAAGTTGAAGCAATTATAGTAATTTTCAAAATTTATAAAATGATTATATTTATGTAAAAAAATATAATTTAAAAAATCTTAATAACATGTCAAAAGGAGTGAGTAGTTCATTGAGTCAAAGATGATATTAAAATAATTATAAGGGAAAAGGGTTAAAAATGTCCTTAAATTATGTGAAAGAAACAATAATGACCTTCGTTTATAGTTTGGCTCGAAAAAATCTTTACCATCTATACTTTGGCTCAAAATTATCCTTGCAGTAAATACTTTGATCCAGAAATGCCCCTATAGTTACAAAATAGCTCAAAATGCCCTCTTCAAAAAATTAATTTTATTTTTTAAAAGTATTTTCAACTTCGAATTTTTATTTTTAAACTCTTAACCCCTCCCCCTCCCCCTCCCAATCCCCGGTCAGCCCCCCCACCAGCCCGCCACCCACCCCTACCCCCAAAAAATGATTTTATTTTTTTAAAATACTATCAGCTTTTTAATTTTTATTTTTTCACTCCTACCTTCTCCCCCTGCCCCCCCCCACTACCCCCACCCCACCCCCACCATCACCCAAGAAAATAATAATTTTGTTTTAAAAAATATTTTTAATTTCATAAATTGTTTTTTACTCTAGTAAAAATAACAGATCTCTTGAAAATATTTTTCATTCACAAATCAAACACTAAAAATCATTTTCAAAAATATTTTTTACTCACCAACCAAACATGAAAAAATAAATCCAAAATTTACTTGTTTTTCAGGAAAATATTTTCCTAGAAAATATTTGATCGGGGACTGAATTTAAGAATAATAAAGACTTTAAAATATTACCAATTTGTCTTTTAAAAAGTAAACTCACTTTTCTCTCTCCTTATAAATATATTAGATCTTTAAAATTAAATGAAACAACAAAGATAAAAGAGAAATTATATTCTTAAATACTTATCATATGAAGAAATATAACATTTTTTTAGTCTAATCAAAACAAAAATAATATCACATAAAACGAAACGGATAAAGTAGGACATAAAAAGATCTCAACACGAGATGGTAGGCCTTAAAGTACATACAACACTTTGATATGTCGCACAATGCATTAGATATTTTTATAACACTATTTGGAAATTATATACTTTATTACTCTCTAATTATATATTTTTTCGATTTCATATTAATTAAATTTTAAATTTTTTTTATCATTCAAAATTGTTATATCGTGTAACCTATATAAAGATAATTAAAAAATATAATATATTTTATTCTTCTCATTTTTTGTAAAATAAAAGTAGAAATAATTATTTTTATGGATTTAAAAATAATTGAAACCTCATTAAAAATGAATAATTTTGGGGGAAAAATCTAATATATTTGTAAATTTTAGAAAAAAAACTTATTTAAAATCATAAAAATGTGTTAACTTTTATTTATACTGGTTTAGAGGAAGTACCATGTTATGTTATTATTGAGGATATTTTTAATCAATTCATGTGAATATTATATAATATCTAGAATTTGTTTTACAAAATGACAATGTATCCAAATTACAAATTTAACAAGCTTCCCTCAAAAAAAAATAAAAAATCATAGCAGTAATTTATATGTAATTTTATAATAGATTTTTTAAAATAAAATTGAAGGATATAGTTAATACTTTCCAAAATAAATTTTACTTTATTTAGAAAGTAATACATGATTATAAAATTTCGAAACTGAATTTAAAGTTGTATTTCAAATTTAGCAAAATTTTCTAAATATATTTTTCAATTTTATAGAAATTATAATCAAACATAATTTTATTTTTTACGATAAATTTATAAATTTCATATAAAATGAAAAAAAATCTAAAATATTTTATTGCTTTTAATCTGACTTAAATCCCTTTATGTTTCATTTTATTTGGCTTTTATATATTATTATTTGTTATAAAACTATAGAATAAGAAGAAGAAACTAGAGAGCAAAGAAGAGAGGACTTATTATTTCTCTTAATGAATGAATTTACAATGAAGAGGAGCACTATATTTATAGGAGAAATCTAATTTAGTCCCCAAGTAGTAGGACTCTTTGATCATATCCTAAAAGGACTCCACATGATAGACATTCACTATAATACAAACACTTTATAACACTCCCCCTGAATGTCTAATTCATAGATGATGTGCCTCATCAAAAACCTTACTAAAAAAAACTTTAAGAAAAGAAAAACTCTAGTAAAGGAAAAGAGTACACATATCTATTCATACGCATCTAGGCTGCCTCATTAAAAACCTTACAAGGAAAACCCAGTGGGACAAAACCTCGTAAGGGAAAAAGAGTACAGCGCGTATTCACTCCCCCTAATGAGAACATTAATCCAGAGACTTGAATCTTCGCATTCCAAGCTTGTGCACCATCTTCTTGAAAGTTGCAGTTGGTAGAGACTTAGTAAATAGATCAGCCACATTGTCACTTGAACGAATCTGTTGCACATTTATCACCATTCTTTTGAAGTTCATGTTATAGAAAAGCTTCGGTGAAATGTGCTTTGTTCTATCTCCTTTATGAATCCTCCCTTAAGTTGTGCTATGCATGCTGCATTATCTTCATATAAAGTGGTGGGTACTTTATCACATTTCAAACCACATTTCTCTCGAATGAGATGTATCATAGACCTTAACCACACACATTCTCTACTTGCTTCATGAATAGCTATTATTTCAGCATGATTAGATGAAGTGGCTACGATGGACTGCTTTGTAGATCTCCAAGATATGGCAGTCCCCCCCACATATAAACACATAGCCTGTTTGGGATCGAGCTTTGTGTGGATCAGATAAATATCCTGCATCAGCATAACCAACAAGATTTGGGCTACAATTAACAGAATAAAATAAGCCCATATCAGTTGTCCCTTTAAGATATCGCAAAATGTGTTTGATCCCATTCCAATGTCTCCTAGTAGGAGCAGAACTATACCTTGCTAACAAGTTAACAGCAAAAGCTATATCAGCCTTGTAGTGTTAGCAAGATACATTAGTGCACCAATTGCACTAAGATATGGTACTTCAGAACCAAGAATTTCTTCATCCTTTTCTTGAGGTCGGAATGGATCCTTATTCACATCAAGTGAACGAACAACCATCGGAGTACTTAATGGATGCGCTTCATCCATACAAAATCTTTTCAACACTTTTTCTGTGTAGGCAGATTGATGAACAAAAATACCATTTGTCAAATGCTCAATTTGCAAACCAAGACATAATTTTGTTCTTCCCAGATCTTTCATCTCAAATTCATTCTTTAATAATCAATTGCCTTTTGAAGCTCTATTGGAGTTCCAATAAGATTTATGTCATCAACATAAACAGCAAGTACAACAAATTCCGATATTGTTTTCTTTATAAAGACACATGGACAAATTGCATCATTTGTATAACCTTCTTTAATTAAATACTCACTAAGACGGTTATACCACAAGCGCCCAGATTGTTTCAAACCATATAATGATCTTTGCAATTTAATTGAATACATTTCTCGAGATTTTAAATTACATGATTTAGGCATCGCAAATCCTTCAGGAATTTTCATGTATATCTCATTATCAAGTGATCCATAAAGGTAGGCTGTAACCACATCCATCAAATGCATTTCAAGTTGCTCATGGACTGTGAAACTAATGAGATAACGCAATGTTATTGCATCCATAACGGGTGAGTATGTCTCTTCATAGTCGACACCAGGCCTTTGAGAAAATTCTTGTGCCACAAGGCGTGCTTTATACCTTGTACTTCATTTTTCTCATTTCTTTTTCGCACAAAAATCCATTTGTAACCAACAGGTTTAATACCATTAGGTGTTTGAACTATAGGTCCAAAAACTTCACGCTTGGCAAGTGAATTCAACTCTGATTGAATTGCTTCTTGCCATTTTGGCCAATCATTTCGTTGTCGACATTCTATTACAGATTGAGGTTCATGATCCTCATCATCTTGCATGATATTTGTTGCAACATTATATGCAAAGACATAATCAACCACTATTTCTGATCGATTCATATTAGTTTCAACATCTCTTAAATTTATTGATAGTTCATTATTTCTTTGGGTTTCAAGTTCATTGATTCTTTCATGAATATCTGACTTATTCAATTTTGAACTTCCATATGAGATTCTTTCATAGTGTCATCTTGACATAATCTTTCTTTTTCTAGGATTTTGATCCTTAGACCCCAATGGTCTACCACGCTTTATGTGTTTTTGACTCATTAGCTACACTAGTGGATGGTCCTTTAGGGACATCAATTCGAATTGGGACATTCTCTGCAGGAATATGTGATTTAGTAATCCTTTTCAAATCTGTAAATGCGTCTGCATTTGGCATTTGATTTGCAATTTTCTGCAGATGAATAATCTTTTGTACTTCTTGTTCGCAAGTAGAAGAACATGGATCAAGATGAGACAATGATAAATTTTTCCACAAAATTTCTCGTTTTATTTCACTATTCTCTCCCCCTAATTTTGGGAAAACTGTCTCATCAAACCGACAATCTGCAAATCTAGCAGTAAACATGTCTCCAGTCAATGGTTCAAGATAGCGAATAATGGAGGGTGAGTCAAACCCAACATATATTCCTAACCTTCTTTGAGAGCCCATCTTAGTGCGGTTTGGTGGTGCCACAGGCACATATACAGCACTTCCAAAAATTCTTAGATGGGATATATTAGGTTCTTGGCCCATAACCAATTGCAATGGAGGAACCTTATGATAACTTGTCGGTCTGAGACGAATAAGTGTTGCAGCATGCAAAATTGCATGTCCCCACACAGAAGTGGGCAACTTAGTTTTCATAAGCAATGGTCTTGCTATTAATTGCAAACGTTTAATCAATGATTCAGCGAGACCATTCTGAGTATGAACATGAGCAACGGAGTGTTCAACTCTTATTCCAATCGCTAAACAATAATCATTAAATGATTGGGATGAAAACTCTGCAGCATTATCAAGACGAATGGACTTAATCTGATTATCAGGAAAGTGTGCCCTTAACCTTATTATTTGTGCCAATAATTTTGCAAATGCCAAGTTACGAGATGACAATAGGCACACATGAGACCATCTTGAAGACGCATCTATTAGAACCATAAAATATCTAAATGACCCACTAGTGGGTGAATAGGTCCACAAATATCCCCATGTATACGTTCCAAGAACGCAGGGGACTCAATCTTAACTTTCATTGGTGATGGTCTCACAATTAACTTGCCTTGATAACAAGCAGTACAAGAAAATTCATCATTTAAAAGAACTTTTAGGTCTTTTAGTGGAGTCCATTCGAATTTTCTATAATTCGTCTCATCATTATTGACCCAGGATGTCCTAGACGATCGTGCCAAAGTACAATGTATTGGAATCAGTAAACTTCTTATTTACTAAAAATGTGCCTCAATTGCACTAATCTTTGTCCAATACAAGCCAGAAGATAGAGCAGGGAACTTTTCTATAACACATGTCTGCCCAGAGACATACTTGGTGATACCAAGATATTCAAGATTTATTTCATCCATTGATTGGATATGATAACCATTTTCACGGATATCTTTAAAACTCAACAAGTTTCTCTTAGATTTTGGAGAAAACATAGCATTATTAATGATGAGTTTAGCTCTTCCAAAACCCTCAATCATATTAGTACTACCAAAAATTGTAGTAACATTTATTTTACTCATACTTAAATGAGAAAAATATTTCTTATTTTTGAATATCGTATGTGTTTTACCAGAATCAATCAAACAAATATCTTCATATTTCGATAATATGTTCTTAGAATTATCCATATCTTCACATGAAATGACATACACAAGATAAATACATATTAAATATTAGTGTTGTCAAAAGGTACAATATGTTCAAAGAATAAATTAATGATTAAATATTAGAAATTGAGCCTTAATTTATTGTTTCCTCTAAGTCAAAAACGAGTTGTTAGGAAAATAAAATAAAACCATTATTTAATCCTAGTTAATAACAGACTCCATGTTTTTAACATTAGATCAAGTTAAAGACCTAATATAATACAAACACGTGATAAAGTTTAATATTTGACTAACTCTATCATATTAGAATCATATAAATAAATCAATGAAAAATGTGTATTATTTTATTAAGAATTAAGGAACAAGCTAATGAACGACTAAACTAATTTAAAATACTAATATTCATGCAAACAACTATCATTACATGAAATTTATTAATAAATACTACAAAAAAAAATATCACTCTTCCATGTTCACAGAACCATCACCAATTAAGTGATCTATTTTTCCTTCAGGATGTGCGAAGAAATCTGCTACATCCAAGTGCGTGATGTCAACTTGATTTTCAGAGATAAAATTTGCCTCAGGATTTTTCTCTTTCTTCTTTAGTGATTCTTGATAAAGCTCAACCAAGTGTTTGGGAGTACGACAATCACGTGCATAATGACCTCTTCCGCCACATCGAAAACAACCTTCCCTAGTTGCTTCACGTTTCTCATCTTTTCTTTTTTCCTTTTTATTTGATGAATGATTAATGCCAAGATTAGAATTACGTTCTTGACCATAATCACGACCACGTCCACGTCCACGTCCACGACCACGAGGACCGCGACCTTTTCCACGCCTAGCATGGTGGGCGTACGCCTCATTCACTTCAGGAAGTGGTTCAGATCCAGTAGGTCGATTCTCATGATTTTTCAATAATAAATCATTATTTTGCTCGGCCACAAGAAGATGAGAAATCAGTTCAGAATACTTTTTGAAACCTTTCTCTCGATATTGTTGCTGCAAGAGCACATTCGAGGCATGGAAAGTGGAGAACGTCTTTTCCATCATATCAATCTCACTAACCGTTTCTCCACATAATTTCAATTGAGAAGTGATTCTGAACATGGCAGAATTATACTCATGTATAGACTTAAAGTCTTGTAGCCTTAGATGCATCCAATCATATCGTGCCTTTGGATGTATAACCATCTTCAAGTGGTCAAATCTTTCTTTTAGGTTTTTCCACACAAAACAAGTGGATCCTTAACTGTTAGATATTCGATTTTCAGAATCTCGTCAAGATGATGACGCAAGAATATCATGCTCGTGCACAGTTTTGATTTGATGCCTTATTTTCTTCTTCTTTTTGGTGTCTCCAAGACCCATTGCATCAAGGTGGATTTCAGCATCCAACACCCATGAGAGGTAGTTCCTGCCCGAACTTTGTAGGGCAGTGAACTCTATTTTTGTAAGATTGGCCATTAAAATTAAAAGCAAAAGAATAAATAATACCTTTATTAATTCTTCAAATCTAACCTTCACTTTTGAGAAATTAGAGTCTCGTGCTGATAACGTGTTATAAAACTATAGAATAAGAAGAAGAAACTAGAGAGCAAAGAAGAGAGGACTTATTATTTCTCTTAATGAATGAATTTACAATGAAGAGGAGCACTATATTTATAGGAGAAATCTAACTTAGTCCCCAAGTAGTAGGACTCTTTGATCATATCCTAAAAGGACTCCACATGATAGACATTCACTATAATACAAACACTTTATAACATTATTATTATTATTATTATTATTATTATTATTAAGTTAGATTTACAAATATGCCCTTGGTGCGTTCTAAAGCAAAAAGCTGATCATGGGATATTTTATCCATTAGTGGACCCATTTCAAAGGAGCATTTACTGTTGCCTCTTCACACATCAATTTTCGAGGATTAAATAAATTATTATATTTTTTCAATTTATAAAAAATATTTAAATTATTAATCACTTGCAATTATTTTTAGGTTATATTAAATGAATTATTGTTTTTATATAATTTTAAAAGAAAATTCAAAACGATTATTGTCCCCTCCGGTTCCCCCTTATTCCCCTTTCCATATATGCTTCATTTAATGAGATTTTTAAATTATTTAATTTTTTAGAATAATAATTACAATGACTAAAAAAAGTAATAGCGAAAAATAACTTTTAAAATTATGTCCTAAAATACTTTTAAATTGAGTATGTCACACTTTAATAATTTACTTAAAATGAACTTAGAGAAGTATATTTTAATATATTTTTAAATTATGTGAATTTTTTTCGGAAGAAATTTTAAAAGATCTTTATATTTGAATTTATGATTAAAATTATCTTTTTTTATTTCAAAAGTTAATAAAATATAGACTTTAATTCTCGAAATTTAATATATAAGGGACACCACAAAAATACATGGTGAAATGGAGGAAACATGTCTCTCTTAATTAGAGGATTTAATCTCAAATTTTATGTATAAATTTTTCTATAAGTATGAAATACTTCTTTCGAATGAGCCTTACGTGTTGAATAGGCGAATAAATTAAAATCTTAATGTCGTTATGAAACAATTTAAATTGTTTAACTTATATTTTAATTTATTTGGCTTACATTTTCTATTTAGTTCTTTTAAAAAATAATATTTTTTTACAATATTTTTTCATTTAATATATTTAATATCATAAATTAGCTAGTGTTTGGCTTCAAATTACCAAATATTTTCGATAAAGCATTTTTGGACCATTCGTTTAACCATAAATTTTAAAAGAAATAGTCGATTGTTTCAAAAATATGATTTATATTCATAAATTCTAAAAATTATTAAAAATATCTTTAAGTTTGTATTACAATTTTATAATGAACATGTTCCATTACAAAATAACCCTATAATAAAGTAATTATTAACAATCAACGACAACAAAATAATAATATGAACAAGAGCAATACATAATAAGTGACATACTTATAAGGTGTCACTAATTCAGTATGAATTATAACCCATTAAAAAAAATTGTTTTTTTTTTCAATCTTTTTATTATTTAGTAATATGTATATACATATATTTGCATGCGTTTATACAATTTTTTCTTGCTTTATACAATTAGAAACACAATTTATACAATTTTATTGTATAAAGCGAGAGAAGCGAGCGACAGGAATAAGCGAGCGAGAGAGGGAGAGTGACGAGCGAGAATACGAGAAAGAGAGGAAATAACAAACAGTTTGCTATAGAACACAAATAAATCAAAGATTAGCTAGTGTATTTATTTGGGACACTTGCATAAATATACTATAATACGAAATATTTACCATTTATAGCAATAATATTTCTTTTTCACTTGATCACTTTTAATTCATTGATAATACAAGTTTAACAAAGAACAATTTTTTATTTACATGTGATACAAATTTTAATGATAAATAATAATTCATGTATCACGCATTTTAATTTACTTATAATACAATGTCAAACTTTTACCAAACAAATATAATATATTTTAAAAAACAATTATAATTCATAGATAATTCATAGTATACATAATTCACTTTTATTACATATGACAGATTTGACATAGTATTGCTATAAATGATAATAAATAAAAAATATTGCTAAAATCAGTAATTATTTATTAAAAAAATATCAATTTATGTAATTTTCCTAATTATTTTATATTATTAGTTTTGTTATTTTGTACAATTATATCTTCAATTTATTTTATATCTAAATATAAATATAATCAATTCATATTTTTTTCAAATATAAAAACAAAAAAAATATTTTTAATTTTGACAAAAAATAAAATAAAGAAGGTCCTATCTCGTAAATTCCGCAAAACATCAAAAACTCCACCTTTTTAATCCACTATTCCCCCACTTTTCTTTTTCTCTCTCCTTTCTTCTTTGCTCTGTTTTTTTTTTTTCCATTTCTCTCTGTACATTGTTTTCTCCTTTAGAGAGAGAAAAAAAATGGTGAATGAGTTTATGGTATGTGTTGATAGGATCATAATAGCAACAACATGTTTTGGAGATTCATCAGTTACTACTAATGGTGTTGGTGGGAGAGAAACCCTTTTGACTAATGATGCTGTAAATGTTAATTCTACTGTTGAAATCATCAATTCAAGAAAAACCCATCAAGAAAAAGTTAATATTAGTACTAGTAGTTGTGTTGGTGGAGAAGGTTCTTCGAAGGTAGTAGTAGTAGTGTTAGAGAGTGTAGGATTTGTCAAGAAGAAGATGAAGAAACTGATATGGAAGCTCCTTGTGCCTGTAATGGCACTCTCAAAGTATACCCATTTCACCCCTTTTTATGATTTGCTTTAATTTTACTTCTTGGTTTGGTTGTAGATTTTGAGTTGTGTTTTTGAGGTGCATTTTTCTTTTAAATTTTATGAGTGAAAGAGCCTATCTAAGACTGGTCTTACTCCATTTTTTTGAAACTTGAAAATATTTGAAGATAAATTTTCAAAATCTATGGCGGAAATAGGTAAAGTTTCAGTTTTTTTCTACCATTTTCATTTTTTTTCTTAGGCTGGCTAAGGAAATATTTGTTATTTCTATTTTTTCTTCTCTTTTGTTTAATGGGGTTAATTTTTGATTTTTTTTAAATTTTTGGTTAAAAGTTTGAGTTTTGATATCACTTGTTTTTTACTTTGGCCTGGGAAATGTGTGTTTGATTGTTAATAGATACAAAAAATTTCTTTTGTTTCTTTCCTTGAGTTTTTAGTCTTTCTGCAATATAAAAATGAAAGATTGATGCTTTTGATTGTACAATTTTTTTCTTATAATAAAAGAGTCATAAATTTACATAAAAACTTTTTGTAAAGTTAAGCAAAAAAAAAAAAAAAAGGTTCCTTGAGAAGACTGAGTTGGGAGTTTTTTTAAGTTCCCAGAAAGTTTTGGTTTTTGTGCAATTTTTTTTTATTCTTCCTTCACATGATGAATGCCTTGTGAGTTATTTTTGTTCTTATCTGGAAAAAAAATCAAAAAGTATGCTTGCTTGGTCACCAAACTTTTTCTATTCTCATTAAATGTGGATTTTGAATATTCTACCTTTGTTGAACAGAAAATTTTACCAGCAGCTGAAAATATGCACCAAATAATTAAATGCATGACATGACAATAGTCTTTTGATCAAAAGTCTGTTTCTTATTTGTGACCCTTTATGATTAAAAATACTATTGCTATATGTCAGTTATACTGGGATTTTTTTTTCATATTTATGGGAATTTATGTCATAATTGATGATGGTATTCAAATGTCAAAATGTTTGAGTAAATGATGGTTCAGTTATTCTGAATACCATGCCTTCATGGACTGAGTAAATGCTAGTATTGAATTGGATCATGAGGCCATGCCCTTTTGGACTGGCTCAAGTTTTTTGCAAGCTATGTTGGTTGGACTCTTTAGAAATGCTGACGAATTCGTGTTGGATTCTTGGAAAGTGATTCACTCTTGGAGGATCCAACATGGGTGCCACACCCTTTCTGGAGAGTCTGAGCAAGCATAGTTTGCTAGCATAGTGTTACTGAATTTGCTTTCGTTTTATGCTCAATTCATATGTTCACATTGAATTAGTAGAGTTTGTTAATGCTGCAGTTTCACCTCAAGATTTCTTAAGGTACTATTAGATTAAAAAGCTGAGTATTGATATTCTGTCATCTATTACTTTGCAGTTTGCTCATAGGAAATGTATTCAGAAATGGTGCAACAAAAAAGGTGACATCACCTGTGAAATCTGTAATAAGGTTGGTTGCTTTTAAGCGCATGCTTTTAGTGGAAAAGATATTTCTCTAGTCTCAAGTGATGTTGATTTGTTAAATGTGTTCTATCAGGTGTTTTCACCGAACTACACCCTTCCACCGGCAAGAAGCAACCCTGATGTAATGGCAATTGATATCAGGTAGGTGCTTCAGTTTGTTAGTTGTATAATACTGGGCGTTTGCTTTAAAATTGTATGAATGTTTCCGTCTAACAATACCTTATAAAAAAGGGCCTTTTTTCTGTGTAAGATGCCTTTTGAAGTGCTGGTTCATTGAAACTTTCTGTTTAGTTTGTGACAATTGAAGAAGTAGGGACAAACTATGCTTGATAGGTTTATCTACTTCTGTATGTATTCTGTGTCAATTAATTAGTAAATAAGTATCAATTGCAACCTTGCATAGTTGGTATCCTTGAAGAAAGAAAAGAAATGGTGTACTAAAATACAAGATTCGGAAGACTTCTGTTGGAACCTTAAATAGATGCTTGACATCAGTTCTCTTGCCTGCTTAATGTCTTAACACTGCTAAATATGAGAGTGGCATAGTTCTGCTTCATCTATCCCTTGTCTTAAGGTTTATGATCATGATCTAGTTTCTTTTCGGAATATGATAAATAATATCATTTGGTCTTCTTAATTCTCCTTGCCGCCAGAGGCATATGATACATGAGTGCTCCATAGGTGTCGTCAATTATTTTTGAACATATAGGAGTTGTTTCTGTTCTAAGCTCTCCTTGAGCATGTTCTTTACCTTGATAGGCCAATTTAGTTGTTTGCGTGAAAATGATGGCATTGCAATGACTTTGTTTTGAAGTTGAGTAGATAACAAGCTTTCAAGAGATCTACTTTGGGATACCAATCCTTTTAATTTTGATTTGGAACTCAGATTAGATATTGTTGCATGCATTTTAATGCCATCATGTGCGGAAATCTTTATAAGATTGCAATGACTAGTGTTATTATATATGAAATATCAAATGTTCAGTTTCCAGCATCCAAGCATCCAACATGAACAGTAAATACTCTGTTTTCCGATCGAAAAGTCAATCTTTCTGACCTTTTTCTTCTTCGGTTTGTTTAAATCAGGCAAGCATGGGGACCGGGCATGGATATTAGAAATCCTCATTTTCTGGCTTTTGCTGCTGCGGAGCGTCAATTCCTGCAATCAGAGTATGATGATTATGCCATTGCTAGCAGTGGGAGTCTAGCATGTTTCCGCTATGTTGCAATCATTGTATGTATAAGCTGTGTAATGCTTCTATGATACAGTCATTTTGTTTGTAAGCACTTCATTATTGAAGGTCGGTTGTTTTCTATTAATGCAGTTGATGCTACTCTTGCTGATACGTCAAACCTTGATGGTCACAAGGGACTTTGCAATGGTGCAGGACCCATCAACCTTCTTCAATGTAAGTCGGAATCATTGTTCATTCCATATGTCTTGTCTTCTAAGATAGTTCAGCAAGGAGGACTGAACTCCCATGCTGTTCATTCTTTCACTAGCGTGTACTCTGGCTGTTTGCATCATTGAGTGTGATTAGGAAGTGTACTGCATCGTATCAGCAATAAGCATGACAATTTACACCACGGTTCTGAGGTTTAATTTGTTCATTTGGATGCATGTACTCTTCTTGTATAGACAACTTCTGTTTATTTTTCATATATATAAACAGCATTACTTGCAATGACACTCTAATATGTTTAGCTGCCAATTATTTTAACTTGAAGCATGTTTTGTAAACTTCAGTTTCAGATTTCACTTCTTCAGCTGGCGGCTTTCCTCCTCCCTTGTTATGTAATGGCTCGGACATGGTACATGATACAATGCCGGAGAAGGAGGCAGGTATGTACACCTAACAGTTTTCGTGATCATTCTCTTTCCTCTCGCATTCTGCCCTTCAATTTTGTGTCCATGATTGACTAATTCCTTGGCAACTTTTGCTGCTATGATTACCAGTAATGTCATAAGCCTTGATATAACAACCTATGATGTTAGTATACAATGACATTGACCCTTTGATTACTTGATGTCTAAGGGTCCCTCGTTCCCTACCTCCGATTTCATGTTAGAACTGCAAAGTGGAAGTTCTTTAGCTTTATCTTACGTATGCACGATTCATTTCAGGGTTAAGATGGACGACGTTTAGTTAGCATGATCTTTTGCAGCCTTTATCGTCTCTTATGAGGCGAATGCTGCTGTACATCAATCTTCTCTTTCGAAAGATTATCTGTATCTATCTCCCGAGGTGCAAACGTTTAGTTAGCCCTCTTCGAGCTCTACATACAAGTTCTTCCTTTAGTCTCTCTCCTTAGCTAGTGAACTCGGAAGCAAATGTAAATGTGAGGATTTGAGTTCACAGGCATTTTTTTTTCTTCTGTAATCTCAGTTTATTGGATGTCATAAAAACAATTGACAATCCATATGAAATTTCTAATGGAACAAGGAGTTTTCTGCATATTTTATATATCATAAGTGTATTATTGTTGACTTGTTATACTTTTTGCATAATTCTCAAATATATAGATTTGTAAGCATATTATATAAATTCACAAACAAAATTAACAAGTTTGACTATTGAGATTCAAAATGTTAACATAAATTGAGACAAGATTTATGTGTGATTGTTGGAGTTATATAGGTATTAGTTATACGTGAATTTAATTATAAGGAAGCCTCTATTATTTCATGCAAGTTATGTTATCCACTTTTTGTATAAAATAATGTATAATTTTTTTTTCAAAATTTATACGGAAATTAATTTTTTGAGTTTCTAAATTGCAAATTGTATATCATAATATATTGGTAAAATGGTCAAATGACCCTCCAATTTATAAGTCAATTCTCGATTACACACTAATATTTTATGGTGATCCTATTGCTTTCTTAGACATTTAAAAAGGGAATATATTGTACTTTTTTTTAAATTTAAATATTATTATTCTACTTTTTTTATTCTATTTCCCTTAAATGTTTTCTTTTCTAAATCAGCACATTCTTTTTTTTTTATTACAAATTTTCTACCATTAAAGTGGAAATTTCAAGTTCCATTTCTAAAACCTCCAAAAATTTAGTTTCTTAATATTTGTTTGAATTATTTTTAGAGAGGTTCTCAATTTTCTTATACAAGTCAATCTTGAATATTTAGATTTGATATTTAATGGATGTTCTTCGATGAGAATATTATTGAAGTTTGAGAAGCTAAAAAATGAAGTATATTTGAATGAGAATGAATTGAATTGGTGAAATCTTTGAAAGTTTACTGATTTTCAAAGTCGTAAACATATTGACTTGACTCACAACAATTTAAAAGGAGAAAATTTTCGGGTTTGTTCATGTTAAAGGATTTGATGTTTGATATATTTGTATAGCAATCATTAATCAACTTTAGGATTTGGTTCGAATATGAATTTCTTCAATTTCGTGTGTTGTTATACTTGAAGTAGTAAAAATTTAGCCGTAAAAGATACTAATTTTGACTTAGATGCTTTGTTATTTTATTTACTCAACTGGATTTCTTCTATATTGTTCAATTTTATGTTTTTGTGCTTCAACTTATGAACACTTAGCTAAGCAAAAATGTTATTTTTAATTTGATCTCGTATTCTCCTAATTTTTCTCAAGTGAAATTGTTCTCTTTTGAAAAAAGAAGAAGAAAGGAGATAGCATTTGTAATAACTATCATTAACGGTGAGGTGATTTCATACTTCTTTTCAGATAATTTAAATCAGATGGAGTGTTGAAGAGATATAGAAAGAAGAGAAAATAAAATAAAATTGAAAAGAGAAAATAAAAGTAAAAAGTAGCACACATAATTTTTTCTAAAAAAAAAAAAATCAGAAAATTAATATGACAAATAAAAATAAGAAAGTTTTTGCACTTTCTTTGTCAACTCAACATTAGAGAGCAAATAATTCTACTATAATATAGTTTAAAGGGGATAACAGGACCCTCCTAAAATATAAGGAACCGTTTGGTTACTGGTTAGAGTTATCTAGGTATTAGTTATACAGGATTTAGTTATGCAGGTATTAGTTATGCAAGTATTAATTACGCAAGGTTTAGTTATATAGGGTTTAGTTATGTTGAATTTAATTGTGCGGGTATTACCTATGCCGATATTAGTTATGTAGGTATTATTTAGTTATGTAGCGATTACGATACATGAATTATCAACTATGAAATATTAAACTTGTTGTAAATTATCAATATATTATTCACAAAATAATAATACATGTTAATACAATATGGAGTGTATTGAATAATATATAATGCTAATATTTGATTAACATATGTACCGTCAAAAAATATATTTTTAATAGTAACAAAATATTTATATGTGCATAAATAAATAAAAACTGTAAGTATATAAAAATAAATGAAAATAGTATATATATATAATAGAAAAACAACAAAGTTTCCAATTAAAAAAAATTAAAATAAATGAAAATGGTCTATATATAAAAAGAAATAAAAACAACAAACATATATAAGAAAACAATAAAGTTTCTAATTAAAAAAATAAAATACATTAATAGAGTACATCTGTAGGTTTTCTTTTTAATACATGTATAACTAATACGCACATAACTAATTCCATCTTCTACCCTGCATAACTTTATGTAGGACTATAAAAAAAAATGCAATCAAATACTGTATAAATAAATACATGAATAACTTTTATACTATATTTAAATTCTTACCAACCAAAAATGGTATAAGTTATGTTGACTTTTGTACCTAACACAAAATTTCTATCAAACATAATAAAGCTAATGCAACTTTTAATACATGTATAAGATGTCTCTTATACAGTAACCAAACGACCCCTAAGTGTTTAATCAATCAAATTTGTCCATCATTGTTATATATATATATATATATATATATATATATATATATATATATATATATATATATATATATATATATATATTATATATATATATATATATATATATATATATATATATAATATATATATATATATATATATTAATATAATATATATATATATATATTGATTTGGAAAATAAATAATTAATATTAAGGATAAAATATATACTCACATAAAAAAAACATGTTTATCTTGATATATTAAAAGTGACAATTAAAAATAAAACATATTGTTATAAAATCAAGCTCATAAGAATATAATAATAAAGAGAAAAGACAAGAGAAGTAGATAGAAGAAGGGAAACTTTCTTTCTTATTCAAGTGTATTCAAGTCTCATATGTATATATTACAATAGTGAATGAACAACCCTATTTATAGAGTGAGAAATCAGTCCAAAGGTCACCATATTAAGTATCATAATAAATAGATACATTCTTATCCAAAAAGGTTCATGTAACCTAGTGAATATGAATGGTTGTTCATGTACCAACCTTATGGACTATCCACTCATTCAATGAATTTATAACACTCCCCCTTGGATGTCCATAGATAATGTGCCTCGTCAAAACCTTATTAGGAAAAACCCCGTGGGAAAAAATTCTAGTGAAGGAAAAAGAGTACACATATCTTTTGATACGCATTATTTGTTGCCTCATTAAAAACCTTGACAGGAAAACCCAGTGGGAAAAACCTCGGTCAAGGGAAAAAGAGTGCAACGCGTATTATACTCCCCCTGATTAAAACATCACTTAATTTCTTGTGATGATGTCTCCAATCTTCGTACATTGTGGTTGGTATATTCTTTTTCAAAGAAAAACCACACATTTCTTGAATATGGTGTGTCATTTATCTCAACCAGACGCACTTTCGACTTGCTTCATGGAGGACTTTTATTTCTGCATAGCAACATTTGCTTCATTAATCGCCAGGATATTATTGTGCCTCCACATGCAAACACATAGCGTGCTCGAGATAGAGCTTTATGCGGATCAGATAAATATTCTGCATCTGCGTAATCAATCAATTTTGTCTTGGTATCCTCGGGATAGAATAAACCCATAACTATGGTCCTTCGAGGATATTCAATCATGTGCTCAACACCATTTCAATGTCCTTTTATCGGGGAGAAACTGAATCTTGCTAGTAAATTTACTGCAAAACAAATATCTGGTCAAATATTGTTAGTAAGATGCACTAGTGCCCTGATTGCACCAAGATAGAGTTTCATCACCAAGAAACTCTTCATCCTTCTTTTGAGATCAAATTGAATCATCATTTATGTCAAGTGATCTCATAATCATTGGGGTACTCAATGAATGCGATATATCCACATAAAATTGCATCAAAAATTTTCAGTGTATGTGCACTGTTAGACAAATATTTTATGGAGAAGGGCCTAAAATACCCTTAAAGTATTGAAATTGGTACAAAATTACCCTCCATCCATCTATTGGCTCCAAAATACCCTTCCCATCCATCTATCGGGTCAAAAATACCCTTGTCATCCACCTTTGGTTCAAAATTGATCACTTATTTAACGGTTTTATATTTAAACTATTTAAATATTTTTTAAAATACGTGGTGCTCAACTATTGATATAATTTAACTTATTTGTATAATTTATCAACTATTTGTTATAATTTAACTTATTTGTATAATTTATCAACTATTTATTATAATTTAACTTATTTGTATAATTTATAAATCAATTTATTACCATCAATTACTAATTAAATTCCTCTTAATAAATCCATCACATTATTAATGCAAGCTACTGCCAATTGAGTGTTTTTAAAAATTATAGAAGTAAATTATCATACATTCAAGTGGCTAAATAAAAATCACCGATTACTACTAAACCTCACTTAATTAATAATCCATTCTAATATCAAAATCGTCATAAACACTACTAAAACACGATGAAATTATAGATTCCTGAAAATGACATCCAAAATTATTTGAGTCAGAATCGAAACCCCAATTAAATTTAGGTTGAGCCTCTTATTTAGGAGGACACTTTCTTTAAAAATTGAATTAGAAATTTATTATTAAAGGTAAATAAGTAATACATCCCGTATGCACTATTTTAAAATATAATTTTATAATTATTTATTATTTGTTTTAAAACCTTTAATATATTATTTTGAAAAAAAGTTACCTATGAAGTAAATCACATAATTGAGACGTAAGAATATATTAAGATGAACATAGTCAGACTTTTAAGTTTATCGGTGATTTTTATTTAGCCACTTGAATGTATGATAATTTACTTCTATAATTTTTAAAAACACTCAATTGGCAGTAGCTTGCATTAATAATGTGATGGATTTATTAAGAGGAATTTAATTAGTAATTGATGGGTAATAAATTGATTTATAAATTATACAAATAAGTTAAATTATAATAAATAGTTGATAAATTATACAAATAAGTTAAATTATAACAAATAGTTGATAAATTATACAAATAAGTTAAATTATATCAAATAGTTGAGCACCACGTATTTAAAAAATATTTAAATAGTTTAAATATAAAACCGTTAAATAAGTGGTCAATTTTGAACCAAAAGGGGATGACAAGGGTATTTTTGACCCGATAGGTGGATGAGAAGGGTATTTTGGAGCCAATAGATGGATGGAGGGTAATTTTGTACCAATTTCAATACTTTAAGGGTATTTTAGGCCCTTCTCCGAATATTTTATTTGTCAAATTAACAATCTGTAGGTCAAGACAAAATTTTGTCTTACCAAGACCTTTTTATAAAAATACAAGGACAATTAGGGTCATTCTTTTGTATCCTTTTTCTTCCTTGACTATTTCAATTATATAAGGATTCTTGAAGCTTTATTGGAAAAATTTCTTATAAACTCTTATATGCTTCAGACACCTCGATTGTTTCAAGGATTTTCATATCATCTTCATTGTCTAGCTAGACATTACAATCATTCATTACATGCATTCAAGTTTTCATATTTCGCCAGATTAAAACAAACCTCATTGCATCCACCAAAAGAGAAAACATCTCCAATAATGTCAGGATTTTTGTGATAAATCTTTATGCCCCAAGGCACAAACCGTATTTGATATATTACGGTTATACTATCACATAATTATTTATTTGTACCCCACTGACATTATACCTTGATTCATGGACTACCAGTCCAAAATGTCACTTTTCTAAGTGAAACAAAATATACTTGAATTATGCATTTTACTTGGCCAACCATTTATCTGTCCACACTATATGACAGATTTGAATTCAAGATCATCGTCACAATTTATATCATTGAGCGCTACCTCATATCAAAGATACCGTCGACGGTTATTTGATATTGATTCCAACAAGACATAAGTTATCGAGATCTCTTCATTTTTCATTATTTCAGGTACCTGAACCTTTTTCAAGATTTTATGAAGTGTTATGTCAATGTGCTCTTTTATAGCACTTGCCTCATTATCATGACCATATTGATCATTTGCTCCTTCCTTCTTCAAGGAATTTTTTATTTGGAATCGATTGGTCTATTACGCTTCCGGCGTATCATAGACTCTGTCCTTCAAGGACTTCACATTGGAGCATTTGCAGCTGAATTATATCATATGGTCAGTGCATTCATCTGCCAACTGATTTGCAACATTATGCAACTGAATTATCCCTTGAACTTTAAGTTTCATATTTATTTAACGAGGATCTAGATAATTCATAATTAACTCACACATAATTTTCAGCTGTCAATCATCTCTCCCCCTAAAGTTAGAAAATCTAACATTCATTCCAACCTTATTTGGAAGTTCATCTTTGTGCGTGGTGGAGCAATTAAAATCATAACCGCACATTCAACATTTTAGATGAAAAATATATGGTTCCTGACCCTGAACCAATTTTAATGGGGAAGCCTTGTTGGTTTGATGCATACATGTGTTACTACATGTTAAATAAAATTATCTCGTACCAAATCTTATTTGGGAGTTTTGTTCTCATAACCATGAATTAGCTATAATTGGAGGCATACAATTTCTGCTAAATCAACCAGCATTATCAATATAATTTCATAGTTTGGAACTGTGCTCTTAATTTTAACAATTCGAGCAAACAATCTTACAAAAACCAATTTGTAAGTTGACAACAAAATACATGTGACCATCGCATAGATGCATTAATCATATAGTTGCAAATGATCCACATGACAGGTGAACGGACCCATATTCACCCTTTTATATGTTCCAAAAATTTTAGGGGATTACAGTTCCGACCTTAGCTGGTACATGATCATTTTATCAAGAGAACAAGCAACACACAAGAGAATTCTTGAAGAATCTTTTTTTTCCATCATAAATCACCTGAATTCTCAATCACGTTTGCATTACATTTAATCGGAATGGTCAACCAGTCATGCCAACTGATCTTTATTTTAGTACACTTATAATTTACTTTTACATGTGATTTCATCAGCATGTACATGTTTATATGGAACAAACAAGAGGAAAAGTGGGGTAATCTTTTACACAAACATTTTAACCCTCTTCGGTTGTAGTGATTTATAGTCTCAATATTTATTTTCATTCATCCGAAACTTAAAAAGTTTCTTTTGAGACTTACTACAACCCTAATATTATTCCTCTGATAATAGCACAACTCGTTAGAGCTTGCAATTAATTTTGTGTACTATCACATATTGCATGACACCATCCCTATGGTGAGCATCTCCTTCAAGGAGAAAATTATATTATTATTGTCATGGTCAAAATCATTACGAGCAAGACGTCTTTCTTGCTTTACTTTTGTTGTACCATAGGTACACAACCAATGACAAATTTGTATTGCCACACAATAATGACCACAACCCTTATAGGCAAGAACTATTTCTTTCTTTTGCCCTTTCGGTAGTTCATACCATAGTGACATATAAAACGTACAATGCAATTAGCCATTTCTGTCAAATAAAATTTATTTCTTCTCAAATTTTCCGTATAGATGAGAAGTGACATGTATCTTTTTTTTCCAAACCTTCCATACAGGTGAGTTGTGGCATATATCCAACCCATAATGATTTTATCACATTTGGACCCATCCTCTTATAGAATGGTCGATCATTCACGATATTCATCACAAGTCACATTCTCTTCAAGGAATAGACTAATTATTTATATGTACTTCATAAATTTGCATTATAAGCACATTGTCATGGCTTTAAAATTCATCATATTTCCATGACACACCTCAACATCACTTTGAAAGATTAAGTGTACCATCACTTTATCTTCTTGTATCATGCTAGAGGATTTATAAACTTGTCAAATTATTGTTTGACAACATTCACGAGTCTAATGACCTTTCATACAATTTTGATCATAAAAATTGCCTTCACATTTTGAAGGACTATTTGAAGAACTCATAGTGTTCTTCTTTTTATCATTACCACAATGATGACTATTATAATTCTGTCCCTCCACGCCCTTATTCATATCATTAATTATTTGTCATCTTTCAGACTAATCATTCACTATCCACATTCATATGATTGAATGGAGCAAGTCAACAGGCGGATTTCAGAGTTATCACATGTTGCTACCACATTCTTTTCATGGAATGGAGCAAATTCAATATGATGAATTTCAAGACATTTCATCAAGAATATATTATTTTTCTTAGTCATCATTTTATCATCGATATGGTGCATTGGCTCAAACTTAATGTCTTACCCATATAAGGCGTGTTACGCCATAATTCTATGAGACTTGAACTCAATCACGGTGCATCAAAACTCTAATTGATGTCTTACCCTTTTGGTGCGATAGAACTTGAATCTATCGTCTTATACTCAAATATTTTTCATTATGGTGCATCCGGACTTTAACCTGATGTCTTACCCTTTTGGTGCGATGAAACTTGAATCCATCGTCTTACCCTTTTGGTGCGATGAAACTTGAATCCATCGTCTTACCCTTAACCAACGGTATAATAAACCAAAGTACAACATGACTTATTCTTTGAGTCTTTCAAAACAATCAAAATAATATTCAAACTCATGCTATTAAAATTTTATACCTTCTTCTATTGTAAGAAGTTTTGTATAGCATGTAATATTAAACCAATAGTAGTATATGTCTTCGGTTCGTGATAATTGTTAGTGACTGAACACTATTTTATTCTAAATCATAAAATATTTTAGAAAATACATACCTGATTTTATGCATATAATACTTAGATGTTCACAACGAGATCGACCAAAATATGAGCTAAAGAAAAACAAGAACTCACTCTCAATTAGATAGAGACTCGTGCTGATAACGTGTTATAAAATCAAGCTCATAAGAATATAATCATAAAGAGAAGAAGACAAGAGAAGTAGATAGAAGAAGGGAAATTTTCTTTCTTATTCAAGTGTATTCAAGTCTCATATGTATATATTGCAATAGTGAATGAACAACCCTATTTATAGACTGAGAAATCACTCCAAAGGTCACCACATTAAGTATCATAATAAATAGATACATTCTTATCCAAAAAGGTTCATGTAACCTAGTGAATATGAATGGTTGTTCATGTACCAACCTTATGGACTATCCACTCATTCAATGAATTTATAACACATATATGTTTATAATATGGAAGATAATAAATAAAAATAAGCCGAGGAATAATAAAGCTAGAGGGTATGAAATATTACTTATAGAGATTTATTTTTTTGAACACATTAAGGTCCCGTTTGGCCATAAGATATGATATCATGATATGATATTATAAGATGGAATTATGAAATGAAATTGAAGTTTTGTTTGGACATGTAAAATGGAATTTGGTGTTGCATATTTTCTCATAAACATAAGAATTCCATATGTTGTAAAACAAATAAAATAGTTTCAGTTGTTTATTCAATCTTACTAAATAAACAAAAATTATAAAGTAGCATAATAAATTATTACATTGCTATTAAACAGTTACTTAAGTAGAGAACAAATAGTTTTGCAATAATTTATTATGCGATTTTATAAATTTTTGTTTATTTGGTGTGATTGAATAAACAATTGGGGTTATTGTTATAGTTTTACAACTTATGAGATTCTTATGTTTATGAAAAAAATATACTATACCAAAATTTCATATTGCATGTCCAAACAAAATTTAAATTTAATATTATGATATCATATCATGATTCCTGATTCCATATCATTATACCATATCGCTTTGTCAAACGAGCTCTAAATATATTCGATTGTAATAATTCTAAAGGTCGGTGAAATGATGAATAATATAGAATAATATATCATATCACATGATCAAACGAGTTTAAAGCAACTCTTGTTCGAAATGCTTGCTTGGCGAGCAAGGAGTAATTTATAAATATTTTAAATTAAAAGTTTTGATCGATTTGTATCAAAAGCTGTTATGGTTGCAATATTTGACAAAAATGTCAAAACGTTATTTACTTAGTTGTCCTATCCAAAAAAGTACTATTTTCTAATTTCTAGACCCCACATAATACAAATATATATCTATACTACGCGCACATCATTTTTAATTTTTTAGTGATGAATTTATAATTTTTAAAAAATATTTACGTCCTAAAGTAATGTTTTTAAAAATAGAAAAAAAATATACAAGTAGTCTCTTAACCTATGCTCGAAATAGCAGAGACAGACTTATATTATACTAAGGTTCTATTACCTTCCTGAACTTATTTTATAAATATTTTTCATCTCTTTTCGGCCTACATGACACTAGCATGAAAAAAAGTCAACCAGCGTTGAAACCACAAGATAGTGCCACGTATGTCAAAAAGGGGTAGAAAATTATTAATACAATAAAGTTCATAGGGGTAATAAACCTTAGTATAGTATTAATGTGTCTCTGAGATTTCAGGCATAGGTTAAGAGAGTACTTATACATAAAAACATGAACTTCTGTAATTTTTTTCAAATAATAGAATAGATAAAATAGGTTTGCATGAATTTTTTTCCCCCTTTATTTATCATATTCAATCCATTTCTATTTGATCCGTTCATTTATTAACTCGTTCTCCCTAGTCACGACGGTACGTTCCAAGAACATATGACAAAGTTCTCTTGGTGAAATTTCTTAGAGCTTAAATTTTGCCATTTCACCAAGCCAATTGAACACACCTAATCCTCAAATTTTTAAAAAATAATCCAATTTTGACTTATGTTACTGATATCTAGAAGAAGACTAATTAAACTCTCCCAAATTAAAATAATGTAACCAATTTTGGCTTTATAGTATTATCACCTATTTTCTAGAAGAAGGAATATTAATATTTATTATATGTTATATTTTGAAATTTGTCAAATAATTTAGAAGTGACAAAGTTACAGTAAATTTCTCTCTTTATTCACTAATGCTCCCCAATCCATCTCCTTTGCCTTGTATTCTAGAAGATGACTCTCTTTTCAAAAATTAGTCAAGCCTCTCATTGTTCTTTTATGGTCATCTAGAAGCCAAATTAGTTTCAACTTCCAATCTTATATATAAGCATATTGGCTATAACTTCAAATATTCAAACACTCTCCTATATACATTTTTATTTAGAGACTAATTATATACACTAAGTTTATACTATACTTGTTAGTTTGAGGCTACCATTATGAAAGGATATATGGGAAAGAAGGATTTAAGGATATCGGAAGAGGAAGATCTAGACGACACTCTTTCGCTCTCTGATCTAATTCTCACTCATGACGATGATAATATTGATTCTGAAGAATGTGATAAGTATTACGACTCGAAGAGTAGTGTTACTTCATCATCAGATGATGAAGATCACACGTTCGAGTTCATTGTTAATTACAAAAACAATGTCGTACTTCCTCCTGAAAATATCCTCTTTTGTGGGAAACTTATTCCTTACAAAAATAATAATCTCATATTGTCATCGTCAATGTCAAAAAAACGATCGTTTTCGTTTTCACGTAAAAATAAGTTCTTGGGATATAATCAAACTCATGAGATGGAATTGAAGGATCTCAAAAATCGATTAGATCGTAAAAGTGGCGATGGAATTAGTGATTATAACAAATATGGCAAAGGAAGTGGGAATGGGAAAGGGAAAGGGATATTATGGTCATTGATTAAGGCAATAAGTTGCACTAGTGGTGGTGCATCCTACCATGCACAATCTGCGGTCAAAGCATCTATTGGTTGCATGTCTCTTGTCTAAGTGTCGCGAAGCGTTTAAAGTAACAGTAAAATTGAGTTCAATTTATGAAAGTAAGCGTGATATTATTTGTATTAGAGTAGACGGACTACGGCTTGGGATGCGACCCTTCCCTAAAATGAAGACAAGACGGCTGCTTACTTTTGTTGACTCTAGGAGCATGCATGAGCTAGAGAGCTTATTTTATTAGAATTAGGATGTTGAATTAGAATATTCAATAATATTAGTCTATATTATATTTCTCTACCTAACATATTTATGTTCATATTTCAAGAACTCTTGTTATTCCAATTTTGAAATATCTAATCTCTTCAATATAATTAATTAATAAAGTAAAAAATAATAAAAATAAATAGGAAAAATGCATAAGCATTTCCAATTTATGCCTGAAATTTCAGAGACACACTTATAATATACTAATGTTATATACCTTTCTAAACTTATTTTATAACTAATTCTCTATTCCTTTTTAACTTATGTGGTACTAGCTTGAAAAAAAATGTCAATATGCGCTGGACACACAAGATAGTGCCAAGTAGGATGAAAAGGGGTAGAAAATTATTTATATAATAAGTCCACGAGGATAATAAGACCTCAATATAGTATAAGTGTCTCTAAAATTTCAAACAATATTAAGTAGAAGAGTACTTGTGCATTTTCCCAAATAAATACAGTATATACTTCCCAAATATCCCAGGAGGAAATTATTAGGGAAAAGAACAGATATTGTACCCAAAAAGAAAATTATTTATAAATGGTTATTTCCTTTATTATTGTAACCCCCACCCCTGGTTTTAACTATTAATGTGCGTTTACTATTTCATATCATCTTATTTAAATAACTTAATAATTTCAACTTTAAATAATTTTGATTTTATTACAACAATTAAATCACAGTATTTTAATAATGAGTCAAACTAGTTAGGGTTGATTAAATTTTTTCTGAACTTATTTCAACAACTAAATAACATTAACTCTAACTAATTTGAATTAATTTAAATTTAAAGCTAAGTGTAAACACTAGATGGAATTCAAAATTGATGTTGCAAGAAAATCAATTTTGTCATCAATAGGATCAACTAGTGGTGGTGTTTATGCTTAACAAACATATTATTCCTAAATTAAAGCTTAATATTAATACTAGATGGACACAAATCGATCTTGCAAGAAAATCAATTTTATCATCAATAGGTTCAACTAATGTTGATATGTATGCTTAACAAACACATTATTCCAAAATTAAAGCTTAGTATCAGCACTAAATGGACACAAACTGATCTTGCAAGAAAATTAATTTTGTCATTAATACGATCAACTAGTATTGGTACTTATGATCAATCAACTAACTAATTCAAAATTAGAAATACTAGAATTATATATATGATATATGAAGTTAGGATAAGCCTATAAGGGATCTTTTGATTGGATATTTACTAATAGTACAGAATGTATTAGTAATGCTGATTTTAATCTTCTACTATATGCAACTTAACTTATGGTCCCATTATTTAACAACGTGCAAACAATTTTACTTTATTTGCATACTAAAGTTCGTATGATAAAATTTGAGATAATCTTGAACTCAAACTTTAGTTTATGATTAGTTTGAAAATATATCTTAAATTTTAAACAATTCTCTATTTTCCTAATACTTAAATTCATTTGAACTTGGAAAATTTTAGTTGAATCTATAGTTTTGTAAAAAGTATTTAATATTTGCCTAAGGGAAAATGCACAAGTACCCTCTTAACTTATACCCGAAATCCCAGAAACACTTAAACTATACTAAGGTCCTAATACCCCCCCTGAACTTATTTTATTTATAATTTTCTACGCCTTTTCGGCCTACGTGACACTAGCTTGAAAAAAAAGTCAACTAGCGTTGGGTCCACAAAATAGTGCAACGCAGGTCAAAAAGGGGTAGAAAATAAATAAAATAAGTTCAGAGGTAACAGGACCTTAGTATTATATAAGTGTGTCTCTGAAATTTCGGGCATAAATTGAGACCTACTTGTGCATTATCCCTTGCATAAAAAAATAATAATTCTATTAAACCCACCCCAAAACCAAACAAAGGGTAAAATTGAGCCATTTCTAATAGTTCTAGGGCAATAGTAACACTTTTTTTGACCATGTTGGACTGTCATGTCAACATCTAAATGGCTTATGTGGTAAGACTAACGTTTTAAGGGTAAAATTGAGCCATTTCTAATAGTTCTAGGGCAATAGTAACACTTTTTTTGGCCATGTTGGACTGTCATGTCAACATCTAAATGGCTTATGTGGTAAGACTAACGTTGTAAGGGTACTTGTGGTCCGAAAAAGTGGATGAGAAAGGTATCTTTTTTTATACCAAATACAAGCCGCTATTTCAAATAGTTCGAGAATGTTTTTGACCCTTTTCTGTTAAGAATATAGGGTGTTCTAAAATAAGAATAGTACTAAATAAACCGAACTAGAATAGCAATAGCACCCTGTATTGTTATTTTCATGGTTTACTATGTATAAGAAAAGTATGTAAATAAAATCCCAAAATTAATACGTATTATTTTCTCTAATACCTCCTACCAACGACCCCGAATACAATAGGAAGTTGACGCAATACACATGTATTGATATATCTTTCACCAAAAGCAAGATCAGAATAGAATGAAACATATGATTAAAAAAGGGAGGTTTGATGTGTACAAGTTTTACCAATAATCCAAACAAGAACAAGTTCCATTTTTAAAGTGATGAAACCTAGATCTATCTCTTACTATAATTTCCCTCTCATAAATCCTTGAAATAAGCTTAGTAGCTATGTGACAGTCATTGCAAACCCTTAAGTTTTTTATAATTCTAATAGGGGAACCAGAATCAGAAGCAATAAGAGCATAAGCAATGGCTAACCTTTCACTATGGTAGGTAAGGGCACTTTCCTTCTCTTCCTCTTCAATGTCGAACAAAACTTCTCTTGTTCCTGACTTGTGACCATGTTCTTGCAGCCTTCTGTGCATCTCATCTAGCTTCACGTATATCCATTTGAGTTCTGGATGAGTCTTATCGCCAATAAGGAACTCGTGCATAGCACCATCAATATCGACAATGCTACTACCAGGAGCTTTTTCAATCCCCTGATCTTTCATCAACTTCCTTAATTGTTTCACATCATCCCACCTGTTCAAGCTAGCGTACATATTCGATAGTAACACATAGTTCCCACTGGTCTCTGGCTCTAGCTGTATCAATTGTTTCAAAGCTGATTCGCCTACCTCTAAGTTACCATGAACTCTAGCAGCTCCAAGTAAGGACCTCCAAAGAACTGCATTTGGCTTCATAGGAATGGTCTGAACTATTTCTTCAGCCTCCTTTACTCGGCCTGCTCGACCAAATAGGTCTACTAAGGTCCCATAGTGCTCAAGCTTAGGCTCAATGCCGTAATCCTCCTTCATTGACTCAAAAAATTTGCAGCCTTGATCAACCAACCCGACATTAGAGCAAGCACACATTATAACTAGCATTGTTACATCATCAGGAACTAAACCTTCTAAATCCATTTTCTTGAAAAGTTCAAGGGCTTCCACACCAAGGCCATGAACTGCAAGTCCTCTAATCATGGCATTATAACAATAAGTGTCTCTTTCGAGCAATTGATCGAATACCTGACGAGCAAAATCAAGACGCCCGCAATTTGAATACACAGCGATTAGTGCAGTCCCAACAAACCGATTGAGCTTGAGATCATTCCTAAGCACATAAGAATGAGCCCATATTCCTTGACTAAGTGCACCTAAATCAGCACAGGCACTAATCAACGCCACCAAACTAACTTCATTAGGACAAGTCAAAGATTTCTGCATTTGACTAAACAGAAGCAAAACCTCCAATGATAAACTAGAACTATCATGAACACTATCAAGATTGGATTCATAATGAACAGAATAATTATGTGCATAAGCTGCGAGTATGGAGTTCCATGAAGCTAGATCAGGTCCAGTAATTTGATCAAAGAGGAATCTTGAAACACCCAATTCGCCGCACTTGGAGTAGAAATTAAGCAATGAGGCTTGAACAAAATGATCATAAGGTGGTTCGAGGAATTTCAAGACATGGGTGTGCAAGGCTCGGCCATGTTGAATCCATGGTTGAGAACTACAAGCCTTAAAAAGAGAAGGGTAGGTGTAACTGTTGGGTATGAGAGTGGTTTGCGTCAGAATACGATTGTAAAGGGCTAACGCAAAGTGAGTTTGATCATCTTTTTTCCTAGAAAGTGATGATGAGATAAGGGTGTTGAAAAGGAAGATTGTTGGATCGGTTACATGGTTGAAGATGCTTAGAGCATAGGAAATGGTGGCATCTATGGTGGAGGATGAAATGAGAATGCGACTCAGAGGGTAAGTGTGTAAAATAAGCCCAGTTGTGATCATTTGAGCATGTACTTGCTTGAGGGTGGCTATGTTTTTGCATTGTTCTATGATTTTGAAAATTGGGTGGGCAGATTTTGGGCTCAATGTATTCATGTGATGTGCTCAAAGTTTTGCAAGACAAACAAAAACTCTCACAAGTCATTAGTGCAAAATGAGAGCTCTCCTTTTGATGGTGCACTGACACAGGATTAATCACACGGCAGAACTCAACACCAATTCTGATCATGCCTTCATCTAAAAATCAAAATATAACACCATCAGACTCAACATTTCTACATATATATGTTTAGGACATAAGTGAACAAAATTAGACACCAAATAAAATGGGAATGGTGCATGAAATTGGTAACCATCTATACAATAGATAAATAGAAATTAAAAACGAAAAACATGCAAATGATGCTGAAAACATTTGGCCAAAACCTGTGATTTAGTGATAACAGAAAGCGGGTTGGAGTTGGCGATTAACCTGAGCTAATCGGACAATCGTTTTAAAATGGGTCAAAATTATTTGAGTTAAAACTTAGCTCAGTTTCATATTATCTTGAGCCCAACCCATAAACTTTTAGGTGGGTTGGGCGGGTTATTTGTTTTGGGGCTCATTTTGACAATCCTAATTGAAACTCTCATCTTCTAAACTATGTAGTACCTAGGGTTTCACCTCGAGAAACAATCAGGGTAAGTTCTAGACAACAAATGCGTCCAAATGAACTTTCAACTAAACCTCACATGAATCATTCAGGAAGGATCAATTCCAACTCCCAACAAGAACAATTGAGACAAGATTACATAATGCAAAGCAATACCAATTACTATTATCTAATATTACCTACAAAAATTGATAAAAGAAATTGCCCCATAAAAAATGAAGAAAATAATATCAAAACAAAAATCAAACTCCACCCCCCACCCCCCAAACACTTACAATTAGGGGTGTCAAAAATGAGCCCAACTACAGGTAACCCAAATTTTAAGAGTTGGAATCAAGATAATTTTATTTGGGTTCAATCTCAACTCATTTAAGCACTAATCCATTTTAAGAGAATCTTCAATTGAGCGCAATTTTATCTTCAATTTCAACCCATTTTAAAACTCTTTATTTGAATTGGTGTAATGTATTTTCCTATATTGAAGGTATGAAATATTTTCTATTTATATCTTTTAGGATTCGTCTATGCATTTCTAACTTTAAAAGAGTTAAAATTCAAATTGAGGTTATAAAACTTAAATAAGAATATAATAAAATTATAGAGATTTAGCGGGTCAAGATCCAAGCCGGCCCAAAGTAAGCTTGAGCGGGTCAGGACCCAACCGAACTTCTATTTCAACCCGCTCATTTGACACCCCTGCTTAAACTTATTTGTGTCCCCATTACACAGAACAAATACAAGTGAGGTGAAGCAAAAGTTAAGAGTGCTACTACAGAGAGGTCAATGATAATTAAGCATAACATTTCCTTGAGTGATTCACTACTCTTTTCCATATTATCAGATTATTAAAGAGCATAGATCAGAGTTAAAACAAACAAGGTAACCTTAGCACACAAAGACATCCTATTGACCTCCAAATATCTCCCTCAGTTTCAATATTAAACTCAATTAGGTCTGCCCACGCCTGATATAATGTGAGCTCAATATACGGCTATAACATATTTAATACCATATACTTAAGCTTAAGAAGTTATGAAAAGTGGAAAATCATCAAACATGTGGTGGGCATTACTAATAAGACAGCGGTTTCTGTTAGGTTGTCAGTCCTCCCAATTTCTTATGAGAATCATAGTTCCTAACTATCAATAGTGTATTCATTCAACTTCAGAACAAGTTTTTTTCACCATTAATGCAATCATTTTACAATCAATTTAAAGGAAATTAAAGAAGGGATCGCAAGAGAGAAAATATGGATTATACCAGGTCTGGTCTCTGGTGAGTGAAGGTGGATGTGTTGGCCGGAGACGGAGGTAACGTCCACATTTTTCTCAAGCCCAATAACACTTCTATATATCAACCATCCTTTTAACCAAGGTTCCTCAAGCCCTAGCCATGAACTCAATTTATTCATTGCGGGTCAATCACTCAAATATGTATGTCCTTTTTCTGGTTTCAACTACGGTGGATCCCAAGTAAATTTGAATTCGCTCCAAAAATTTCACATTGAGTGAAAAAACACTCCCTAACAAAGGCAGCCCTATTCTGATTAAGGATGAAGGAGTACTAATCATGTCTCAACCTCAAACAAGTTGGAGTTTGCTATATGAATTGATTATACCTTGTTGAAGCGTAAATAAGAATCTCTTTACTTATTTTTTCTAAATTTTTAAAGGTTTATCGATTAATTTTTTAAAAGAATTAAGTTTTTATTAATTTCTTTAAAAAATTAAGTGGCGACTCTTTTCTAAGTATTTTTCTCAAATTATTTTATACTTAAAACATTTCAAAAGTAATTTTTCTAAAGATGGTAAAATTACAGCATAACAACAGTCATTCAAGATCGAACTTAATAATCTTGTTATAACTTACTTTGTATAGTAATTTATGGTGTTCTAATGTCTATTTCGTAAAACGAGATAAGACATTAAAAGTTATACGTACAAATAATTAAACAATTAATTATAAATATAAAATTTAATTAACTGTTATCATGACGTTTCTATGAGTATTATCTCATATTTCATACTCGAATGTATTACATGTTTGCTCTTCACCTCTATGAGATATTAAGTTCATGATTTGACGACGGATTGACAAAATTTGTATATTACTCTATACATATAAGTGTAATTATCTCCTAACTCATATCAATGTAGTTCATGCTCTAATGAATTATTGATTTTTTTTGTTTATTCCACGCATCCTAACTTTTTATATATAAAAGTATACAAAATTACACTTTTTGAAACAATTAATTGTAGGTGTAAATTAAGAATTTTGTATTCTGCACAATCGCAAAATTATGATTAATAAGAATATCTTAAACAAACCGACCTCTGGATGTCGCTTTTATAAAAAATAATTAGATTCAATAAAAAATGTCAACCTCTTGAGGTCGGTATCACATCAAATCTTAAGATAAATAAAAAGTAATCATGTTAATTAATAAACACTAACATAGGGAAGCGGTGTATCTTATATAAATTTGTTTTTAACTTATATAAAATCGTCATCCGAAGGAAGATTAACTTAAAGTTAATTGAAAATATTAATTTATTAATTTTTTGAAAGTCACTATATCAATATTTTAATGAAATTAACTACACACTATTTAATTTTATCGACTTCCGAAAGTCAGTATTATATTTTTTTTGTTTTTTATTTTACACAAAATCATCCTCCGAAAGAAGATTTAAATAAAATTAATTTAAATCATTTTTCAATTTATTTTTTATATTTAATTGAGAAAAAATAAAATATTTACTATTTGCTTGTTTATTTAATACCGATATGTAGAGGTCAGTTTTTATTGTAATTCATTTTTTTGTGTTCTTTTTTGTGGAACTTTGGACTCAACTCTTGTCCAGAGTTATTGAGATATACTTTGTGATTATGCTGTTGTATCCCAGAAGGGACATATCGAGAAGGACTGTTGTTGGACTGTTGAAAAAAATTTGTTGCAGTGAACTTTTGTCAGCCTGAAAAAATATTCGATAAAAGTGCATATTTAACTGCAACTAAGCTATCATCGCTAAATATCAGTTTTGGTGTTTGGTGTTATGTTTGTTTCAATTTGTTCGATGGGTCAGGGATAAATCATTTCTATAGGCTATATATCAATTATCAAGTACTCCCTCCGTCCTCTATTGTTTGTCAGGATAAGATTATGCATAACCCTTTGTAACGACCTGTTTAGTCGTTTTGAGCAACAGAGTGCATTTCTGGAAAAACTGGCAGAGACGACGTGTGTCCCGACGGACCGTCGTGGTCACGACGGCCCGTCGAGGGAGTGTCGTCCCATGGCACTTAGAATTTTGAAATTGGGTACTGAAAATCGACTCTCTGTAAATTGTGACGGACCTGCAGGACGTGCCGTCACATCCACGACGAACCGTCGTGAGTCCCGTTGCAAAACACTTCAACTTTTGAGAATTTGGTGCAAGAAAACGAGTTTCTGACCGTCATGACGGAGGAACAGGACGGACCGTCACGGCTGTGACGGGCCGTCACAGGCCATTGAGGATCGAGGGAGCTGCGACGACCACTGTGACGGACCGTCGCAGGCACGAAGGCCCGTCACAGGTCACGCAATCCCAGGCAGTTTAGGATTTCTCCACACGTTTTAAGGGTCGTTTTTGACTATTCTTTCCTTAATTATAAGATTGAGGGGTAACATTAATAAGTCCTAATACTTAGGGGTTTTAAAAGGGGTAACCTTAAGTTAATTAGAGGGGTTTATTGTCCTTTTTCACACTTAATATAATGATTAATTAGGGTAAAAGAAAGAGGGTTTGAACATAAGAAAACAAAAGAGAAAGAACAGAAAGAGGGGATAGAGAGACGATCGAGAGCTGAGGAGAAATAACAAAGCGTTGGGAGATTTCTTGTCGATTTCAATTCTTCGGTGGAGTAGGTTATGGTTTATATTACGATATTCGTAGTGAACTCTTAGTAGTGAATAATATGTGTTGATGATATTGTAAACCTGTCTATATGCTTAATTGTATGCTTGTATGAATATGATCATGTGATTTTGATTAAAACAAGCATGATGAAAACCATTGAATCCCAAATCTTGAAAGAAACTTTAATCTATGATATAATGATGATGCCTTGGTATAAAAGAAGGCTTGATGAATTAAAGTGATTGGGATTGATGATGCCTTGGTTTAGAGAAGGCTTGACGAACGGATATAATGAGATTAGTGGTGGATCGGAGTGTCACGTTCCGACACATAGTATTAGTGGATCGGAGTGTCACGTTCCGACACATAGTATTAGTGGGACGGGTGTCACGAACCGACACGTAGATGTAGGGGATCGGAGTGGTCACGTACCGACACATGTAGGGGATCGGAGTGTCACGTACCGACACATATAGGGGATCGGAGTGTCACGTTCCGACACATATAGGGGATCGGAGTGTCACGTTCCGACACATATAGGGGATCAGAGTGTCACGTACCGACACATAGTAGTAGGGGATCGGAGTGTCACGTACCGACACAAGAGGAAGAAAGATAATGAATCTCGAAAGATGTTAATATACTCAACATAAGGAACTTAATCCCCAAATGAGTATGGTATTGAGGCTTGAGTCTCATGGATGAACTTGATGGTATTTATTGACGATTATACTACTTGTTGCTACATGTTGAGTTTATAGTTGATTTATAATATTACTTGATATGTATTATCGTCTATTTTGAGTTAACCGATGATATCTACTCAGTACGTGTGGTTGTACTGACCCCCCTACTTTTTATGTTTCCTTTGTTATTTGTGTTATGCAGCAAACGTTCCGTCAACTTCGACTCAAGCAGTAGATCAAGCCCGTCTTCACTCCATCGGAAATTCAGGGTGAGCTAATGCGTCTAGCTTGGACTGGGTCTCCTTCTTCAAGTCTTGATGCCTTGAACTTCCGGCATGGACTAGCTTTTTAGTTATATTTTGTTCTTAGACATTCCTAGTTTAGTAATTTGAGATAGATGTTCTTGTGATGATGACTTCCAGATTTTGGGGATATTAATAATAGTTTTGAGTTGTTTTATTAATGAGTTAAGTCTTCCGCATTATTTCTGTTGATATTGTATTAAAATGTTAAGGGTTAAATTGGTTGGTTCGCTCACATAGGAGGGTAAATGTGGGTGCCAGTCGCGTCCCCGATTTGGGTCGTGACAAACTTGGTATCAGAGCATTAGGTTCATTGGTCTCATCACACAAGAACAGGTCTAGTAGAGTCTTAAGGAACGGTAGGGGGACGCCTTTACTTTTCCTTGAGAGGCTATAAGACTTTAGGAAAATTCCATTCTTTCATTCTTTCTTTCTTTCGTGCTACTACTTGAGTCCAATTGGTATCTAGGTGATACAAATTGGTATCTGACCATCTTCATTCTATTCGCAGATGGTTAGAACTAGAGCAATGACCGCACCAGCAGCGACAACGGAAAGACATGAAACTACTGAGCCAGCCACTGGGGCTGTGGCTCGAGGAGGAACAGCGGCAAGAGGCCGTGGAAGAGGTCGTGGGAGGACGTCCTCTAGGGGAGAGGACGAGCCCCTAGCCCATCTAATACTAGGGCAGGGACTCCTCCACCGACCGAGGAGGTGATAAGAGAGGGTGAGGAAGGGGGAGAATGAAGGAACAAGGGCAGAATGAGGAAATGCCACCCCAACCTACCCCAGAGATGATCAACCAAGTACTGCTTATCTAAGCGGGTTGTCTAATCAGGGTCAAGCACCTCCAGTGGTTTCTGCACCAACACCTCCGGTTTCAGAGATACGACATGCGGCGGCTATGGCTCCCCGCATGGATGAACATTGGGAATAGGCACATTTCCACGTCTGACTACTGGGCCTATTATGACAAACGATCAACATGAACTTTTCAGTAAGTTCTTGAAACTGAAACCTCCAACCTTCAAGGGTGCAGAATCTGAGGATGCTTTATGATTTCTGGTTGATTGTCATGAGCTACCACAAGATGGGGATAGTAGAGAGGTTTGGTGTCGAGTCGTGAGCTATCAGTTCCAAGGGAACGCCAAAATGTGGTGGCGTTCACATGTTGAGTGTAAACCAACGGGAGGCACCACCAATGACTTGGGAATCATTCTCCACCTGTTTATGGAGAAATATATCCCAAGGACTTGAGAGATAGAAAGAGGGATGAGTTCTTGAGTCTGGAGCAAGGTGGTAGTAGAATGACGGTTTAATGCATACGAGGCTACTAAATTTTGTGCACTATCCAGATACGCCACCCAACTCTGTTTCAGTCCACAAGAAACGGATCCGCCGTTTTGTGAAGGGTTGAGGTCAGAATTGCGGATTTCAGCCTTACAGATAGCGCGGCAACAGCAACATCCTTCCAAAGAGGTGGTAGACTTTGTGATTGAGGTGGAAGGAGTGAAGCCAGACGACTTCACCACGACATCGACATCCAAAAGGTTTCGAAGGGGAGGTGAGTATAATGGTTCTTATTCTAGAGGACAGAACTCCGGAGGTCACTCAAATCGACCAATACAGTCTTCACTACAGACTGTAGTTGGGGGGGTCCACCTCAGAACGGTCAACACTACTCCGAGAGACCTATGCCCGATTCCAGAGAGTGCTATGGATGTGGGGGATTGGACATATTAGGAGGAATTGTCCAAAACAGAGTTACAGAGCCCCACTAGCTAGAGGTAGGGGTGGTCATGGTAGAGGCCGTTTTTTCTGGAGGACGTGGTGGTCGAGGTAATGGCGGTCACCAAAACGGCAGAGGTGAAGGGCAAAACGGAGCCACTACTACACAACATGGTAGGGGCAACGGACAGACGAATGATAGGGCCCATTGTTATGCTTTCCCTGGGAGGTCTGAAGGGAGGCGTCTGATGCTGTTATCACAGGTAATCTCTTGGTTTGTGATTGCATGGCCTCTGTATTATTTGACCCTGGCTCCACGTTTTCATATGTATCTTCCTCATTTGCTAATGGTCTAAATTTACATTGTGAATTACTTGACATGCCTATTCGTGTTTCTACTCCGGTGGGTGAGTCTGTGATAGTCGAAAAAGTGTATAGGTCTTGTTGGTGTGATTTTGTGGGGAGCAACACTTATGTAGACTTGTTATTTTAGAAATGGGTGACTTTGACGTAATTCTGGGTATGACTTGGCTTTCTCCGAATTTTGCGATTTGGATTGTAATGCTAAAAACGGTGACGCTAGCCAAGCCTGGGGCAGATCCGTTAGTGTGGGAGGGGGTGACTACACTTCCAATCCGGTGCGTATAATCTCCTTTATTCGTGCTCAGAAGATGGTTAGTAAGGGTTGTCTAGCTTTCTTGGCACATCTTAAGGATGACACTACTCAAGTACCATCGATTGAGTCAGTTTCGGTAGTCTATGAGTTTTTGGATGTGTTCCCTGCAGATCTTCCCGGTATGCCACCAGATAGGGATATAGACTTCTGCATTGATTTGGAAACCGGTACTCGCCCCATTTCTATACCCCCGTATAGAATGGCTCCCGCTGAATTAAGAGAGCTAAAGGCACAACTTCAAGAGTTGTTGAGCAAAGGCGTCATTAGACCGAGTGCCTCTCCTTGGGGTGCTCCGGTGCTATTTGTGAAGAAGAAGGATGGGAGTTCCGAATGTGCATAGATTACCGACAGTTGAACAAAGTAACTATTAAGAAACAAGTACCCCATTCCTCGCATTGATGACTTGTTCGATCAGTTACAAGGGTGCTTGTGTCTTCTCAAAAATCGACTTGAGGTCCGGTTATCACCAATTGAAAAATACGAGCAACGGACGTGCCAAAGACTGCTTTTCGAACTAGGTATGGGCATTATGAATTTGTGGTAATGTCTTTTGGTCTTACGAATGCCCCTGTTGCCTTCATGAGCTTGATGAACGGGATTTTCAAGCCATACTTGGACCTCTTTGTGATTGTGTTTATGATGATATACTGATATACTCCAAAGAGTAAGAAGGAACATGAGAGCATTTGAGAATGGTGTTAGAGTTGTTGATGAGAAAGAAGAAGCTCTATGCGAAATGCTCCAAGTGAGTGAGTTTTGGTTAGATTCAGTGTCCTTCTTGGGGCACGTGGTTTCTAAGGATGGGGTGATGGTGGATCCATCCAAGATTGAGACAGTGAAGAATTGGGTAAGACCTACAAACGTGTCAGAAATAAGGAGTTTTTGTGGGTTTAGCTATAGCTACTACCGCCGATTCGTCAAGGGATTCTCTTCTATTGTTCCCAACTGACGAACTTGACTAAGCAGAATGTTCCATTTGTATGGTCAGATGATGTGAGGAAAGCTTTCAGAAGCTTAAGACTTTGTTGACTACCGCACCTATCCTTACTTGCCAATAGAGGGTAAAAACTTCATTGTTTATTGTGGACGCATCCTATTCTGGGTTGGGTTGCAGTACTAATGCAAGAGAAGAATGTAATTGCTTATGCTTCGAGGCAATTTAAAGGTGCATGAACGTAACTATCCAACCCATGATTTGGAATTGGCCGCGGTAGTATTTGCACTAAAGCAATGGAGACACTACTTGTATGGGGTTAAGTGTGAAGTCTACACGGACCATCGTAGCCTACAGTATGTATTCACTCAGAAAGACTTGAACTTGAGACAGAGGAGATGGATGGAACTACTGAAGGACTACGACATCACTATCTTGTATCATCCGGGGAAAAGCAAATGTTGTGGCAGATGCTTTGAGTAGGAAGGCCGGAAGCATGGGAAGTCTAGCTCATTTGCAAGCTTCTAGACGCCCATTGGCTAGAGAAGTGCAGATTTTGGCTAATGACCTTATGAGGTTAGAAATAAACGAGAAGGGAGGATTGTTAGCTTGTGTAGAGGCAAAATCCTCTTTTCTTGATCAGATTAAGGGGGAAACAGTTTGATGATGAGAAACTAAGGCGAATCCGAGACAAAGTGTTGCAAGGAGAGGCTAAAGAGGCAATAATTGATGAAGAAGGTGTTTTGAGAATTAAGGGAAGGGTATGTGTCCCCCGCATCGATGATTTGATCACCACTATTCTTACCGAGGCTCATAGTTCCGATATTTCATACATCCTGGTGTGCAACCAAGATGTATCGCGACCTAAAGCAACACTTCTGGTGGAGTAGAATGAAGCGGGATATTGTTGATTTGTTGCCAAATGTCCAAATTGTCAACAAGAAATATGAACACCAGAGGCCCGGAGGAACACTTCAGAGAATGCCCATTCCTGAATGGAAATGGGAGAGAATCGCGATGGACTTCGTGGTTGGTCTTCCCAAGACCTTGGGTAAGTATGACTCTATTTGGGTGGTGATTGTTGATAGGTTAACTAAGTCTGCTCACTTCATTCCTGTCAAGGTGACTTACAATGCAGAGAAATTAGCAAAAATCTACATCTCAGAAATCGTTCGATTGCATGGGGTTCCACTCTCAATCATATCTGATAGAGGTACGCAGTTTACTTCTAAGTTTTGGAGAACCTTACATGCTGAATTAGGTACTAGATTGGACCTTAGTACTACATTTCATCCTCAGACGATGGTCAGTCTGAGCGAACGATTCAAGTGTTGGAGGATATGCTTCGCGCGTGTGTGATAGAGTTTGGTGGCCATTGGGATAGCTTCTTACCCTTGGCAGAGTTTTCATACAATAATAGCTATCACTCCAGTATTGATATGGCTCCATTTGAAGCATTGTATGGGAGGAGGTGTAGATCTCCCATTGGTTGGTTTGACGCCTTTGAAGTTAGACCTTGGGGGACTGATCTGTTAAGAGATTCTATGGAGAAGGTGAAAGCTATTCAAGAAAAGCTTTTGGCGGCCCAAAGTAGACAAAAGGAGTATGCAGACCGAAAGGTTAGAGACTTGGAGTTCATGGAAGGTGAACAAGTCTTATTGAAGGTTTCACCCATGAAAGGGGTGATGCGGTTCGGAAAAAGGGGTAAGTTAAGTCCAAGGTATATTGGACCATTTGAAGTGCTTAAGAGGATAGGGGAGGTGGCTTATGAATTAGCCTTACCCCCAGGGCTGTCCGGAGTGCATCCGGTGTTTCATGTATCCATGTTGAAGAGATACCACGGAGATGGAAACTACATTATCCGTTGGGATTCAGTTTTGTTGGATGAGAACTTGACTTATGAAGAGGAACCGGTTGCTATATTAGATAGAGAAGTTCGCAAGTTGAGGTCGAGAGAGATTGCATCCATCAAAGTGCAATGGAAGAATCGACCGGTTGAAGAGGCTACTTGGGAGAAGGAGGCAGATATGCAAGAAAAATACCCACATCTGTTTACAGATTCAGGTACTCCTTTTCGCCATTGTTTTCCTTCTTTTGATCGTTGGGGACGAACGATGGGTAAATTGGTATCTATTGTAATGACCTGTTTAGTCGTTTGAAGCACAGAGTGCATTTTGGGAAAAACTGGCAGAGACGACGTGTGTCTCCGACGGACCGTCGTGGTCACGACGGCCCGTCGAGGGAGTGTCGTTCCCATGGCACTTAGAATTTTGAAATTGGGTACTGAAAATCGACTCTCTGTAAATTGTGACGGACCTGCAGGACGTGCCGTCACATCCACGACGAACCGTCGTGAGTCCCGTTGCAAAACACTTCAACTTTTGAGAATTTGGTGCAAGAAAACGAGTTTCTGACCGTCATGACGGAGGAACAGGACGGACCGTTCACGGCGGCTGTGACGGGCCGTCACAGGCCACTGAGCTCGAGGGAGCTGCGACGACCACTGTGACGGACCGTCGCAGGCACGACGGCCCGTCACAGGTCACGCAATCCCAGGCAGTTTAGGATTTCTCCACACGTTTTAAGGGTCGTTTTTGACTATTCTTTCCTTAATTATAAAGATTGAGTGGGTAACATTAATAAGTCTAATTACTTAGGGGTTAAAAGGGGTAACCTTAAGTTAATTAGAGGGGGTTTATTGTCCTTTTTCACACTTAATTATATGATTAATTAGGGTAAAAGAAAGAGGGTTTGAACATAAGAAAACAAAAGAGAAAGACAGAAAGAGGGATAGAGAGAGATGATCGAGAGGCTGAGGAGAATAACAAAGCTTGGGAGATTTCTTGTCGATTTCAATTCTTCGGTGGAGGTAGGTTATGGTTTATATTACGATTCGTAGTGAACTCTTAGTAGTGAATAATATGTGTTGATGATATTGTAAACCTGTCTATATGCTTAATTGTATGCTTGTATGAATATGATCATGTGATTTTGATAAAACAAGCATGATGAAAACCATTGAATCCCAAATCTTGAAAGAAACTTTAATCTATGATATTAATGATGATGCCTTGGTATAAAAGAAGGCTTGATGAATTAAAGTGATTGGGATTGATGATGCCTTGGTTTAGAGAAGGCTTGACGAACGGATATAATGAGATTAGTGGATCGGAGTGTCACGTTCCGACACATAGTATTAGTGGATCGGAGTGTCACGTTCCGACACATAGTATTAGTGGGACGGGTGTCACGAACCGACACGTAGATGTAGGGGATCGGAGTGTCACGTACCGACACATGTAGGGGATCGGAGTGTCACGTACCGACACATATAGGGGATCGGAGTGTCACGTTCCGACACATATAGGGGATCGGAGTGTCACGTTCCGACACATATAGGGGATCGGAGTGTCACGTACCGACACATAGTAGTAGGGGATCGGAGTGTCACGTACCGACACAAGAGGAAGAAAGATAATGAATCTCGAAAGATGTTAATATACTCAACATAATGAACTTAATCCCAAATGAGTATGGTATTGAGGCTTGAGTCCTCATGGATGAACTTGATGGTATTTATTGACGATTATACTACTTGTTGCTACATGTTGAGTTTATAGTTGATTTATAATATTACTTGATATGTATTATCGTCTATTTTGAGTTAACCGATGATATCTACTCAGTACGTGTGGTTGTACTGACCCCCCTACTTTTATGTTTTCCTCTTGTTATTTGTGTTATGCAGCAAACGTTCCGTCAACTTCGACTCAGCAGTAGATCAAGCCCGTCTTCACTCCATCGGAAATTCAGGGTGAGCTAATGCGTCTAGCTTGGACTGGGTCTCCTTCTTCAAGTCTTGATGCCTTGAACTTCCGGCATGGACTAGCTTTTTAGTTATATTTTGTTCTTAGACATTCCTAGTTTAGTAATTTGAGATAGATGTTCTTGTGATGATGACTTCCAGATTTTGGGGATATTAATAATAGTTTTGAGTTGTTTTATTAATGAGTTAAGTCTTCCGCATTATTTCTGTTGATATTGTATTTAAAATGTTAAGGGTTTGTTAATTGGTGGTTCGCTCACATAGGAGGGTAAATGTGGGTGCCAGTCGCGTCCCCGATTTGGGTCGTGACACCCTTTAGAAAAAAAAAATGTAATATAAGGTGTAATTTGACTAATATAATCTTACTATACCAATCATTATTAAAATGGTTTGTACTTTTTGAAAACCGTAAAAACAATTTTTTTTCACATTAAAGTAGTTTTGTAAAGAGAAAAAACATAAAGTGACACATGAAGTTGTCCAGAATTTTTAAAAATACACCTAAAATGCAAGCGTCTTATTACCCCCCTAAACAGTTCTGAACTGATATTATTACATCATTTATTGTCCACGTGACATGGAGAGTGTATGCACTCTCTTAAAGAGTGTCAACAAATAAAAAGCGAGTATAATTTTATTTTTGCAAGTATTTTACTATAAATTACTTTTTCTTATTTTTCTTATTATTTTTACTTTTTCTCCTTATTATTTTTTTCTTTTTCTTTCTTCCTTTTTCTTCAAAAAATCATTTTCATTTTCCTTGAAGCTCCTCAATTTAAATGTCACTTTTTATCACAATTTCATTTTTCCTTTTTACTACTATTAGTTTAACTCTCTTTAGTTTAAAACTATATCTAAACATTTTAGTACATACGAAAAATTTGATAAGCACATTAGATTTCAAGATGATTAGTAGGGTATTATTTAGTTTTTCTTTTAATCCAAATTTCAATTAAACTTTTTCAAATTTGGGAGAATTATGATTCTTTCAAAATTATCATTTCTAGTTTTGAAGTTATATGAAAATGAGATAAATTAATGAGATGATTAGGAAGTATCATATAGTTTTTGTTATATTCGATTTCAATTAAGTTCTTTCAATTTTCAGGGAATTAAATTATTTTTTTAAAATTATGATTTCTAATTTTGGATTTATATGAAAATGAGTAGTTGATGATACTTCAAAAATTTTAATTTTTTTTAGAAAAATAATTAATTTTGTTATCAATAATTTAGTAAAGTCTAAATAAAAGTATGAATAGAATTCTACCTAAGAAGAAGAAGAAAAAGAAAAGAAAAGAAAAAAAATGGGAGTGAGGTTCAATTTGACATGGGGGGTTGGACGTGAAGATAAAAAATAAAATGGAGAGATGTGGAAGATGAAATGAAATTTAAAATAAATAAAAATTCAAATTCAAAAAGTAAGAGAGAAATAAAGAAAAAAAGGTAATGGAAAAACTTAAAAGAAAAAAAATACAGTGTTAATTAAATTAACACGTCTCATGTATTGATTATTATGTGAACACACTTGCTTCTTAAAATTTGAGGCTGATCAAAAAATGGTATAATAATATTGGTCCATAAATGTTTAGTGGGGTAACAATACAATTACAAAGTTAAAGTGTCTTTTTAAAAATTCAAGACAATTTCAATGGTTATTTTATGTCTTTTCTCTTTTGTAACTTTAAAATGACTACTTTTTTAAAACTAGTAGTTATGTAATTATTAAGGACAAAATTGAAAAAACGACTTGATTATTTGAATTAACAATTAATTTTGTATAACTATTTTAATACACCTGACAAACAATAATGAACGGGAAAAATATACAAGGGTAACTGTTGATTTGAGTATAAATCTCATCATCCCCTCATTGCTATTAATGGATTAAAAAGTGCCCTAAATGAGTTTAAGAAACTCTTAGATTTTCGAGCATAGGCTATGAGGTAAGATGAAATATCAACTAATACTCTAACTCTTTGAGTGCTACTACCTATGATCATATTAATTTTGAGAAAAATTCATCGTGACAGGAAAAATAAAACAAAATGTATCCATTTTTAGTTATACTTGATGAAATTTTGAAAGGAATTTAGTGGTATACCTATCCATCATTCAACAGATGGTAAGTTTCTTAAGCTTCATTTTCTATCATCATTTCAAAACAATCTTTATAATGTAATTAAAATAAGAGATAATAATATGACTTATTTTAATGATTGCGTGAAGCGTGACTAAGTTCCCTAGTGTATATAAAAGTCACACAAAATACAAAGGAATTGTATTCTTTGTTCTAAATTTCACTTGTATTCACTCATTGTTGTCTCATCGTATATTTATGAAAAAATTATTTAAATATGCAAAAAATGTTGAAAAAAACAAAATATTATATTCTTTAAAAAAACTACCTTCTGAAAAATTGCAAAAATCCTTAATTTACGCAGTGTATCAATTGGATAAATCACTTTATGCGATGTATCGATCGGATACATCACTTTACACGATTTATCGAGACGTTACTTTACGCAATACATCGCTTTACGCAATAGATCGGTCGGATACATCACTTTACATAATGTATCAACTAGATAAACGCTTTCACCCGATGTATCGGAACGTTGAGTGATGTACTCAAAACTGAAACGCAATGTATCAAACGTTAAGTGATGTGTCCAAAACTGAGACGCTATGTATCAGAGTGTTGAAGGATGTATCCCAAATTGGGAAGCGATGTGTCGAGATATTTTGGAATGTATCCAAATTTCACCAAATTTTAGGTATTTTTGTAATTTTAAAAAAAGTAGAAATATGATGTAATTAGCTCACACTGATTTGTATGAAATTACATTCTCATATTCTTCATTCGTTCTAATTTCATTTGTATTCATTCACTCTTGTACACTAGTGACTATTCGTTCGAATACAAAAATACTAAGAAAAAAAAGGCAAAAGAATGAAATATAGAGAAAGAGAGAGAGAAGAGGGACAAGAAAGGAGATCGAGGTGAGCCAAGAAGGAGAGAGAGGAATAGATGAGCAAGATTAGAAAGAGAATGAGAGGAGAAATGCTAATGAAAGTAGGTTTTTTTAAAAGTACAATTATTAATAATAAAAACATAACATACGTTTGATATACAATATAAAAAATTATTTTTTATTGGGAATTTTACACAAACCTCACAATGTTAAGAGTTAAGTATATCATATCCTTACTCTTTTTGAATTATAAAAAATTCCTTAAATTTGATGAAATTTGGATATATCTCAAAACGTTCCGATACATCACGTTCTGATCTCAAATAGATCCCTCCGTCTCGATATATACATCCCGTCTCGATTTCGAATGCATCACTCAATGTCATGATAAGTGATGTATTCGAGAATAGGAGAGAATATGAGTTTTTGTAATTTTTTCAAATGTAGAAAATTTTAAAAATATGATAAAATAAGTTATGTATTAAATAATTTCCCTTTTTTTATTATATTCAACCTATTTCTATTTGACCCGTCCATTTATCAACTCGTACTCCCTCGTCACGACCATACCTTCCAAGAACATATGGCAAGTTTCTCCTCTTGGTGAAATTTTTTGAGCTCAAACATACCTCCAACATTTACCACTTCACCAAGATCATTGAACATCTAATCCTTAAATATTAGAAAATAATCCAATTTTGACTTTGTTACTGATATCTAGAAGAAGACTAAATTTCACCCAAATTTAAGAATTGTAACCAATTTTGGCTTTATAGTATTGCCAGTCCGTGACCAAGACTAAGAAACAATTCGAACATTAATATTTTATTATAAGTCATGTTTTGAAGTTTGTCAAATAATTTAGAAGCAACAAAGTTAGAAGAAATTTCTCTCCTCCCCAATGCTCCCATCTCCTTTGCCTTGTATTCTAGAAGATGAGTCTCTTTTTAAAAATTAGTCAAGCCTCTCATTGTTCCTTTATGGTCATCTAGAAGCCAAATTAGTTTGAACTTCCAATCTATGTGACAAGTGATCATATATCTTATATATAAGCATATTGGCTATAACTTCAACATCCAAACACTCTCCTATATACATTTCTATCTTTTAGAGACTAATTATATACACAAAGTTTATACTATACTTGTTACTTTGAGGCTTCCATTATGAAAGGATATATTGGAAAGAAGGATTTAAGGATATCGGAAGAGGAAGATCTAGACGATACTCTTTCACTCTCTGATCTAATTCTCACTCATGACGATGATGATATTGATTCTGAAGAACGTGAAAAGTATTACGACTCGAAGAGCAGTGTTACTTCATCATTAGATGATGAAGATCACACGTTCGAGTTCATTAGTAATTACGAGAATAATGCCGTACTTCCTCCTGAAAATATCCTCTTTTGTGGGAAACTCATTCCTTATAAAAATAACAATCCCATATTATCGTCATCGATGTTAAAGAAACGATCATTTTCGTTTTCACGTAAAAATAAGTTCTTGGGATATAATCAAACTCATGAGATGGAATTGAAGGATTTGAAAAATCGATTAGATCGTAAAGTTGGCGATGGAATTAGTGATTGTAATAAATATGGCAAAGGAAATGGAAATGGAAAAGGGAAAGGGATATTATGGTCATTTATTAAGGCAATAAGTTTTACTAGTGGTGGTGCATCTTACCATGCAGAATCCGCGGTCAAAGCGTCTATCAATTGCATGTCACTTGTTTAAGCATGAGTCTTAAAGTAACAGTAAAATTGAGTTTATTCTGTTAAACTAGACGCGATACTATTTGCATTAGAGCAAACGGTCTATTTCACTAGGGCTTGGGATGCTACCCTTCCCTAAAATGAAGACAAGCCGGCTGCTTACTTTTGTTGACTCTAGGAGCATGCATGAGCTAGAGAGCTTATTTTATTAGAAATTAGGTTGTTGAATTAAAATATTCAATAATATTAATCTATATTATATTTCTCTACCTAACATATTTATGTTCATATTTCAAGAACTCTTTGTTATTCCAATTTTGAAATATCTAAGCTCTTCAATAATTAATTAATAAAGTAAAAAATAATAAAAACAAATAGGAACAATGCATGAGCTAGAGAGCTTATTTTATTAGAATTAGGTTGTTGAATTAGAATATTTAATAATTTCTTCTATTATATAGAAGAGTGAAGTGGAGGACGATCAAGGGTATAAATGTAATTTTACGCTAATAAAAATCAATTAAAAAAATAATAAATAATTTTAGAAACGTTTTTTTTATATGAAGTGAATAATGATCAAGGGTGAATTTCTATTATATAGAAGAGTGAAGTGGAGAACGATTAAGGGCGTAATGTAATCTCACGCTAACAAAAATATATTAAGAAAAAAATAATAAATAATTCTAGAAACGTCTTTTTATATATGAAGTCAATAATGATCAAGGGCAAATTTCTATTATATAGAAGAGTGAAATGGAGGACGATCAAGGGCATAAATTAATTTCACGCTAACATGTAATTTCACACTATCAAAAATCTAGCAAGAATGATAAGAAGAAAATTAAATAGTTCTACAAACATCTTAAGTTATTGTTATTACCATTAACTTATTTTGTTATTACTTCACTTTCTTTTCTTTTGTGAGTTATTGTGATACATATTTTATTATTACTCTATTTAACTATTACTTTTAATTTAATTCTTAATATTTTATCAATACATTATGCCTATAAAAAGATGTTTACTTTTTATATAAAAGTTTGTCATGAAATTATTTACATCTTTATTTTGGTTCTAATTAATATATTTAAAAATAAATCAGTGTGATAATATTAACAATATATATTAGATTGAAATTAAAGAAAAAATGTTAAAAGTAACTTTACAAATAAAAATGAATAGGTTGATACATTTGTATTAAAGACGACCAAGAATAAAAATGTAATTTCATTCTAATAAAAATCTATCAAGAATGAATAATTCTAGAAACATCTTTCTATATATATGGAGTGAATGATGATCAAAGGTAAAAATGTTACTTCACGCAAACAAAAATCTACCAAGAATGATACAAGAAAATTAAATAGTTATAGAAACATCTTTAATTATTCTTATTAGTATTACCTCATTTTTGTTATTTTTTCATTGTTTATGAGTTATTGTGATATCTATTTATTATATAAAAGTAAACAAATTATTATTATGCTTAGCTCTACCAATTATATATCAAGTATAATATTAGGTTTAATCTATCAAAATTAAAACTGAAATTTATATGTATATTTAAATTTTGTGTATTGATTTTTTTTTTTAATTTTGCGATCTTAAATATGCTATATAAAAAAATTAAAATTCAAAATTTATTTTCTTTTTGAAATGAAATTAAAGTAATTTCATATAAATAAAAAATGAGGGAGTCATATATAAAAATGAAATATAATGATTTGAAAACTTTAATTCTTCGTTTTAGTTTCTAATTTGTTACATATTTGAAAATTACATAAAAAAGAAGATTAAAAAGCACAATGTAACAATTTAAGATATTTTTAAAAAAACATAGTTAAAAAACACAATGAAATTTGGTTGATTCCCTTATTTTTATCGAAACAAAAAAAAGTTGCATATATTATTTGAAAATAACGCAAGAACTAAAAAGTACTATAAATCACAAAAAAAATGACAACTAAAAATTTTTGAGAATCATATAGGAAATTTCATTGATTTTTCTAAGATTACTTGTATCACATAAAATAAAACAAATAGAGTAACATATATTATTCGAGAATGACATAAAATGTATATAAATTAACAATTAAAAATATTTTTTAAAAAAAAACACATATAAAAAACTTAGTTCGATTTTTCAAATTTCATTTGTGTCATATAAATTGGAAGAAAAAAAAATTAACATACGTTGGGCCTGCACTGGCGCGGACACCTAACATCTTTATGTTCATATTTTAAGAATTCATTGTTATTCCAATTTTGAAATATCTAAGCTCTTCTATATAATTAAAATAAAATAAAAAATATTTTTTCTCCAATTTAATTTTATTATCCTTTTATTTTTGTGTCTTTTGGTTGGAGTCTTCAATTCAACAAACTGCTAATTACTTCCCTAAGTAAGTGTTTCAAAAGGAAATTATTTGGAAAAAGAATACATGTATTCAAAAAAGGAAAATTATTTACACATGACTATTCCCTTACTTTCAAACCCTCCCGATTTTAATTACTAATACGTGTTTAGTGCTTAATACCATCAAAGTATGTATATATATATATATATATATATATATAATTTTGTGGGTTCAATGTTGGTTGACTTTTTTTTTTTAAGCTAGTGTCACGTAAGTCGTAAAGGGTAGAAAATTATTTATAAAATAAGTTCAGTGGGATAATAGGACCTTAATATAGCATAAGTGTGTCTCTGGATTTCGAGCATAAGTTAAGGGGATACTTGTGCATTTTCCCAATAATAAAAAGAGATCTCGTGAAGTTCTCAGTTAAATTTGGATTGAAAATTAAATAACTTCAGTTGATTTTGAAATTAAACTAATATAAGAATAGAGATTTACCAGTTTTGATTAGATTGTATGGCTTACATACGTTCTTTTCTTCCTTTTCTACTATTATATATTACTTGTCAAACAGACGGCAATTTTTTAATGGAAAGATGTACCATTATTATTTATTTCATTAAAATATACTCGTATCAAGTTAATATATTTATTTATGTCGTGTTTTAGAATTTTTGATCAAAAACATCCTTAAGTTATACATCAAACTTAAACATCTTAAAGTATCATTTTTTGCAGATTAACATCCTTTAAGTATTTCAAAGTGAACAATTTTCATCATTCTTTTAGATATCATAAAAAAACTAAGAAATTCTACAAAAACATAAGCAGTTAACGTGACTATCAAAAATGTTTTTCTACATAATTTCATTACCTGCTATAAGAAGTTCTTAAAAAAAATATTAAAAATCTTAGACACTATTGCTTATTGAGACAAAAAATGTTTGGAAGGTGTGAGGATACATGATCTACTCTTTTGTTATTTATAGTAACAGAATGAAATAGGCGCTAAATTATCTTTACCTTTCTCATAGACAAACTGTATTTAGATCAATAAATTTTTGGACTAATCTGATACAGAAGTGATCAAAATATTGATTATGTCTTGCATTTGAGTTTCATTATACATTATTAGAAGAGGAAGCCTCCAACAAACGCCGCTTTTAGCATATTAAATTAAGAAGAAACATATTTCAACTAATATATTCAATTAAGAAGAAACATATTTCAACTAATAATATTTATAATATCAAATTATATGGAAAAAAAACTATCAAATTAAAAGATTTTGCATAATGCTAAACTCAAAGTTCACAATAATATTTTGATTTATCTAAGAATAATAATTACGAGAGCGTGACTTGACTTTTGTGGGATCTGTTAGTTTTCTAACAAATTCAAGTAAAAGGATGAAAATAGTTCATTTTTAAATACTTGAATGATGATTTCTGCTAAGAACGATACTTTAAGGATGACATTTAAGTTTGATCTAGTTGAAGGATGATTTTCGCCAAAAACTCCACCAAATTTCATACAAAAAAATTGATTTTTTGGGTGTAATTCCGGTGAAATCTCATTCTCTAGGCATATTTGCTTTTTCAAATCTTCAAAGGGAAGTGGAGACCAATCAGGTATTAAATCATATATTAAAAAAAAAATTATTTAAATGTATATCTTATTTTATCATAATTTAATTTCCTACCATTTAAAAGAAATTGAAAATTTCTTCAAAGATACATCTCTCTTTTCGCTGATACATCCTTATCTCCCTCTCAGATATATCCCTCCCCTCTCTATACATTCCTCCCTCGAATACATCACTCACCTGTGTGCTCGGATGTCTACTAATGTATTCAGATGTCCTATCCCCTCCGATACATTCCTCCTCTCTGGGATACATCTCCTATCTATGTGTGTGGATGTATCCGAAAGTCTAATTAGGTATCCAGAAGTCCAGTGAAGTATCCGAAAGTTTAGTGTTGTATTCGAAATCCATGAATTTTAAGAAATTTTTGTAATTTGAAAAAGAGTAGAAAAATAATGTAATTAACTCTTAACATAAAGGGTGTGCAAAAATCGAACCGAGCGATAAATCGAACGAAAAAAATGTTATTAGGTTATTGTTATTGAGTTTATAAAAACATTATTGGGTTATTTGTTCGATATCAATTTTTACTATTAGGTTATTCGGTAAACCGATAACCTATAGATGATAACCCAATGAAATGGTAATATATTATTTTATCCTTTATAATTATTAAATATTAATAATTTAAAATATAATTAGACATTATAACCATATCAAATTATTAGTATTCTATTAACTTCACACTAGGCCGCATCAGTAGTTTTTAGTGCTTACTCAAAACCTAAAATTTAAAATAAGGGGTTCACAATTGTAGCTAGATTTTAGTTCTGGTTTTAGCTTTAGTCTTGTTGGATTATTTTATTTTAGTTTTAGTTTGTAATTGTAGATTGTGGCATTTGTAAGTTTGTAAAGGTCCGTAATTTGATTAACATAAAAAATTTCATACTATGTTTTGGTGGTAATTAACATGTAATATAGCCTTCGTACTATATTTTCTCTTATTGATGCAATTTCTCATTCTCTTTCTTGTCTCACTATATCCAAGCATTTAAAGAAGTGAGAAGGCATATAATATTTTACGGACATTTTCTTATTAGGTAAATCAAAAATTGAACTGATAATGATCAAAAATCGAAAATCGATAAAGAATGTCTAATCAATTTGTTATTGGGTTGACATATTTGAAAATTGCTAAGCCAATAAATCAAATTGATAATACATAATCAAACTGAACCGATCGATATACACCCTTACTAACATTATAAAAGTTATATAAGTTATACATTAATAATCACTGTCGTCTTAATTATCAAATCTGTACTCCATTTAGGCTAAATCGGGTATTTTGGATAAAGTTGGGCCATTTTTGGCTTAGCGGCCCATTCCCATAATTATTTCATTAAACTTTTGTGAGTTTTATGATAATTTCAGTCTACTTTAAAAAAAAGTTGGAAAACTTAAAAAAAAAAATTCATATATTTGAGGGTTAATTACATCATATTTTGAAAAGTCTTTTTAATTATAAAAATCTTTGAATTTTCATTGCTATCGAATACATTTCTTAAATGACCGATACAGGATAAAGATCCGGTCAAGTAATGTTCAATAACTTTATATATTTATGACATGTGTATTATATAATAATTTATGATTGAGATCTATTAAATTATAGAGAAAATTACGCGGCTAAGCAAATTTATACTATTTAATTACTCACCATAGCTATAGTTTGTTATTACTACCACTCACAACTAACAGTATACATTAATTACGTGGGCTGACTTCGAGTTTGTATAATTAGTCATGTTTATATATATATATATAATTCGCCAGGATATACAAATAAATATGTATAATATACAATTTTTTAACCTATATACATATACAATCCACCTCTCTCCCATTATCAGCCCTCTCTCGCTCGCCTCTCTCCTCCATCTCTCAATCTTGCTCGCCTCTCTCTCCATCTCCCGATCTCGCTAGCCATTTATACCAATGTATATGTATAATATACAGTCATATACAATTATATACATATACAATTCACCCCTCTCCCACTCTCTGTCCTCTTCACTCGCACCTCTCCCTCCTCTTTCGTTCTCACTCGCCTTTCTCCTATCTCTCTCAGTCTCTCTCGCCTCTCTCCTCCCTCTCCAAATCTCTCTTGCTATATATACAAATACATATGTATAATATACAATTATCTAACCAATATTCATATACAATTCACTTTCCTCCCACTTTCCTCCCTCTCTCTCGCCTCTCTCCTCTCTCTCCCAGTCTCGCTTGCCTCTCTCCTCCATATAACATGTAGCTACAAATTGTAATTATCAAATTATAGCTATGGAGAGTAATTAATTATTTTTAAGTGGCTATATGTGAAAGTTTCCCTAAATTATATACTCATTTTAATAATAAAAACAACAAACCAATCAATTATTTTTATATTTTAAAATTATCAAATAAAATAATTAAGTGTACTAGCTAATATTTTCAAGAAAAAATAGGACTGGAGGGAATATGCGAACTTCTCGAATTTTTTACCTGTCAACCTCGTACTTGTATTGAATTTTTAAATTATTTCAATTTTAAAGAATTCGACACTTTGAAGAATCTGAATAAAACTATTTTTATAATTATTTGGAAACCTTCAAATAAGTTTTTTTTAATGTATAATCATGTTCTTTAATTGAATTACTATTTAGAACTCAATGATGTTCTTAAGTTTGATCTATTTTTGGAGATATTTCAAAATTTGGAGAAAGCATGTGTGAAATTACTCTCGAAGAAGTTTGGTTGGTAAAAAGTCAGGAAGTTCGCATATTCCCGTCAATCTTAATTTTTTTCTTGGAAATATTAGCTTGGTACACTTAATTGTTTTATTTGATAGTCTTAAAAAATAAAAAAGTTGATATTGGCGGATATGATCTTTTCTTAATTTCTTTTTTATTAATATCAAAACCAAACAAAATATTGTAAATTTTTAAAACTTTAAAACCAAATCAAATCCAAAAAGTACTAATTTATTCAATTACTTTGATTCGATTTTTAGTTTAAATTGATTTTGAATCAAACCATCAACACATGTAATTGAGTCCATTGATACTCTTTAGATGTATTGTTTTGTTTGTTGGTACGATAATATTTCACAATTTCTTATCTAAAAGTTTTGTTTCAAGGTATAAATTGTGACTTTTTTTTTACTCTCTTGAGTAAGAACTTTCTATATATAGTTTTTGTATTGATATATGTTTCCCACCACCATTTACTTTCTTGAATAATTAATCCTATCCATGAAACATCTAGAATCGAAACAGACAGGTATAATTTGCTCTCACTAGAGTATTGAGAGTAGTTATTATACTCAATATTCGGTCATTTTAACGAGTAATTTGACAATAATTAAAAAAAATAAAAGTGAAAACATTGTTGGATTAACGTCTTAATATTATTTTGTCAAAAGGGTGTGTAAAACTCCAACAATTAACTTATTTAGAGATAGAGAAAAGGGTAAATGTCACGATCCAAAACAGAGCCGCGACTGCCACCCACACTTACCCTCCTATGTGAGCGAACCAACCAATCTAAACCTCAACATTTCAAACATAATTAACAAAATACAATGCGGAAGACTTAAACTCATAAATAAAATCAATTCAATAACTATTATTATCCCCAAAATCTGGAAGTCATCATCACAAGAACATCTATCCCAAATTACTAAACTAAGAATGTCTAAGAACTAAAATAACTAAAAAGCTAGTCCATGCCGGAAGTTCAAGGCATCAAGACTTGAAGAAGAAGATCCAGTCCAAGCTAGAAGCATTAGCTCACCCTGAAGATCCGGTGTGACGAAGACTGGCTAGAATTACTGTTGAGTTGAAGACGACGGCACGTTTGCTGCACTCCACAAATAACAAAGAAGAAAACATAAAAGTAGGGGGTCAGTACAACCACAAGTACTGAGTAAGTATCATCGGCCAACTCAAAATAGAAAACAGTATATATCAGACAATATCATAAATCAACTACAATACTCAACATATAGCAACAACAAGTACTAAATCATTATTAAGTACCATCAAGATCATCCATGAGGACTCAAGCCTCAATACCATACTCATTTGGAAATTAGGTTCATTATATTGAGTATATTAACATTTTTCAAGATTCATTGTCTTTCTTCCTCTTGTGTCGGTACGTGACACTCCGATCCATCATCTATCCTGGTGCCGGAACGTGGCACTCCGATCCTCATTCTACCCTGGTACCGGAACGTGGCACCCGATCCATATACTATCCTGGTGTCGGAACGTGACACTCCGATCCTCATTCTATCCTGGTACCGGAACGTGGCACCCGATCCATATACTATCCTGGTGTCGGAACGTGACACTCCGATCCTCATTCTATCCTGGTACCGGAACGTGGCACCCGATCCTCTATTTCTATCCTGGTACCGGAACGTGGCACCCGATCCTCTATTTCTATCCTGGTACCGGAACGTGGCACCCGATCCCCTAATTCATCAAGCCTTCCGATCCCCTAATTCATCAAGCCTTCTTTTATTCCAAGGCATCATCAATCTCATTATATAATTTATCAAGCCTTCTTTTATACCAAGGCATCATCATTCTCATTATATAATTTATCAAGCCTTCTTTTATACCAAGGCATCATCATTCTCATTATATAATTTATCAAGCCTTCTTTTATACTAAGGCATCATCATTAACACGTGAATTAGGGTTTCTTTCAAGATTTTGGATTCAATAACTTCATCATGCTTATTTTATCACAATCACATAATCACAATCCTGCAAGCATACAATTAAGCATATAGAAGGGTTTACAATACTACTAACACATATCATTCACTATTAAGAGTTTACTACGAATAGTGTGAAAACCATAACCTACCTCCACCGAAGAATTTGATCAAGCAAGCAATTTCCCAAGCTTTGTTTCTTCTTCTCGTTTATCCTCTCTCAATTCGTTTCTCTTCCCTCTTCTTTGTTCTTTCTATTTTTCTTATTCAAACCCTCTTTCTTTTACCCTAATTAGTATATAATTAAGTATAAAAGATGACAATAATGACCCACTAATTAACTCAAAGTTACCTCTTTTATCCCCCAAGAAACTGAGTTATTAATGTTAACCCACAAAATTTATAATTATAGCAGGAATAGTCCAAAACGCCCCTTTAAAACTTGACAGAAATCCGACCCCGCCTGGGATTTACGCAACCTGTGACGGCCCGTCGTGACTGCGACGGTCCGTCATGCAGGTTCGTCAGAGACTCGATTTCCTTAAGGAGTCTGTGACGGCCCGTCGTACCTACGACGGTCCGTCCTGCACTTCCGTCACGACGTTCAGAGAATCGTTCCCTTTACCAAATTCTCAAGAGTTGAAGTGTTTTGAAACGGGGGCTCACGACGGTTCGTCGTACCTGTGACGGTCCGTCCTGCAGGTCCGTCACAGAGTTCAGAGAGTCGATTTCAGTACTCAGATTTCAAAATTCCTAAGTGTCTTGGAACGAGACACCCTCGACGGTCCGTCTTGCCCATGATGGTCCGTCGTGGTGTCCGTCGTCTCAGCCAATTTTTCCAGAAATAAAATCTGCTGCTCAAAACGACTAAACAGGTCGTTACAGTAAACAAATGTTTGGGTTGATAAGTTTAATGAAGAGGAAATTTCGCAAAGAGTCATTAAAATAAACTTAATCAAGCATCATAGTTATAGTTTGTTAATTATGATTCGTAACTACAAGTTAGAGGGAGGAGAGAGACGAGCGAGATTGGGAGATGGAGGAGAGAGGTGAGCAAGAAAGGCCAGAGAGTGGAGAGAGATGAATTGGATATGTATATCTATCAAAATTTACATGTATATCTATCAGATTATTGTATATATGTATTTGTATATCTGACAAGTAAGATTGAGAAGGAGGAGAGAGACGAATTGTATTTACATTTGTCGAGTTGTATATATATATATATATATATATATATATATATATATTTCTATCAGATAATTGTATATGTTACTAGTATATATATGTATTTGTGTATCTGGCGAGTGAGATTGAGAGACAAATGAGAGAGGACGGAGAATAGAGAGAATTTAATTGTATTTATAATCTGTCATATAATGTATATGTATATGTATAATTTATATTTATATATGTACAAAAAGAGGAGAGAGGCGAGAGAGAGGAAGAGATGAGAGATGCGGTGTAATTATAACTAAAATTAAGTTGCGGGTGATAATTAATGAAAAGTATAGCTATATTAACTAATAATTAGTATATATTTATTTATTAATGTAATTTTCCCTTTAATGAAACCTACTCAAGTAATTTTATATAACTCTAGTCTATATTCAAATGTATTCTAATCCCACCACTAATTAATTATTCGATTAGAATATTTTTTTCAAATGTTTTATAAGGATTTAATTATAGGCAACTTTCACATATAGCAAACAAAGAAATTATATTTGTATGCTATAGCAAAGTTTACATAATTGCGCTTCATAGCAAACATATAAATGTATAATTCGCTATACATTGACAATTGTGTGATTCGCTGGCCTATTTCGCTGTAATTGTATATTTCGCTGGCCTATTTCACTGCAATTGTATAACTCGCTGGCCTATTTTGATGCAATATTTGTATAAAAATTGCATTTGCATACAATTGAATCGAAGTAAAATGTTTGTATACTGTATAATTATAAGTGAATAGGAAGAAGATATATGTTTTTGCATGTGTATACATAATTTTCTCTCGCTTTATACAAAACAGAAACACAATTTATACACTTCTGTTGTATAAAGCGAGAGAAAATTGTATTTCGCTGTAGTTGTATAATTTGCTGGCCTATTCCGTTGCAATATCTGTATAAAATTTGCATTTGTATACAATTGAATCGAAGTAAATGTTTGTATATTGTATAATTAAGTGTATAGCACGAAGATATATATTTTTGCACTTGTATATACAATTTTCTCTCGCTTTATACAAAACAGAAACACAATTTATACACTTCTATTCTATAAAGTGAGAAAGGCGAGCATAGCGAGAGAGGCGAGCATAGCGAGAGAGGCGAGCAGAGGGAGAGTGGCGATAAAAAGCTTAGAGAGAGAGGCGACTGACAAACCTTCGCTATGGGGCACAATTAAATCAAAAAATAGTTACTCCTTTTATTTTAGAATTTATTAATTTGCTAGTATGTACAATTATCCCTTTAATTATTGAACTTCCGCTTAAAAAAATCATAGTAGAAGTAACTTGAGTCAACTATTACCAGCGTTAGACTAATCATGATTTGAGGCTACTCAATAATTGTTATTAATTAATTAGTGATAATTAAAAGCTTTTGGATAACAAAACATGATATAATTGAAAATTGAAACAACCTTAACCTTCTTCTCCTAATCCTATTAAAGAAATTTATTTAACTATATTATTTTTAGATTAATGAAGCATCTTCCGACATAATCACGCCAAATTATTTTTTTTGCAAACATTATAAACTAATTAAAGGATTAGCCGACATAATCACGAGGCAAAAATAATCAATATTTCTAATCTTATCATGTTAGGAATATATATATATATATATATATATATATATTATATAATATATATATATATATATATATATATATATATATCTTAGCAACGATTTGAGTAGTTGAGACTTTATCATAAGATTTCAAATTCAAAATGCTAGACACTATAATTTAGTTACTTTTTTAAGCTCATGAATATTGTGAATTCGATGCGAAAATATTAATAGCATATGTAATGTATATGGTGTACGTTGATGAAAAAATTTATGAAACATGAAACATGAAACATGAAAAATAATAATAATAATAATAATAATAATAATAATAATAATAATAATAATAATAATGTGGTTGAAGGGGAGCTATCCATGATAGAAGAAAGTGAGGAAAAGAACAAATGGAGTAGGTTGTTTCCTTTCGTACATTTCGATGTATCGATGACTTCATGATTCCTTTTTGAACTCTACGATTCAGATTGTTGTTCAATTTTCATAATGTAGTTAATAACTTCGATTCGTGTATAAAAATAATATTAAATATAATGTATTATTTATATTTATTTTTGTAGATATTATTTATTTCATATTATTTGATTGATGTATTAAAATTAATTTAAGATAAATTTTAAATAATTTTAAATAAGTTTAAAATCAAAATTAAATTTTTCCGCACTTCCTATTTTTGATTTTAAAGTCATTAATTTAAATTTGACTTTATATTTTAGATTCAAAAAAAAAATTTAAAGTCAATTTTAGCGGGCTCTTAACAAAGGTTTCCTTCCACAAATACGATGGATTTACATGCGCACCTCAATGCACAACAAAGTATAGGTAAAAAAGTGTAGACAAACATTTCTTGAAATGAACTTTCATATTACTTTATATCATACATATTATACGAGATTAATATATTTTATTATAACAATAAAAAAAATCCAAAACATTATTAAGAGATGTTGTAAAAAAAAAAAAAGTCTATCGATTTTAAATGATTTCTTTATAGGAATTTTCATAGGATTCATTGTCCATACTTTCAATATTTAGTAAAAATATCAAAAAAGAAATAATTGTTAAAAACAGAAAGAAGAAATTAAAGGGAGAGAAAAATATTAAAAAGAAACAATTGCCAACTTCCATCTCTTTCTTCTTCTTTCACCATGTTCTAAAAAACATGCCTATCATCATTGTTCTAAAAAATCAATATTCAATTTTCTTAATTTTTTTTTGGTTTCTAAACACGTTTATTTACCATACGTTATCATATTTGAAGCAGTTTATTCTACTAAGGCATCATTTTGACGTTATGAAATTATAATTTATCTTTAAAATGTCTGGAATTTTATGAAGTTATTTGACTATCATGTTAAGGTTATGAAGTTTATATATCTCCTTTTAAGAAATTTTCCAGTATTCAGAATACAATACTCATGTATTCATGATATAGGTATTCATCCATCTTACATATGTATTTTATTTTGCTTATTTCCAATATCACTTTGTATATCAAATAGTTTGTATTTAGATTTGATTTCGTATTCGTCCTAATGTATACCATAATGTTTGTAGTTAGATTTGATTTTGTACTCGTCCTAATATATACCATAAATTTTTGTATTTATATTTTGATTTCGTATTCATTCTCAACTATAAATAGTCAAAATACAGTTTATGATTTCGTTATATGTGTATTCATCCTAATTGCATCAGTCAAACAGTTTTATATTTTATTTTGCTCATTATTACGTTTAAACCAACTAGTTTATCTTTGATTTCGTATTCATTCACAATTTTCAATAATCAAAATACAGGTTTGTATTTAGATTATCACTTTGTAAAAACAAATTTGACTACATACTACAGAATATTCAAAATACTTTTGCGAAACAACTCAATACCTACATGCTAATGTGGATTCTACTAAATTTGAAATATAAAAACATATTATAAAAAAAGACGAACAAAAATTATTTTAAATACTAGAAATCTGAATACATAAATATTTGATGAATATGTTAACAAACTCACATAAAATTAAAAAAATGACGGAAAATCCTCAATACATACAATTCGAAAATTCATCATAATGTGTGATTTTGAAAATAAAATCTCACAAAATAAATGATTAATTCAAAAATACCTTTATCGATTGTGAGATTTCTTGATTAATTGATAGATCTGAACAAACTGTTACAAACTTGAATAATTAGTTCTTCTTCAATAATGAGAAAGAATAATGGTGAAATTTAGATGAAAGAAAAAAAAAAGAGAAAAGTGAATGATGGGGATGGTGAAAACTTAAAAGTTGATGAAAGAGAAAAAAAAATTGAAAAGTGAAAGATGAAAAATAAATTTAATGGTAATAAAACATAGGAAGAAGTGTAAATGGGTAATGGATATAGAATTCGATTCAAAGTTGGACTGTTTTGAGAAATAAAATTTGAATACAAATTATTTTCTAAAATATTGACATTTTGACATTTTCAATAATTATTTTAAAGTGTAGATGTTTTTACTAATTAAATTAGGGATTGTGACTAGTTTGCTCATTTTTCCTTCTTTATATAATATTTTAGAGAAATTTCATTAGTTTAGGAGCTAATTACTTAAATATACGCTAGTTTGCAATATTATGAATCTTACCATGGCACGTCTAAGTGAGAAAGTGTCTAACAATGTTAAAAATAACTTAAAGTAACTTAAAATAAGTTTAAAACAAAAAGTAGGTTTTTCCCTACTTTTTATTTTTTGACTCAAAAGTTATTTAAGTTTGCTTTTTATGTTTATTTAAAAATTACTTTTTTAAGTCAATGAAAATGAGATCTGTCACGACCCAAAACCGAGCCGCGACTGGCACCCACATTTACCCTCCTATGTGAGCGAACCAACCAATCTAACCCTTGACATTTCAATGTATCTCAACAGAAAATAATGCGGAAGACTTAAACTCATTAATAAAAACCAATTCAATAACTATTAAAATTCAACATCTATTATTCCCCAAAATCTGACAGTCATCACCACAAAAACATCTATCATCAAATTACTAAACTAAGAGTATCTAAGAAAACAAAAGCAAGTAAAAAGCTAGTCCATGCCGGAAGTTCAAGGCATCAAGACTTGAAGAAGAAGATCCAGTCCAAGCTAGAAGCATTAGCTCACCCTGAAGATCCGGTGTGACGAAGACTGGCTAGAATTACTGTTGAGTTGAAGACGACGGCACGTTTGCTGCACTCCACAAATAACAAAGAAGAAAACATAAAAGTAGGGGGTCAGTACAACCACAAGTACTGAGTAGATATCATCGGCTAACTCAAAATAGAAGACAATATATATATCAAGTAATATTGTAAGATCAAGTATGATGCTCAACATGTAGCAACAACAAGTACTATATCATTAACAATTACCGTCAAGTTCACACATGAGGACTCAAGCCTCAACACCATACTCATTTGGAGATTAGATTCATTAGATTGAGTATATTAGTATCTTTCAAGATTCATTATCTTTATTCCTCTTGTGTCGGTACGTGACACTCCGATCCCCTACTACTATGTGTCGGAACGTGACACTCCGATCCCCTACTACTATGTGTCGGAACGTGACACTCCGATCCCCTAAATCTACGTGTCGGTTCGTGACACCCGATCCCCTAAATCTACGTGTCGGTTCGTGACACCCGATCCCCTAAATCTACGTGTCGGTTCGTGACACCCGATCCCCTAAATCTACGTGTCGGTTCGTGACACCCGATCCCCTAAATCTACGTGTCGGTTCGTGACACCCGATCCCCTAAATCTACGTGTCGGTTCGTGACACCCGATCCCTTAATTCTATGTGTCGGAACGTGACACTCCGATCCCCTAATCTCATTCTATCAATTCATCAAGCCTTCTCTTATACCAAGGCATCATCATTCTCATTACTTTAGTTCATCAAGCCTTTTCTTATACTAAGGCATCATCAATCTCATTACTTTAGTTTATCAAGCCTTCTTTATTACCAAGGCATCATCATTAACGAAGAGATTAGGGTTTTTCAAGATTTGGGATTCAATAACTTCATCATGCTCATATAATCACAATTATATAATCACATTCATACAAGCATACAATTAAGCACATAGCAGGGTTTTACAGTACTATCAATACATATCATTCGCTATTAAGAGTTCACTACGAATATCGTAAAAACCATAACCTACCTCCACCGAAGATTAGTGATCAACAAGCAATTTCCCAAAGATTTGTTCTTCTTCTTCTCGATCGTTCGATTCTCTCTCTCCCTTCTTGTTCTTTCTAGTTTTCTTATTCAAACCCTCTTTCTTTTACCCCAATTAGCATATAATTAAGTATAAAAGATGACAATAACACCCCACTAATTAACTCAAGGTTACCTCTTTTAACCCCCAAGTAATTAGACTTGTTAACATTAACCCACTAACTTTATAATTAAGGCAGGAATAGTCAAAAACGTCCCTTAAAACGTGTAAAGAAATTCGACCCAGACTGGGATTACGCAACCTGTGACGGCCCGTCGTGCCTGCGACGGTCCGTCCTGCAGGTCGTCGCAAAGTTCAGAGACTCAATTTCCACCAAAGAGTCTGTGACGGTCCGTCACGCCTGTGACGGTCCGTCCTGCCATTCCGTCACGAAGTTCAGAGAGTCGATTTCAGTACCCAATTTCAGAATTTCTAAGTGTTTTGAAACGAGACCCTGCGACGGTCCGTCGTGCCCATGACGGTCCGTCGTGGGGTCCGTCGTCTCAGCCAGTTTTTCCAGAAATAAAATCTGCTGCTCAAAACGACTAAACAGGTCGTTACAATAGATACCAATTTACCCATCGTTCGTCCTCGAACGATCACAAGAAAAGAAACAAGGGCGAAAGGGAGTACCTGAATCTGTAAACAGATGTGGGTATTTTTCTCGCATATCAGCCTCCTTCTCCCAAGTGGCCTCTTCAACTGGTCGATTCTTCCATTGAACTTTGATGGATGCAATCTCCCTTGACCTCAACTTGCGGACTTCTCTATCTAAAATGGCAACAGGTTCCTCCTCATAAGACAAATTCTCATCAAGCAAAACTAAATCCCAATGGATAATGTAGTTTCCATCCCCATGGTATCTTTTCAACATGGACACATGAAATACCGGATGCACTCCGGACAGCCCTGGAGGCAAGGGTAATTCGTAAGCCACCTCCCCTTCTCGCTTAAGTACTTCAAAGGGTCCAATATACCTTGGACTAAGCTTACCTCTTTTTCCAAACCGCATCACCCCTTTCATGGGCGAAACCTTCAACAAGACTTGCTCACCCTCCATAAACTCCAAGTCTCTCACCTTTCGATCTGCATATTCCTTTTGCCTACTTTGCGCCGCTAGAAGCTTCTCTTGAATAGATTTCACTTTCTCTAACGAATCCCTCAAAAGGTCAGTACCCCAAGGTCTAACCTCAAATGCATCAAACCAACCAATGGGAGACCTACATCTCCTCCTATACAATGTTTCAAATGGAGCCATGTCAATACTGGAGTGATAGCTATTATTGTATGAAAACTCCGCTAAGGGTAAGAAGTTATCCCAATGACCACCAAATTCTATCACACATGCACAAAGCATATCCTCGCTCAGACTGACCATCAGTCTGAGGGTGAAACGCAGTACTAAGGTCCAACCTAGTACCTAATTCCGCATGCAATGTTCTCCAAAACTTAGAAGTAAACTGCGTACCTCTATCTGATATAATGGAGAGTGGAACTCCATGCAGTCGAACGATTTCTGAGATGTAGATTTTGGCTAACTTCTCTGCATTGTAGGTCACCTTGACCGGAATGAAGTGAGCAGACTTAGTTAACCTATCAACAATCACCCAAATTGAGTCATACTTAACCAATGTCTTTGGAAGACCAACCACAAAATCCATTGCAATTCTCTCCCACTTCCATTCAGGAATGGGCATTCTCTGAAGGGTTCCTCCGGGCCTCTGGTGTTCATACTTCACTTGTTGACAATTTGGACATTTGGCAATAAAATCCACAATGTCACGCTTCATTCTACTCCACCAAAAGTGTTGTTTTAGGTTGCGGTACATCTTGGTTGCACCAGGATGTATAGAGTATCCGGAACTATGAGCCTCTGTAAGAATAGTGTGGACCAAATCATCAACACGGGGTACACATGCCCTTCCCTTGATTCTCAAAACACTTTCCTCATCAATTGTCGCTTCTTTAGCCTCTCCTCGCAACACTTTATCTCGGATTCGGCTTAGTTTCTCATCTTCAAACTGTTTTCCCTTGATCTTGTCAAGAAAAGAAGATCTCGCCTCTATACAAGCTAAAAATACTCCCTTCTCATTTAATTCTAGCCTCATAAAGTCATTAGCCAAGTTTTGGATTTCTCTAGCCAATGGGCGCCTAGAAACTTGCAAATGAGCTAGACTTCCCATGCTTCCGGCCTTTCTACTTAAAGCATCTGCCACAATATTAGCTTTTCCCGGATGATACAAGATAGTGATGTCGTAGTCCTTCAGTAGTTCCATCCATCTCCTCTGTCTCAAGTTCAAATCTTTTTGAGTAAAGATGTACTGTAGGCTACGATGATCCGTATAGACCTCACACTTGACCCCATACAAATAGTGTCTCCATTGCTTTAGTGCAAATACTACCGCGGCCAACTCCAAATCATGGATCGGATAGTTACGTTCATGCACCTTTAATTGCCTCGAAGCATAAGCAATCACATTCTTCTCTTGCATTAGCACTGCACCCAAACCCGAATAGGATGCATCACAATAAACGATAAAGTTTTTACCCTCTACTGGCAAGGTAAGAATTGGTGCAGTAGTCAACAAGGTCTTGAGCTTCTGAAAGCTTTCCTCACATTCATCCGACCATACAAATGGAACATTCTGCTTAGTCAAGTTCGTCAATTGGGAAGCAATAGAAGAGAATCCCTTGACAAATCGACGGTAGTAGCTAGCTAACCCAACAAAGCTCCTTATTTCTGACACATTAGTAGGCCTTACCCAATTCCTCACTGTTTCAATCTTAGAAGGATCCACCATCACTCCATCCTTAGAAAGCACGTGCCCCAAGAAGGACACTGAATCTAGCCAAAACTCACACTTGGAGAATTTGGCATAAAGCTTTTTCTTCCTCAACAACTCTAATACCATTCTCAAATGTTTTTCATGTTCCTTCTTACTCCGTGAGTATATCAGTATATCATCAATAAATACGATCACAAAGAGATCCAGATATGGCTTAAAAATCCCGTTCATCAAGCTCATGAAAGCAGCAGGGGCATTCGTAAGACCAAACGACATTACCACAAATTCGTAATGCCCATACCTGGTTCGAAAAGCAGTCTTCGGCACATCCGTTGCCCGTATTTTCAATTGATGATAACCGGATCTCAAGTCAATTTTAGAGAAGACACAAGCACCTTGTAACTGATCGAACAAGTCATCAATGCGAGGAATGGGATACTTGTTCTTGATAGTTACCTTGTTCAACTGCCGGTAGTCTATGCACATCCGAAAACTCTCATCCTTCTTCTTCACAAATAACACCGGAGCACCCCAAGGAGATGCACTTGGTCTAATGAAACCTTTGCTCAACAACTCTTGAAGTTGGGACTTTAACTCTCTTAACTCCGCGGGAGCCATTCTATAAGGGGGTATAGAAATGGGGCGAGTACCCGGTTCCAAATCGATGCAAAAATCAATATCTCTATCCGGTGGCATACCAGGAAGATCTGCAGGGAACACATCCAGAAACTCGCGGACTACCGAAACCGACTCAATTGAAGGTACTTGAGTAGTGTCATCCCTGAGATGTGCCAAGAAAGCTAAACACCCCTTACTAACCATTTTCTTAGCACGAAGAAAGGAGATGATACGAACCGGAGTGGAAGTGTAGTCGCCCTCCCACACTAACTGATCTGTCCCAGGCTTGGCTAACGTCATAGTTTTAGCATTACAATCCAAGATTGCAAAATTTGGAGAAAGCCAAGTCATACCCATAATTACATCGAAATCAACCATTTCTAGGATAACCAAATCTACATAAGTGTTGCTCCCCACAAAAGTCACCAAGCAAGACCAATATACTTTTTCAACTATCACAGACTCACCCACCGGAGTAGAAACACGAATAGGCATATCAAGTAATTCACAAGGTAAATTAAGACCAGTAGCAAATGAAGAAGATACATAAGAGAATGTGGATCCAGGATCAAACAATACAGAAGCCATGCAATCACAAACCGAAAGATTACCTGTGATAACAGCATCAGATGTCTCCGCTTCAGATCTCCCAGGAAAAGCGTAACAATGGGCCCCATTACTTGTCTGTCCGTTGCCCCTACCATGTTGTGTTGTAGTGGCTCCAGTTTGCCCATCACCTCTGCCGTTTTGGTGACCACCATTACCTCGACCACCACGTCCTCTAGAATAGCGGCCTCTACCATGACCACCTCTACCTCTAGCTATCGGGGTCTATAACTCTGTTTCGGACAATTTCTCCTAATATGTCCAGTCTCCCCCACATCCATAGCACTCTCTAGAGTCAAGCATAGGTCTCTCAGAGAAGTGTTGACCGGTCTGGGGTGGACCCCCAACTACAGTCTGTAGTGAAGACTGAATTGGTCGGGCCGAGTAACCTCCTGAGCCTTGCCCTCTGGAGTAAGAACCATTAAACTCACATCCCTTTCGAAACCTTTTTGATGTTGATGTCGTGGTGAAGTCATCTAGCTTCACTCCCTCCACCTCTATCACAAAGTCTACCACTTCTTGGAAGGATTTTGCCGTAGCCGCTACCTGTAAGGCCGAAATCCGCAATTCTGACCTCAACCCCTTCACAAAACGGCGAATCCGCTCTTGTGGACTGAAACAAAGTTGAGTGGCATACCTGGATAATGCACGAAACTTAGCCTCATATGCATTAACCGACATCCTACCTTGCTCTAGGCTCAAGAACTCATCCCTTTTCATATCCCTCAAAGTCCGGGGGATATACTTCTCCATAAACAAGCTAGAGAATGAGGCCCAAGTCATAGGTGGTTGCCTCTGTTGGTTGACACTCAACATGTGACCGCCACCACATTTTGGCGTTCCCTTGAAACTGATAACTCACGAACTCAACACCAAACCGTTCTACTATACCATCTTGTGTAGAAGCTCATGACAGTCAACCAGAAAATCGTAAGCATCCTCAGATTCAGCACCCTTGAAGACTGGAGGTTTCAATTTCAAGAACTTACTGAAAAGTTCATGCTGATCATTTGTCATTATAGGCCCAGTAGTCAGACGTGGAAACGTGCCTATGTCCAATGAGGCATCCATACGAAGAGCCATAGTGGCTGCATGTTGTACCTCTGAAACCGGAGGTGTTGGTGCAGAAAACACTGGAGGTGCCTGACCCTGATCAGATAACCCGCTAAGATAAGCAAGAACCTGATTGATCATCTCTGGGGTAGGTTGGGGTGGCAATTCCTCATTTTGCACCTGTTCATTCTCCCCTTCCTCACCCTCTCTTACTACTTCCTCAGTCGGTGGAGGAGTCACCGCCCTAACATCAGATGGGCTAGGTACTCGTCCTCTCCCTCTAGAGGACGTTCTCCCATGACCTCTACCACGGCCTCTTGCCACTGCTCTTCCTCGAGCCACAGCCCCAGTGGCTGGCTCAGACGTTTCTTGTCTTGCCGGTGTTGGTGTTGGTGCATTCGTTGCTCTAGTTCTAACCATCTGCGAAAAGAGTGAAGATAGTCAAATACCAATTTGTATCACCTAGATACCAATTGGATTCAAGTAATAGCACGAAAGAAAGAAAGAAAGAGTGGAATTTTCCTAAAGTCTTATAGCCTCTCAAGGAAAAGTAAAGGCGTCCCCCTACCGTTCCTTAAAACTCTACTAGACCTGTTCTTGTGTGATGAGACCAATGAACCTAATGCTCTGATACCAAGTTTGTCACGACCCAAAACCGAGCCGCGACTGGCACCCACATTTACCCTCCTATGTGAGCGAACCAACCAATCTAACCCTTGACATTTCAATGTATCTCAACAGAAAATAATGCGGAAGACTTAAACTCATTAATAAAAACCAATTCAATAACTATTAAAATTCAACATCTATTATTCCCCAAAATCTGAAAGTCATCACCACAAGAACATCTATCCTCAAATTACTAACTAAGAGTATCTAAGAAAACAAAAGCAAGTAAAAAGCTAGTCCATGCCGGAAGTTCAAGGCATCAAGACTTGAAGAAGAAGATCCAGTCCAAGCTAGAAGCATTAGCTCACCCTGAAGATCGGTGTGACGAAGACTGGCTAGAATTACTGTTGAGTTGAAGACGACGGCACGTTTGCTGCACTCCACAAATAACAAAGAAGAAAACATAAAAGTAGGGGGTCAGTACACCACAAGTACTGAGTAGATATCATCGGCTAACTAAAAATAGAAGACAATATATATCAAGTAATATTGTAAAAATCAATTATGATGCTCAACATGTAGCAACAACAAGTACTATATCATTAACAATTACCGTCAAGTTCACACATGAGGACTCAAGCCTCAACACCATACTCATTTGGAGATTAGATTCATTAGATTGAGTATATTAGCATCTTTCAAGATTCATTATCTTTATTCCTCTTGTGTCGGTACGTGACACTCCGATCCCCTACTACTATGTGTCGGAACGTGACACTTCGATCCCCTACTACTATGTATCGGAACGTGACACTCCGATCCCCTAAATCTACGTGTCGATTCGTGACACCCGATCCCCTAAATCTACGTGTCGGTTCGTGACACCCGATCCCCTAAATCTGCGTGTCGGTTCGTGACATCCGATTCCCTAAATCTACGTGTCGGTTCGTGACACCCGATCCCCTAAATCTACGTGTCGGTTCGTGACACCCGATCCCTTAATTCTATGTGTCGGAACGTGACACTCCGATCCCCTAATCTCATTCTATCAATTCATCAAGCCTTCTCTTATACCAAGGCATCATCATTCTCATTACTTTAGTTCATCAAGCCTTTTCTTATACTAAGGCATCATCAATCTCATTACTTTAGTTTATCAAGCCTTCTTTATTACCAAGGCATCATCATTAACAAAGAGATTAGGGTTTTTCAAGATTTGGGATTCAATAACTTCATCATGCTCATATAATCACAATTATATAATCACATTCATAACAAGCATACAATTAAGCACATAGCAGGGTTTTAACAGTACTATCAATACATATCATTCGCTATTAAGAGTTCACTAAGAATATCGTAAAAACCATAACCTACCTCCACCGAAGATTAGTGATCAAGCAAGCAATTTCCCCAAAGATTTGTTCTTCTTCTTCTCGATCGATTCTCTCTCTCCCTTCTTGTTCTTTCTAGTTTTCTTATTCAAACCCTCTTTCTTTTACCCCAATTAGCATATAATTAAGTATAAAAGATGACAATAATACCCAACTAATTAACTCAAGGTTACCTCTTTTAACCCCCAAGTAATTAGACTTGTTAACATTAACCCACTAACTTTATAATTAAGGCAGGAATAGTCAAAAACGTCCCTTAAAACGTGTAAAGAAATCCGACCCAAACTGGGATTACGCAACCTGTGACGGCCCGTCGTGCCTGCGACGGTCCGTCCTGCAGGTCGTCGCAAAGTTCAGAGACTCAATTTCCACCAAAGAGTCTGTGACGGTCCGTCACGCCTGTGACGGTCCGTCACGCCTGTGACGGTCCGTCACGCCTGTGACGGTCCGTCCTGCCATTCCGTCACGAAGTTCAGAGAGTCGATTTCAGTACCCAATTTCAGAATTTCTAAGTGTTTTGAAACGATACCCTGCGACGGTCCGTCGTGCCCATGACGGTCCGTCGTGGGGTCCGTCGTCTCAGCCAGTTTTTCCAGAAATAAAATTTGTTGCTCAATACGACTAAACAGGTCGTTACAAGATCTTACAAAGATACCCTCCAAAAATATGTGGAAAAGATGTAAATAAAAAGCAAAAAATTAAAAGGCAAATTGATCTTTAATCATGCTAATGCATGCATTAAAACTTATTACATTATTAATATAATGAATTTCCATGTATTAATACATATTGTTGATAAAATATCTTCATTATCTTAAAAAGTATAAGAAATAATATTTAAGATTATTTATTACATATTATTACCTTAATACTTAGCTTATTAATATAATACTAAAAAGTGTTTTAATTGTGTAGACAACAATTTATTTTCTTAATATGACAGTGATTAATTGCCTTTATGGTATTAATCAATTATTACTGATTTGGGTGTTAAAAAAATTTTGATGGAGTATTTGGTGATATTTTATAGCCTATATGAAAGTTATTTTGGTCTTAATGTGCATTATATGCACGACTGGTGATATGATCTGTATATCTATATATAGTTAATTTGTGTGTTATAAGAGCTAGAGAAAAAAGAAGATTATGCATAGTTAATTTGTGTGTTAGAAGAGCTATAGAAAAAAGAAGATTACATGACAGTCATTTTCCAAGCGAACCTTGTGGCTAATGTGCGTGACTGAGTGATATATTCAGGTGCTATTAGGCCTATTTGTGCCAATAAAGAGGTCATATCTTTTAGCACAATATGAATTAGGTGGTTCATGACCTATCAAATTAAAAATTAATTGAATTCTCTTTCCAACACCACTGAATTTGCTAAAATCCAAGCTCGAAGTAAAAAGTTATGCTCGTTTTAGTGAAGCCTTGTCGAGTAAAGTACAAAAGCATGATCCAATTAACGGGCAGTGGTTCAAAGAACGACCAATTAGTCCCACTGTGAATGACCTTCGTCAGTTTTAACTCAGGGTCATTTTGATTTCCCCCATATGCATTAGGCACTTAAACTACGTCGTTTGATGCTTATAACTACATTTACTCAGTCTGAGCCTAATATCTAGTAAGAACCTACCCAAACCCTCAATCTCCAAAAATTCATTCAAGTTAGAACGAAAAGAAGAGAAAAAGGTGTCAGTTGTTTTCAAGAATAAGCAACAATGTCCTTCAAAGTTCAGCTCCAAATCAAAAGGATTTCTCCGTAGATTTCATCACAAGTTATGTGGAAATTTACTAGTGGGTTTCTTTCACCCATTAGGTCCAGTTAGTTCTTTAAATTCTCATAAACTATTTAGTCCTATGATTTCTAGATTTTTAAGATTTATCGTGATTGTGGTTCATTTGATCTAAATAATTTTTTTCTTGATAATTTAATATAATTCCATGCATGTCATTCAGAAATCCTAGCTTGTGTAAATTTATCTCAATTCATGAATTATACTTGCTAGGTCAATCAGTCAAAAATTCATGTTTCAGATTTTGATGTTATATTTTTAGTATATATGAGTTGCATTCTCAGTTAGCATGTCAGTGTCAAGTTATTTACTCACTCCGTTTAAAAAAGAATGACCTAATTTGATTTAGAACGGAGTTTAAGAAATGAAAAAGACTTTTTAATCTTGTGGTTCTAAATTAAAGTTATGTCAAATGTATCAAAATGTCTTTTAATCTTGTGGTCTTAAATATGCAAACTAGAAAGTTAAAGTTAAAGTGTTGCCAAAAAAGAAAATAGATCATTCTTTTTTAAACAAACTAAAAATAAAAAATAGGGTCATTATTTTTTAAATGGAGGGAGTAGTATTTAGTAAATTTTAGCTTCATGAATATTTAGTTGGGAGTATACTTAGCTTCGAGTTGGACTAGGGCTCAGCATAAACTCAAAGTCCTAGAACTACGTGCCAACATAGGTTTAAAATTTTCCTTTTGTTGGGTATCAGTTTTTGGTGATCACGCCACAGTTATGCCTCTATACCCACGGGAAGGTATATTGAATCCTTTCGATGGGGGCATATACAACGGACTCGACATTAAACTCACGTGGTTTATATTGGTTAATAGTAGCTCACACAGTCAGACTCTTAGTGTATTGACCAGGTTTTCAACATTTACATCACTATACAATTAAACATGTTACCTTCATGATTAGTACTTGATCATTTCAGTTCAATTTTCAGTTATACTTCAATACACTTACCTATATCCTTGGTCGGTTGATATCTTTGCTCAGTTATGCATTGTTCAAACTTATATACTTTGTTCAACTTAGAATGTGTGCATGCTCAGAGTATTCTAAGTACTAACGCCTACTTTGCACTACATCGTTTCATGATGTAGGTTCAGACACTTAATATTCAGATCACGCTTAGATCAATTGTCGGTTTGACTTCAAATACTTCAGTGATGAGTCATCATACTTCGAGGACAATAAACATGGGGCATGTTTCAGCAACTCAATGCAGTAGAGGCTTTTCAAACATAGTAGTAGATTCAACTTGAGTTGTTAAAAGTTATTTCAATCCTCACTAAACTCTTATTATTATATCTTATATATTAAGACTAGTTGGATTTTCCTCTATTTCAGATATCCATTGTTTTTAGTTTTTGTATAGTACATGTTTTGCTTAGTTGTTTTTCAGCATGTTTGATATATGGAGGACTCAAGGTTAGCTCGGGTCACTCGTCATCTTAGGTTACGTCTAGGGGGTAGCTCAGGGCATAAAAATTATATCAAAGAAAAGCTAGTTACGACTATTGTTGATTTATTAAATCAATAGATCTTTGTAAAATAATATATATTAATTCATAATTATAAACATTTATTTATAAAACAAACATAAAGATATGTGATTTATCAATTTGGCGTCTTAGATTATTCAAATAACTTAATTATGAAATAATTTTCTCATTTAATAATATTGAATTAATAAGAGTTGATAAAGTTTTACTGGTTTTCACAAATTATTGGATTTTTATGCTTATGAGAAAAATATAGTGTAATAACTTAAATTATTCGTTTAAATAACACTTCAACTTCAAATCAATGTAATTTTGAATCAATAATTTTAAATCATGTCCAAACGTGTCTTATTAGACCAATTTACTCTCCATTCCCTATATTTGGAGAGTAAAATAGAGAATGGGCACTCAAATCCCTTTTTATTTTAGACTCTATGTTTCATTTTTAGAGACTTGAATAGTAATTCTCTAAATTCCAAATCCCTTCTATTATTTTCTAATTATCATATTACTTCAAATATAATGTCATTAATTAAATATCTAATATTCATAATTCTTTTTAAATTTAATATAATATTTTAAAATATATATTATTTAATATATACTACTTTCATCCCCAATTAAAATATTTTAATCTTTTTTTCTAATTTTCTCAATAATACAATTTCATTTTATTATTAATTTTCAGTATAAAGAGTGCATAAAATTAAAATGATAAGATGTAAAATTTAATTTGAAAATACATATCATAACATAATAATTTGAATACAAGATAAAACACAGTACAATGCATAACATAATAATTACTTTATCACAATAATAATTTAGTAATCCGGTAGATTATTTTCATATTTAACACTATTCGGAAAAAATTAAGGTATGATGGTAGATGAAAATCTCCAACTTGCACAACTTTTAGCCAGACATAAAAAATTATGGAGAGAAATACTCATTTTGAACTCTGTAATGCATTAATAGAACATTTATGAGAGTAACATAATAATTTTTAAAGTTGAGTCTTTATGTAATTGAATTTCACTTTTATTTGAATTTTGTGACATCTCGTAACTTGAAATAACTAATAATAAGCTAAGAAACCAAGAATAATTATTTTTGAAAATAATTTAGGAAAACTGGAAGGTTTCCTAAGTGTAAAAGTGAGGTTTTTGGTCATTTTCAAACGGTCATAACTCCCAACTCAGGATGAGTTAGGGCGAGTTTTTTATATGGTTGGAAATATCTTTCCAACGACGTCGAGTTTGCTCATTTTCGATGTCGTATGAGGGAGATATGTCTTTTGGAAGTTGGGTTGCTGGATCGAGGAAAATCCAATCCGAATTTTAATAAGGGTGTCTTTTCACCCTACTATTTCCTAAGTTGTTTTAAGAGTTTATTAGGGATAAAATTAAGCCTTAAGTCAGCTTTTAGAATATTGAATACGCTTAGGGTTTGGGAGAAAAGAGAAGAGAAGAGAAGAAGAAAAAGACCAAAATTTTCGCCAAGATCGTTGAGTGAGTTTCGTTGGGGGTGATCCCTTTCAGCTATATGAGATCTTTCTGTGTTGGGTTCGATCACCCACACACCAATATGTTTAATTTAGCAAGTTTCATATATATAGAATGATAAATCTTGAAGTTCTTGATGAACAAATTGTTAAATCGCTATTGGTTGGGTTGTAGAATACCTTTTGTGGTTTGATTTGTATTTTCGGGCTTTTTACGAGTCTAAACTATTGGTTATTGAGTATATTAGTGATCTTAAGTGTGTGGAGAAAGATCCATGAAAGTTTGGAAGGTTTAGAGTTGAAAATAGAGAAGAAACGTCAGAAAACCAGTCTAACAGGCCCTGAGACGTCGCGCCTACCAGAGCCTCTCAAGATAGACTCTATCCGTCAGGCTCTGGCGCCCCGCGCTAGTCAGAGCGCCTGAGGAAAACCTCTATCTGTCATGCTCTGGCTCCCCACGCCTCTCAGAGCGCCAGGGTAACCTAGAGTTCCCATTTCTCCCTTATCTTTTCGTACTAGCTCCTAAGTGATGTACCTACATTTCTTGGTTGATTCCAACACTCTAAAGTACATCTAAACATCATAAAATCATCCATAAGCATGAGATCATGATCCTTGAATTCATAATTCAATTCAAGGAAAGTTTACATCGAAGTCAAAGAAGTTACGAGTTAAGTCTATAAGTTAAAAAGCAAGTCAAAGTAAGTTCTTAAAGATTCTAACGTCGTTAACAAACATTATAAACTTTGTTTTAAGGCTCAAGCTATGTGACGAGCAAAGAGTAAAGAGTTAGTTTGAAGTCCCTTTCTTCAAAAGTATATGGGGACTAAGCATTCTCAAAGAGAAGTAGAAATGTTTTTCCACATTTGAACAAGCAGGGGAAACTATGATTTCCAAGAGATCTTTTTAAAAGCCAAGTTTTGAGCACTAATCTCAAGTCACAGAATCAGTATGTTTTAGAAACATAAGAGTCAATATATATTTTGGGAGTAGTATTGAATACCGACGTGGAGATGCGAATTCTTATTAACTCAAGTCTCCATGAAAACCATGTAGCCATCATGGGTAGGAGAGGGTCATACTTTTTAGATGAACATTTTTCATAGTATACTTGTGGATCCATTAGGCAGTTCAGGTCCTATACTCTGGTAAGGTTAGGATGGCAGGGCAGCGTGGGCTGAGTAACGTTGTATCATCACTATAGCTCTTAAGTGATGGTTGTCGGTTAGAGAAGCTCCCGTAGAAGCATTGTATTTTCATACACATCAGTTACTTGTATTTTTACATACATCTAATATATTATTTGTATACTTGTATATATTCAGAGTTTACAACATGTTCTCAGTCAACATTTCTTTATATTGCAATTACTTTTAAACTGCGAATGTTGAATAAGAGTTAGTAGATCATGAGTTGAGCAGAGTCAAGGTAGGTGTTCTTTCTTGCTCCTTTTCAAGCTTAAGTGTTTTCAGCATTCCAATTCGCATACTCGTACATTCAATGTACTGATGCCAGTTGGCCTGCATCGTATCATGATGTAGACGTAGGTAATGAGGATCGACATCCAACGCATTGTTGATCCAGTTGAGCTCTACAGAGTCAGTTGGTGAGCCTCCTTGCTTTCCGGAGGATCCATTTCATTGCTTTCTAGTTTAGTTTATTAGGATGTTGTGGGGTCTGTCCCAACATCCATCTCAATTATTAAAGGCTTCATAGACAGATAGTTAGTTAGATTGTTCAATTTGATGTCTTTTTTATCTTACATTTCAGATATTTTAACTTTGAGACTCAAGTGCCATTTTGGCTTAGACTATTTCATTTTGAGTATTTTCCCTTGAAAATGTTCTTTACTGTTCATATTAAGTTAAGTTAAGTCTTCCGCTGAGTTAAGTAAGTCAGGTCAAGGGCTCGCTCAAGGCCAGGAATGATCACTGAGTGTTGACTCCGTCAGGGTGTAGGCTCGGAGCGTGACAAATTTGTTCATTAATTTGTATATTATGTAATAGTTTTTTGCAATTATGTTATTTAGAAACTTAAAATAAAATAAAAATAAAATTGTATATCACATGAATATCAAATAAAGTAATTATTTGAGAAAAAAAAGAAAAAAATTTATATTATGAAATAAAAAAATAATAATAAAATAGAAATAATAATATAATATTGAGAAGAAAAAAAAATAGAGAGTAAAATAGATAATTAGATTAGAGTTAATTGTCTGGAAAAAAAGTATAAACTCTATAATTAAAGAGTAAAATAGAATTTAGGATTAAAGATGGCGCAGAAAGCTAAAATCCAAAAGAACCTTAGATAAATAATTATTTTTATTTTATTCAAACAAACAAAAACAAGATAGCCTCATAATTAGCTCCATCCAATTGCTTGCAATAATGATTTCTTAAATTATATAAAATTTATCTAGTAAGTAACTAAACATCATTCTTCCTATATTTTATCTTTGACGTTTGGTCTTTGATTGCTTTAATGAAGAATGCACCAAATTCAATCAAATAATTTATATATTTTTATAACAATTATTTTACCAATTAAACAAAAGTACTACGTCCCCAATTTTTATCTTGCTTCACGTTGAATAAATCTTTTTCATTGTCAATTTTAATATTAATGCCACGCAGAATTTAAGATACTTAAGTCTCAAACAATTCTCCTTTGTCAATATAAAATTAATTGTATATAAATCAAACTTCGAAGATTTGGTTTCTTAAAGAAATTTGGACTTTGTTTTTGTCTATAGAATTCCATGTCTTATGCCATGATTTACGCTGCTATTCTTCCAAATTATGGACCCACATGCCAATGGTTATTTGGCGTCGTTTGATCATAAATATTTTTTTATAAATTATTTTTGTTATAATATTTGTCTTTTGAGCGAGTATATTTGTCGCACTTGATAAAAACACTTTTTATTAATAAAGAAAATATAAATTGCACTGGACGAATTCTAATGCGATAAGCTCGATTTTCAGAGAATATTTTAAAATTTCTGATTTTGAAATATTTCAATATTGAACTTTATATTCAAGAACAACTTCAATATTTAAATATTATTTTTAATTTCTTTTTCTAAATTTTGAACTTCCTTCATCGACTTTTAATTTGTCATTATTTTCCTTTTTAGAATCAAACTATAAGAATTTTGACTAACATTTACGATATATTTTTTCATTATATTGATATATAAAAACTATAATTTATAATATTTTTCAAATAATTTTTTGGTTTAAAATATGAAATTAATTTAATCTAATTTAATTTTCTTAAAATTAATTAAATTTGACTTTTTTAAAGCGAAATATGACAACTAAAAATTAGTAGATATAATTTTTTTATGTCCAAACATTACTCGTTCAAAGTTAGTACTTGACCTATCGTCTAATTTCTTATACCAAGAAAAATATTACTACTATTTTCTTACATTCATACATGCTTTCAAGTTGAAATAAAAATTTCATGATTTAAGCAGTGGAGACATAGCTTTTGAAGAACTTCATTAAATACAAAACTCAAGATGCAAGATGGAAATTTATGTACTTGATTTATATCGATAGAAAACTACCTCAAAATTAGAAAGTATAGTAAATATATTATGACATATACTTGTCATACATTTTTTTAAAAAATAAAAACATTATTTATTCATAAAAGTTGATCAGGTTTTAAACATCAAATATCGAAAGAATTTCAAGTTTCAAAAATTGATCCAAATCAATTTTAGGGTTATTGGATAAAGTTTTATATTCACTCATAAATTTTTTTCAAATAAAATGCATATCTAGATATTACTTTGAATCCGAAAATTATTTTTAAAATTATATTTTATGAATTCTTTTTCCTCAAAAGTTTTCTAATTAATTTAGAGATAAATGCTAGACGAAAAAAAATGATATTGGATTAGAAAGCGACAACACCCGTTAGAATAATCAAGAATATCTAAAATAAGATCATCTTTAATAAACTTATTAAATTTTATACATCAAGCAAACATCATAAATATGCCTAAATAATTTATATAAAAATAATGCTTATATATAATAAGCTGTTATTATAGATTTTAATTTTTTGTTTTTGAATTTATGAAATTCGAGTTCGTGATAAAATTGTATTTGATTATAGTATATTCGAAAAATATAATTTTTAAAATTGTTCATCCTTTAGTAGCGGTCACAAAATTTGAAAATCTAATTATAAATCAGTGTTTGTTTATGAAATCTGCACAAAAATTTAATTTAATTTTCAACTTCAAATTATGATTTTCACTTCGGAAACATCTTCAAAAATAGGATATGAAAATTTAGCCTTTGGGTTGACTTTGGTCAATTATCGGAGTTCGGGTGCTTCTATCAGAATTTCGAGAGTCTCATTGGATTTTTGGGGATGATTTTAGGCCTTATTTTATTTTTGAGAGCTTTCGAGTTTGTTTTAGCATTTTTAAGCGTGAGTTGGTTTCTTTTGATTTTCACGGATATCGTGTCAAATAGACCTCGTATTTGTGTTTGGACGGTTCCATTTAGTTTGTAACGTCGAATATAATCGATTCGCATATGCGGTTTGTTTTACGGGGTTCCCAACGAATCTCGAGGGTCTTTTTAATGATTTTGAATTGGCTGATTTTATCTGTGTTCTGGTGCAACCGTTCGGGTTCGCGGAGCTTTTGGCGTGTTCACGGAAGGGAGGTGGTGTGAACCCTATGTTCGCAATAGAACTGCGGTGTTCTCGAAGTCCAGGTCACTAAAAAGTGTTTAAATCCAAATTTCGGGGTTTCTCCTCCATTTTCATTTTTGGAGTTTTGACGACTCGATATAGGCGATTTCAAGTGGAATTTTCAAGACAAAATTGTTGGGAAACGTTTCTTAGCTCTAAATCTTCGATTACCGATTATTATTATTGAATTTATGAGTTTAAATCAAATTTTTGGGTTAAAAAATTGAGAATTTTTCATGAACTTGAGTTTTGAAGAAAAAGTAAGTTATGAACTGATTTTCAAATTCATTTTCGAAATGATTTTCCATAATAAGTTTCTAAAGCCTTGATTAATATTTTCAAGTATTGTTTTTTAAATTCAAACCTTATTTTTGAAATTGAGTATTGTATTGAATTACCTCTTTTCAAGGAGATCGTTGTCAGTTTTGTTGTTTCTGAAAAGTGATTGTGAATACTTGTTTATTTATAGATTGTGTGGCTTTGAAAGGAATTCGATAGGGAAAGACTCAACTATTTGAACTATTGTTGATTGATTTAAGGCAAGTGGGTTCCTATATCTTGTATTCCAGTTTGAATTTGTATGTGTTGGGAATAATGTGAATGAGGTGAAGGGTTTGATATGCCGGTCACTTGCTATACCTAAATGAATAAAAAATGGTTGAAATGGAAAAGGTTATGTTTTAAACGCGGCGATGTGACCTGTCTTAATGTAAACCTTATTGATTTATTGACGAAATGCTTGAAAACATGAACGTAGACTTGATGTGTGCAAATTGTTGTCTCTTCTATGTGGTGTAATATTGCATGTGTGCTTTGATCATTGAACATCGTGATGGAACATGTGATGAGTTGTTATACCAAGGTCTTTGCCAACAAGTGTTATAATGTTCGAGGTCTTTACCGACAAGTGTTATTATGCTGAGATATTTATTGAAAAGTGTTATTATGTCGAGGTTTTTATCGGAGAGTGTTATTATGCCGAGATCTTTGTTAGCAAGTGTTATTATGTCAAAATTTTTGTCGTGCGAGTGTTATTATGCCGAGATCTTTGCCAGCGAGTGATACTAGCCGATGGAAAATGGTTTCGGATAGTGATGATCTTTTGACTTGATACACTTGATGTTTATGTGTGTCTTGTGAGTTTTAATTGATGTGCTTGTTATGTGTGACAAAACTTCTTGTTATTGAGATTGAATTATTTAATTGTTGATTATTAAATTGTGATGATCAAACCGTGAATATTGAGCCTGTGGCTATGTATCGTAGAATTACTAGGTTGAGCTATTTTTGTGCAGGTTATAGTTTGAGGAGGTACGATTGAAGTGTAAGGGGTATTCGTTTTTTATGTAGTTGCTTTGTTTAGTAGGTTGTTTGTCGGGTATCGTGTTGTTGTACTCACCATTGCTTCTATACTTGTGTAGGTTTTGAGCTCGGACACGTATAATGTCTCTCTCGTTCTGTTGAATCTTGAGGCTCGTCAAGGTTTGAAGAGGTAGTTGTTTGTCATTCAGCGGACCCTCTTTATCCTTTTCTTACACTTTGTTCTATTTGAGAAACAAAGTTTGAGACTTGTATTTATTTCTTAAATCTGCACTTACATATTTAGTGGTTTATACACGTGACAACCATATTTTAGGGATTCAAATAGAAGAATATGTTTTATGCTTTATCTCGTTCTTCTTTAACTATTATTTTCGGTGATGAGTTGAGATTGACTTATCTTGATGAGAAAAAACAAATATTACCACGTCTATTTTTGAATCGTTTATTTAAAATTTTAATAATATACATTAACTTTTAAATAAAATAAATATTTTTAGGATAAAAGTTATTGCGACAAATAAAAATTAAAATCAAAGAAAATTGCAATGTGCATTCCTTTATTTTTAATCACATTTTTTTTAATTCAAAATACATAATGAAATCACCTTTATTATATAGTTCTAATGAATGAATTCTTTTTTATATACATAAAATTTAATTAAATTTTAATATAAATATCACATTATCGAAAACTAAAAACAGATGGAGGGGACGAATATGTAACATTGATGTGGACCTTTATATATATATAAACAAATAAAAATAATGGAGGTGTACTCTATAGTACTCTACATTGTAAACAAAACTGAAAAGCAGTAGTTAAAAAGAAAGAGACAATTGACAAGAGCAAAAGCGCGTGGGTCCCACACAAGAAATTATCTCCTCGCGTGGACTTATTGGCGCACGGTCTCACTAGAGCGGGTTCCACTTACCTACAAAATCTGAATTTTCAGGTGCACCGATAATAATGTCTATTATCGAAAACATAATTTTAAATATAAATAAAAAGGAATTTTTTTTTTTATATAATCACTTAAAATAGTTTAATTATATTTTATAGTTATGATTTGATAATTATATTTTGTAGCTATATATTATAAGAAAGAGAGAAGCGAAAGAGGGGGAAAAAGTGAATGAAAATGAAATTGTATGTATATATCGATTAAATAATTATATATATTATATGTATGTATTAGTATATATGGCAAACGAGACGGAGAGAGAAAGGAGAAAGAGGAGCAAAATTGAGAGAGGGAGAAGAGAGGCGAACGAGATTGAGAGAGGAAGAAGAGAGGCGAACGAGAGAGGACATAGAGTGAGAAATAAATTGTATATTATACATATATATTTATATATGTTGAAGAATTATACATATACAAACATAACCAATTATGCAAATTTAAAGTCAGTATACGTAATTAATGTACAATATTAGCCACGGCGTGATAATTATAACAAACTATAATTTGATGAGTAATTAAATATTATAAATTTATTTAACTGTGTAATTTTTCCTAAATAATAGTGTTATAGATTATCAAATATATGATCCTAAATATAAAAAGTTAATAAGTAAAAAAGGATGATAAGTTTAATCTAATTTGCTCATGTTTGATTGATAGTAAAAATATATTTTCCAAATTTTCTTTTTTTTAGTATATAATTGATAAATAAAAAATATTTTTGTTTAGATTATCAAGGATATGAATCTAAATGTTATTTTTCAAATTTTAATTTATATGAATTAGTTACATTATGTTCTTAGATATCTTTTTAATAGGTGTATATTGGCTTACTATGAAATTAGGAAAGTGTTTTATTCTTCGATTTTAATATTACTTATTAATTCTTTTATAACAATTTTTATAGCTTATAGTTTTTTTTTTTCTCTAGATATTTTTACTTTATGAACTTGTGGGGTCTATCAAAAATTATTTTTTTTCATAAAGTAGTTATAAGTTTGTATAAATAACACTCTTTTTCAAACATCACTTGTTGAATAGTTTTTTCTTTTTTAGTTTGTCGTTGTTGTTTTATCGAGGTCCCACTTAGTCATTATGGCAAGGTAACATTTTATAGTTTAAATAACGTTTAATTTATAATAAGTATGCTCTTTATCTTAATTTTATTTTATATTTATAGTTTTTGATTCTGAGTATATATAAATAGATATTTAAATATACATAAATTAAATAAATAGATATATATCTTTTACATGATATTATCTTATATGACAATTTATGTTTTACGTGATATTCTATATGTATTATATCACATAAGATTCATGTATCTACTTGTTAAATTTTATACAAATTATGTATTTATTTACACAAACTCAAAGTTAATAGATATAAATATAAAATGAAACAAATTTAAATGACATATTTATGTATTATGTCATTAAATAATAATGATTGTTCTTTCTTATAGCAATATAACAGGTTTAGGGTTATAAAATTAAATGACACTATGATAAATTTGACATATTTTTTAATTTTAAATAATAAAATTTATTTATTTTTTATTTTCTTAAACTTTATGATAATCAAAATAATAAGTCAGATGATGAAATCGACGGTGGGTAACGGGGAGGAAGGTGTTGTGTGGGACCCATTCGTGATGTGTGGGGACCACCGTTCTCAGAAACGGCCAATCTGAAATCACTGAACAAACTACTCCGATGGCTATTTTTGGCGCCAAACATACACGAGCTCATATAACAAATTTTACGTATGGACCAAATCATATAGTAATATATTTTTTAAAATATATATTTGAATATTTGAATTATTTCGACTAATTTAATGAAATATCTATCAACTATTATTAATAATAGATATTGTTATAATTAGAATATATTAAGAAAAGATTGATCTAGCTTTCACTTGATCGCAAATTTTGAAATTAAAACTTAAAATTTTAGTTTTTGAATTTGAAATCTCTCCTGAAGATTGATTGGATCAATTTTTAGAGCTTGAAAATTTGATTCAGATTTATGATTAAATAAATATTTGAAGATAAACTTTTAACTATTTGATTCAAAAAGTTATTATAAAATATTCGTATTAAAATTTGAACTTAGAAAAAGAGTTTTTTCAATTCATTTCATTCATGATTGTCATATAAATCAGATAATTTTATTGTATCAATTAAATAATAAGTTAGATGCCCATTTCATTGTATTAATTTATACTCTACGTCTTATTTATTTGTTAAGAATATTATTTATATAGTTGATAAATTTTCATATCATAATTTGTATTTTACCCTTAATTAGGAAGAAATCTTATAGGAATTATATTATATATTTAAGAACTATTAGAAGCAAAAGCTTATGCTTCGAATATTTTTATAGGTCGTTAGCTTAAGATAAACAATTTTAAAAGTTCTTTATATTTTCATTTTGTTTTTGTGTTTGGTCAAATTAAGGCATATAGAATACAACGGGAGGCTAGAATAATTGGAAGGGTATAAAAAATGAATTCTATTTTAATTTTGTAAATTGACAAATAATATGGAGTAATTATTTATAATAAGATGGAACACTAATTTGAGATACAGAGGGCAATAATGTATATTAAGTCAATTTTTGGTAACTTGAATATGATAAATTACATATTATAATCAATAATAATATAGATTATACTGTACAAAAATTATTATGATTTACTAGATGCTGATAAATACTTTTTCCTGTTAGAGTCAAATATAAAAAAATTAGTCAGATTCTATTCATTTTATCATCTTATCAACTACTTATTTAATCACTTGGTGCACTTAATGAGATAAATAAAAATATTTCATGAATTGAGATATTTTTATGTGTGATATAGTAATGTTCAAAATTAGGCGAAAGAATAATCCTAATCCAAGATAGAATCTAAGTAAAAAAAATTATTTTTTATTCAAAGCCATAGTATATTCGGTTTTTTTAATTACATAATATAATATAATATTTTCTTATATGATTTTGAAACATTTTATATAATTTGGCTGATCCATGCTTGAAAAAGCATATGCTATAATAATTTATTTTATCTATTGTGTTTTCTGTGGATGTTAATGTTTTTATAGTTAATTTGATGTTTTCAAGACTCAACTTCACCAAAAATATCATGTTTATAATTATGCAGATTATTGTTGGAATGTTAATTCAAAATTGTGGTAGAAAGTCTTAGTAATCGTTTAGGACTTGACATTTAATAATTGATATAATTAATGTCTAAATATAATGTATAATCAATATTATATAGAAGTAGTTTTAGATTTTTTAATTAAAATAAGCTTTACATTATTATATAATAGATTTATAGGGTGCTTCTATTAATTTCCTTTGCAGAGATAATAACTATATAGAATTTCATTTGAGCATGAGAAAATTATTTTCGTGCAACCATTAATTATTATGAATGCCACCAGTGTTTTGAAATGCGGGGGCGTGAGACGAGACGTTTTATACAGTATGAGGCGAGGCATAAGCCTTGAGACACGGGACGTAAGTCCCATGGATCTACTGGGGTAGTCGCATGTATATTCAATTTTGTAGTTTTATTACTAATAAAATAAGTAAAAGTAAACTTTTCAATAAATTTTGATTTTTATGTGAGATAAAATGTTAATATTCAATAATGAAGAAAAAAATGATTATCATTATTATTTGAGAAATATCATTACACCAATAATAAAAATATGATTTAAAGAATTTTTTTTAAAAAAAATACATTGAAAACGCCCGGGCATACATTTTTACGCTCAGAACTTACGTTTTTATGTTCAGGACTTACGCCTCAAATTTTAAAACTTACGCCTTATAAATCTACGTTTTTTATCACGCCTCAGTGCGTTTTTGGTACGCCCCAACACTCGCCAAAAAAACGTTTTTGAGAACAATGAATGCCACTAACTTTTGTTTGAAAATATTAGAGAAAATATGGAACTTTTTCTTTAATTAAATATTAGTACAAGTCCCAAATGTTGTCCCAAAAATTATATTTATATTTAATGTGAATTTTATATATAAGTTGAAAACGGAATATATTCTGAAGTTATTATCTCATGACTCGTATAATCACTCGATTTTGAATGGTTTGTTCAAAAATTAATTCAATTTTATTTTATAATCCTAAAGTCATTCAATTTAGAATAATTTATATAGAAAGTTACTTAATTTTATTTTATAATCCAAAAATCACTCAATTATTAATGATATATTTTACTTAAAAAGACATATAATCAATTTAAATAATTTTTAATTAAATTTATTAATATAATTGAAAATGAATATCTTATATTTCTACAAAAATTAATCTAAAACAAAAATTACATTTTAAACAGTTATACTAAAAATAAACCAAAAAATATTTCATAAAATCCAACAGGTTATACAAAAAAATCTCATACAGTATAAAGTTTTCGAAAAGTTAAATAACAGTACAATAATAATGTTGCAGTAGTTAGTAGTAAATATGCTTTTCACATCACAAAAGTCATTTTCATTTCTCTTTGTTATAAAGTATTAATTTCTTTCTCCGTTTTATTTTATGTTACACTATTTTAAGCTCTAAATATAATTATAATTTTTTTAAAAAAATTAAAGAAAGATTCAAAAATTAAATTATTTTTTAATTATAAGAAAATAATATTAGGATATGACATAAAATAAAACAGAGAAAATATTATTTTTATTTATATAAAAGAAAAAGAAGAAGCATAAATGACATCATGTAGATTTTAATTTAACTACTCCTCTTTTCTCCTTTTTCCTCTTTACATGGTTGGATATTAGCTGTCAAATAAAATCTATTTTTTTTTCTATTTTCTTTTTTTTTTGTTAAAAAATCACTCTCAAAAAAACATATATAAAATGACTTTCAAAAACCCTTCCCACCTTCCACACTTGTTTTTCTCTCTGTGTCCTTTCATTTCCAAAATTTTCTCTCCGATTAAAATTTTACTGTTTTCCGGCCATCTCTCCGGCCAAATCCTGCCGGAAACTCTAATTTATAAGCGACTTTTGCATGTAGACTTCGAAATCAAGGTATTCTACTTGTTTCCTTTTTTTATTACACCTTTTGTAACTTGTAGTATTAAAAAAAAATTATTTCAATTTTTTTTAACAATAAGCTTGTATAATTCTTTCTATTTATTTATTAGGTGTTTTACGGAATTAATCGAGGTGGGCACAAACTAGGTAGATACGAGAGTCGTAAAAAAAAAGCTCGGTAATTCGATTTAGTGTTTTGTTTTCATCTATTGAAGTTGATGATATTCTTTGGCTTCTACAATTTTTTTTTTTGTTTTTTTTGAATTAATTATTTTAAGTGTGTTTTTAGATGATTTCTTTTGACGTTTGTATTAATTGGTTGTATACTTAGAGTACGTTTAATTAGCATAAGATAAGGTTGAGAGTGTGAAAATAAGAATAATTTGTGTACGCAAATGACTGCTTTCATGCTTAATTAATGATTGTATGATTTTTCTTTTAATTGGCCCCACCAAAGTAGGTTTATTTGAATTAATACATTAATAATAGGTCATCAATTAAGGCATAACATACAAATAGACATGTTAATTTCGCCTCAATCGATAGCTAAACACTCAAATTTTGAAAAAAAAAACACATCTACACACCTAAGTTTTTATCGAATGTGCCACGTTAGCATCGAGGGTTCACCCGATATAGTGGGGATTGAATTTGAACGTGGATTCTCAAAGTTGGAGTGATTAGATTGTTAGTTTGAGTCGATAATATTTATATTATGTCTATTGATGATTTGCAGAAATTGTCTAACTTGTGTTTTATTCTTATAAAATTATTCAAAAATAATTGAGCTTGTTAGTAGTTGCTGAGGCAGAGCGAAGGTTCAGGGATGAATTGTACAAAAAAAAATATATTAATTTATGTAATTATGTAGGCATAGATTCTGTTATTGATGAGTGTATTTATTTTAACGCATGTATTTTGTTTTATATAATAAGCACAGTATAAGCATTCTTTATTCTATCATAGTTTATGCTTAATATTTAATATAAGAAGATGATGATTTAACAATTTCTAAGGTATTCGAAAGTTTTCATTTGCTCTGTAATTTGCTAAAACATATCTTTTGTGCCGAAGATTTATCGGAAAAAAGTTTGAATAAGGTACGAATACATCATATCATTCCAGACCCTGCTCGTGGAATTGTACTGAGTATGTTTTTGTTGTTGTTGTAAGTTGTAACGTATGCAGAAGCTTGTCACCTATCGTTTCATTGCGATATAATACTCTTTTTTTTGGACATTTGAATATTTTTTAATGCTCTAGGCATACCTTTGGTGTCTCTTGAATTACATGATAATACTTGGATTTGCATAAGGTTTTTTGAGTTATACATCCATACAAAATGGGATGAAATTTTTAAGCAAGTATAGTTAATTGTGTTTGCTTTGAAATGTATGTATTTTTCTTCTGTGACAGTTCTTTGAACGAGGTGGCTGTTGAAACATACGTATGCCTACTAGTATCCTAATATCCGTTCTCTTTTCTTTTATATAGGATTGCTATTACTTGTCAGCGAATTGAAGCAATAGAAGGAAAGATGATGCAACACAAAAGAAGTCCAATTTCCCTCGAGCATAGCAGCAGCCTCACATCTCTTACACCAAAACGACTAAAGGCCGATATGCCCATTTCCTCGAAGGTTTGTTTTCTTTCCCTTTTGCTCCTTGCAATGCTGTTATTATTGGTGCACATGTTTATGGACATAGATATATTTTCTATGAACTTTTTATCTTGTATCGTTTTTAGCTCGTGGACTTAAGAATACTTTTTTCTTGGATACTTTCAACATAGGCTAGCAGGTTGTACTTAATGATGTTCTGTGTGTTGTATGTTTCATTGAGCTAAAGATCTGACATTTTTGTTCGACTTTTAGTCTTTAGGCGAAGGTTGAACAGACCAAAGAAAATTCTAAAATACCAAAATAGTTCATTCAAGTTTCCCTATTTGAAGTGTCCGAATTATAGGAGGGCGTTGGTCACATTCATTTGGCTACTCCGAGTCTCAAATTTGATTTTCTATAGGATTTTTTTTTGCAAACTTTATCTTTGAGTTGTTGATATGTAGATTTTTCGCCTTTGCATTTTTCCTTTAATAGGAGAAGAAGGAGAAATTTGGTGAACGTATAGTTGCTCTTCAACAGCTGGTGTCACCATATGGCAAGGTAATTCACTAATTCTGCAGGAATTGAGCAATGAATTTCAAATTTTATTTTAAAGAGAAGGTTTAGCAAAGTTCATTCTTTGAGGTACCAAAAGGTGGAATCTCTTTGAGTTCTTTTCCCCGTGCTTGCAAAATCATGTCCGCGTAGAGCAGCTCAAGTTAAATTAGCTCACTCAATCCTTACTTAACCATTGAATTTTTCATCGTACGGATAAAATCTTGATTTCTGTTATATTTGCAGACAGATACAGCTTCTGTTCTCCTTGAGGCAATGGGATACATAAACTTCCTCCATGAACAAGTGAAGGTGTGCCTTTGCCAACTTTTTTCTTTTTCTTCATCTATAGGAACTATAATCTCGCACGACTGATTAAAGATAAGAAAGTTTGCGGTACTTTATGAGATTTTTCTCGGGTCGGGCCACTGTTGGAGCCTGGACATGGTTTTTGGTCAAAGCTATTGGTACATGTTGAAAAAAATACGAGGGTGACAAACTTTGTGGTTCTTTGTTTGTTACTATTTTTTAGGATTTTCCCATAAACTTCTGTTCATAATGCTCCTAGTAGTGCATTTTATGCCTCAGAATGTTCTGCAAATTTAAGTGATTGTAAGATCACGTTTCCATTTTCTCTAATATCCCCTGTCTTCATTCTTCACATCTTTATCTGATTGTAGAGATTGAATTTGAGAGTTTAGATATGTTCACATGTGAATATTGCATTTTGCTTGATGATAAAGTGTGTAGTGCGTTAGTCTTGTCATATTTTGGAAGCAAAGGTCACAAATATTAACTTCCTGTTCGTCTCTTGTTGATTGTTTTTTTTCCCCTCAAAAATCTGTTAGTTTGTACCATGTCAAAGCAACTTGCTTTTTCTACTAAATAACATAATCATGGTGTTTGTGTTACTGCTGTTCATTTAGATTATGACGCCTTGGACTGATATTTCTACAATGTATGCATCCGAGTCGGTTTAATCTCTGCTATGAACATGACTTCATTTCATTTTCCTGGTTCTTTCAGGTGTTGAGTGCACCATACCTCGGAACTATGCCAATGTCGAAGACACAGGTTAGATTCCGTTAGCACCATTTCTTGAAATTGCTTATTCTTTATAACCACATCAGCCCCCCGAAGAGGAGATATCTAAAAAGTTAAAACCTTCATTGCTACATTAATTTGGAATCTATGATCATTCGTTGATGTTATCAATTGTGTCGTATCAATTGAATTTTGAATTCAACCTTGTTGAAGTGTTATTCATGTTTCATGTGAAGGAATCACAACCTTACAATTTGAGAAGCCAAGGCTTATGTCTTGTGCCGGTATCATATACTGTTGGTGTGGCAAGCAGCAATGGTGCTGATATTTGGGCTCCCATTAAGACCTCACAAAAGTTCTAGTCCAGAGAACGATGTGTGATTTCACCATCACTTACGTCCATGGTAAGGTCTTCGATTGACAATAACACAACCAGCATTTCAAAAAAAGCAGCCGAAAGGATGCATTTTTCAACATGGAGATGCAGGTATGTGATGATTCTCCTGGCAAGGTCCACTTGATTTTTTGTGGTTCAAACGTCTAAGGAGAACGTAGAGCTTGTTGTTCTGATAAATACTAGTAGCCAGATCTAATTTGAGGGCTAATATATAAAGATAGCCTGAGTTATGTCTAGGTTTTTAACAGAAATGTATATTTAAGAAAGAAATATTATGTAGTGATCTTTGATGCAAATGTATCAAAGATGGACTTGTATTATATATGAGAAGCAATGGAAGCTCTGGAATAACTTGTTTGATTCAGAAAGACTTGATGCTTTATGCCTTGCTTACTTCTGTATTATCTTTTTCAAACTGCCTTGTTATGTGTTATTTGAGCCGGGAATCTTTCAGTAATAATCTCTATCTACATTATGTAGCGGTTTGCATACACTTTACCCTCTTCAAACCCTACTTATATAGAAATATACAAGTATGTTTTGTTGTTGGTGACTCGGAAATACTCGAATGATAAGAGCCTATGCCATCTGAATTGACAAGAAAGAGCACAGAGCTTCAGAGAAACATGCTCCTTGGTCTTAACATCTTCCGAGGGGCTAACATTTACAAGCATGTTTAAAAAAATACTTGCTATTAAGTATCTTCTAACACTTATTATTCTGCTTAAATAACATTTAAGAGAAGTGCTATATTAAGATTCAAAACATTAAACATATAAACAACAATGCATCTCACATGACACAAATTTCAATTAAGATGGATCAATATACATTAAAGGGTGGTCATGAACTACCAAATAAGAAAATATTACATACTGTCACTAGCATAAGTATGTGTTGCGATTCAAAAATGAATGTGATGACACTCGTCTATACTATCAAGAAAAGTTATCCTAGATCCAACAATACAAAAGAAATGTGGAAGACTTAGTCGTTCTCAAATACCTTAAAAATTCGATTGTCGTGTACAAATCACTAATGGATAAAAACAAAATTTGAATGATTCATACAAGTCTCAATGTCTTTGTTACTTGGATAGGACTAAACATAAGTAAGTAACAAGATTGTTAGTCAAAATGACAAATAACTACCTCTTAATATATACAAAAAGCCTCAAACGTAGATAGAAGAGAAGTGCAATCACGCAAATCCAAGCTTGAAACCTACACAAGTGTAGAAGCAATGAGTGAGTACAGAACAATACGATATTCATCAAGCAACCCTCTAAAACAAGGTAAAATTAGCTAGAATATGAGGATTCCTTTCATCCCAACCGAACCGCGTACAATTCACAAGGATCCATAATCACGATTTAACAATTACATTTCATCAAATCATAAATGTCAAGATCACCAATCACAAATATTAAGGTCATCAATCACAAATATCAATGTTATCATTCATAATATTCAAGTTTATCTATCACATTCACCGACAATGACTTCGACATCAATAACACTCATCAGTAATGACCTTGACATCAATAACACTTGCCGACAATGACCTCAACATCAATAACACTCGCTGACAATGAACTTGACTTTAAAAACAATTACATGCAATATGTTACATCCGGAAAGAACCCTTAGAAGTAACACGGCGTACTTGACCTCTCGGAGGTCTTATACAAGCCCATAGTTATCATTCATCGCATTGACATAGTAAATTTAGCGAAAAATTTAAAACTTTTCATAGCACATCATATGCTAGAAACTTAACTTCATATATATACAAAATATAGGTCATAATACATATTTAGACCCGAAGTCTCTTTGCCATCTTAGACTCAACAACTTTAGAATACATTAGGGACACGACCCTTAAAACATACGACATAACTATACAATCTTTAAACATTTTATAGCAAAACATGAGTAGGGAATCCTTGGAACTTAAGGATCCCTTTCCTTGAGCTTAGAAATCATCTATCAAACTCTTCACCATTCAAGACATCTTTTAAGCATCCATAAACCTACACAGTGTAAAAAGTAGAGAAGAATGGAATTAGTAGAAGAATGCACTAAGTATGACAACCATGCAAAAACATGCATTTAAAATGGACATTTTCTTGAAATCATACTTCATGCCTTTTTGAGTAAATCTTCATAAAACCCTTATTCAATAGCATTTACATAATTCATATACTTCATATAAACATATTCAAAGGCCAAGCATTTCATAAGATCACTTATAGAATTTGTTACATTTTTAAGTCACATATCTTCCCTTTTATTCATTAACCTCCCAAGTAACCCTTTAGCGATACTTGGCGCAATGCATCACCTTAAGGCCAAAGAGAAAGCATACATACAATCTACATAAGTCATCACATATCACCATAGAAGTATAGCATATCAAAGACATATCTAGGTCGAGACTCCTTTAGCTTTACAGTAAGCTATTTCAAGTTATACATCTTTTTACTTCTTTTCATACACATCATTATAAGACCTTGTTCATTACCCCAATCTTAGTCTACTAGTGCAATGCACATATGAAGCCCCATAACCCCACACATGCTTAGTAAACCCTTCATGAGACCGCAAACCTTAGCATTCTATTCATACATCAACAAGTAAGTGAAGGCAACTTCATTCATTTCAATACAAGACCTTCATCATATAGTCATTTAGACCAACCTAGTGCATATAAGGATAAGATCACATCTCATAGATTCATACCATGCAAATCTTCATAACAAGTAGACCAATACTACAATGTCATGCATATGGACATAAATATAATCATACATATTAGGTCACCTTTTTAGGACTTCCTAAGGAGCTACTTGTGCAATGTCTAGATGGGTTAATTACTTCCACCTATAGTAAATAACTTACCTTAAGTCCTCCTAGTTAGGATCCTATTGATTTACTTTCATTGTCCATTTTACTTTAGGGAAACTATAGCCTTAACCGACACTAAGACCATGGGTTCTAAACATGGAATTTGGTGTTGTAGAGCCTTACACCAATGGAAGGTGTTCTTACCTAGCCAAGGTAGAACATTAACACATGTTAGCATACTAAGTGATATCACATTGCTAGATCTATGTGGCAAGCATAGTTATGGAACTTATAGGTACATGTGAAAACCCTCTTTATGCCAAGATTAAACATTGTAGTTATTCACTTGTGGAAACCCTATTTATGCCTATTGACGCATTGTGGTTATCCACCTTATGAGATTTATGGTGACCTACCTTCCCATATTGGAAAGGGACACACACTCACATTCAAGTTCACTCGGTGCTAAGCTAAGTTTCCTTTATTGAAAAGCCTTTATTAACATTACTTTATAAAATATAGGCTTAACAGAGTCATCCTTTCATATGCTTAGCTCATAGGTCATAGATGAAAGTTCATCAACCTAATCATGTGAGAAGATCCTTTCACATGGACATAACATATGTATTAGCACTATCTAGTTTAGGATACACTTGAGCACACCTTTCAAGGCTCCTCTATTGACTAGATTATCATTCATGTGTGTGTGTATACATAATGTGAGCAAACCTTTCACATAACACCTTAAGTCACACATGTTTATACATTCATATCCATACATATAGAAACCAAAAGTAGAATTATCCTATCAAGGTTCACATGTGCAATGCATAGGCAAAGTCCCATATCCTTGTTCATACTAGTACACCTATCAAGTCATCCTAGCTAAGGAAACACATATCGTACTTTCATAAACATCATCTTAACATGCATAGTAGTAGACACTAGTGAATATGAGAACTACCTTTCATTTAGACACCATGACCTATACTACTTGTAACATGCATGTAAGTGAATGTGTGTGTACATTGGTCAACGTGATCACATAATGGCTATCAACAACACATTGAGGCAGCCTCCCTCTTAGACCATAATATTCTTTTAAACATAGACCACACAACACACAATAGCATAAGAGACAAGTCAACTTCACATTACACTTAAGACTCCTAACTTATGCTATTTATGCATTCACATAGGGGTACATAAGTAAGGGATCATTAACCATTTAACTCATCAATGGAATCACCTATACTTTACCCTAACATGGATATACACATGCTTACATAATCGCCATACCACATAGATCACAACTAGAACAGGAAAGTAGGCATAAACTTCTCATAGTGTAATAGTCATAACCAAACACTCATACATTCATCAAGTTTGCCTTCAAGTCAATGGTTAACACATATATAGATTGAAAATAAAGTAAACACCACCACCATAAGTGGACCATATCACACAACGCCATACAAGGCTTCATCAACATTACTATAATGAAATAGAGAAGTAGAAGAGTAGAGCAATTCTTCCCAATACTTTAGCCTTTGGTCATCATTGACCATTACTACTATTTTATCAATAAATCAAGTATGGGGCAGTAGCTTAAGGTACCATGATCATACATGAAGTTAAGCATAAGCTACTACAAGGCCATGCTACAAACTAGTACAACAGATCATTAACATGCTAGAATATAGAAGGACATAGACCATCAACCAATTTCACTTACATGGATTATGCATCATATTTTATTAATAATATCGATCAAAGGCAGTATATAATCATACACTTAGTCATAACGAAATCATGCTTAAAGCACTTCAAGATCAAGTACTATCGTAGGCATTAAACTATCAATTCAATGTAGAGTAGCGAGAATAGGCCATCTTACTAATTTTCCCAAAGTATTAATCATCATATTTTACAAATAAAGTAAATTCTAGGCAGTAGCTAACGAGATAGGAAATCAAGTCTTATTCATACTTTATTCATCTTAGAACATAGATCACATCACCTACATAGCATTATCAATTCAAAGACTAAAAGGAACTAGATCAATTCATGACAATCATTCTTTACTTTGATCATACGAGATTCCTATCCATAATTCAATCATTATGAAACCAAAAACAGTGGCTACAAGCAACCTAACATAATCCAAGGTCTTACAATAATCGACATAAAACCAACCTTAGAGTGAATACATATATCATATACTAGTCATGTTGAATTCTTCATACGTTGATCCTCATGGATACTTTATAATCAATTCATTATCAATTAACATAAATTACAGTAGATGTAGACAATTCAACGTAAGAAAATCACAATCAACCATTAACTAGCCATGATAAAAAAAAACCAATGCAAGGCTACATCAATTTAAGGAAGGAGCATGGGTTCATCATGCAATTGGAGTAAAATCATGTTCAAACCAATACATTAGCATCAATTCATCATGATTTATCCATTAAAAACGTTTTTAGAAAGAACCCATGGCTAGATTGAAGAATAAGGGTTTGATCATAAAACTTTCTTTGAAAACATTGAGAAGAACTCTCCAAGTGAAAGGTTAGTTAGAGATGAAGGATCACCATACCTTTGTCTAGTTGAAAACCTATAAAACTTGATGATTCATCCATGGAAATCCAAGCTCCAATTTGTTCTTATGCTTCACCAGCAATAGTGGTTAGGGAGAATATTTTTGGAGGGAAAGGTTCAAATCGTGGGAAAGGATTTGGAATGGATTCTTCACGTGTTTGATGACTTATATACACCTAAAAGTAGATAAATAAACCTATTAGAATCAGTTTAGGACGTGGAGTGAATTTCCCATTCACCTCTTAAATAAAACAGTCTGCTAGACAATAGCTACAAGCCACCATTGACGGACCCATCGATTGGCCTTTGGTCAATTGACTGACCGTCCTTTAGCTTCCGTTGATTGGTACTTAGCCAAATTTTGGGTTGAGGCCTGCCCAAAATAAGTGTTCATCGATGAGACCTCACCAACGGGCAGTTGGTTGACCAACTGGCCGTCGTTTGGTCCGTCGATTGACATTGCCAAGGAAGTGTCTCGACCAGCCTTGGGTCCTTCTTGTGGGGCCTTTTTCAAGGTCTTTTAGAAGTCATACTCGGACATTTCCAACGTAAATACAACCCTTAATAAGTTGTAGACCTCCCACATGAGTTTCACCCAAAATAAATACACGTAACTCATCCAAACAGGCTAGCCCCATCAAGACACTCATTGAGCGTCTTAAGGGCTATCTTTCGAAAGCCTTGGACGTTCTTGGTCATTTGAAAGAGTTTTGATATTACTTGGGGAGTGTTGCAAGTTAAGTTGGAATTTGTAAGATTGTATTAAAGATTCTTGTTTACAATCTGAGTTTTGTGAGTAGGAGTTGTTCGACAAGTTGTAGAACTTGAAGAACATTAGAAGATAAAAAATTGGAGGGTTTTGTGACTTTGAGTAGCTAGATTTTAGAGTTTATAATTTCTTAGCTAGGAATTAGAGTTTATAATACCTCTAGGAATTAGAGTTTATAATTCATTAGGTTATAGAGCTTTGTAATCGTTGTATTGATTTAAGTTTATAAATAATATAAAGTGTTGTTCGAATAGATTATCATTAAGTTTCAAAAAAATATTTATTATAGTTTTACCTCTGCATAACAAATATGGGACACTTTACAAAACGCTCACGAAGGTACAACTCAAGTTCGTAAATTTAGAATTGCCAGACTTTGTTCTAAATATGAAGCTTTCAAGATTAAATCTAGAGAATCACTTCAAGATATGATTACCACATTTACCACTGTTGTAAACGAGTTAATATCCTTGGACAAAGTATACACCACTGAGGAACAGGTAGACAAAGTACTAAGGACTCTGCCTAGATCATGGGAAATAAAAGTCACTGTGATCAGAGAAGGCAATGATCTAATTAATATGACTTTGGATGAATTAGTAGAAAATCTCAAAAGTTATAAGATAAATGTTGACAAAAGAGGTCAAGGAAACAAAGAGAAAAATATTGGATTTAAAGCAATTGAAATTAACGAATCAGATATAAATGATGATGATTTGGCACTAATAAGTAGAAACTTCAAGAAATTCCTCCAAAGAGGCTTAAATTCTGATTAAAAAAAGGTAACACACACTAAAGAAAAGAATACAGAGAAACCACAAAGTGAAGGATGCTTCAAGTGTGGAAAAACTAATTATCAAATTAAGAATTGTCCTATGTGGGAGGTAGAATGGATAAAAGAAAGAGCTGAAAAGGAGAAGAGAAAACTTTTAAACAAAAGAAAAATTAAAGAGAAGGAACAAACGACTTAGGCTGCCTGGGGAACAGGTTCAGAGAGGTATGACGAAGATGATGAGGATCTCGCGTTGATGGCCGTAGAAGAATCAGAAACTGAACCTGAATCAGACTTTGAAGCAATGGAGGTAAATCTTTCTGATTTAAAAGATAAACTAGTAAAGTTTTCTAAGAAAAAACTATCATTCTTATTACTCACTTCCATAGATACAATTCAAGAACTAGTTAAACCAAGAATCAATTGTTTACTTGCATGACTATTTTGAAGTTTGAGTATATTGATCTTGAAAAAGTTAATTGTAATCTCAAGAAAGAAAATCTACTCTTAAAGGAACAAGTACAATAACTTGATTCCGGCACTTTGGCTCTCAAATCTGAAATTTTGAAACAAAGTGTTATTGGGAATGAAAAAGAAAAAATTAGTGGTGACCAAATCAAATGTGACCAAGATCTAATGAGGTTAACCAAAGAACTATCTTCTGAAAGGGAAAATTCTAGGAGAATGAATCTTGAATTGTCTAGGATAAAAACTGATTCGAAAAGAGCTAATAAATAGACAAAATCTTCCATGATAGTAACATATCTAGATAACGATACTCGAAACATAAGAACTAGAATAAGGTATGAACAACCTATGATTGGAAATTCTTTGTTATGTATTATTTGTGTTAACTCAGGGCACTTTAAGGAAAATTTTCCGAAAGACAAAGTTACTGCAGGAAATAAAGCAAGAGGAACTTATAAAACTGTTCAAAGAAATAGGTATACTCAAAGGAAAACTAATCTTCCCAAGTGGGCTCATAGAGATCTTATTCATCTTTTTTATCAATACAAAGGACCCAACCTAGTTGGATTCTTAAATCTAACCTTTGAATTTGCTGGAAAAGTGAGAGGAAGCAGGCAACATTCACCAATGAACATGTTGCTTCAGATGCATGATTGAAACTAGAAGAAATTCCTCTCTCTCTAAAAAAAAAGGAATGGATGAATAACATTGATTGTGAAAAAAAAAGTTGAAAAAAAAGAAAAAAAAAGACTAAAGAAACTCGTGAAAGAAACAGGTCCAACCTATGCAGTATCTACCATTTATGTGCACTCAGATGATCAATCAATCAAAAATATGATTAGCCAAGGAAAACACTTTCAAAAGGAACAATTTGAAACTTAAGGATAATTAAGGTCACATGAGTATCCCTCAATGGCTAATGAACATTGCGCATACTGCCCTCTAATCTTGAATTTTATGCTTAGTTTTGTACATTAAGTTGTATGTTTCTATACCACTTTTAAAGTCATGCTACTCATGCACTATAACATTGTATATGCATCTGGCAAGGGAGAGAGACTTAGTAAAATTGAAGGAAAATTTAGCATTATTTACAGATCTAAGGTATGTATACTACAATTATTCATGATTAAAAATATAAAGTCAATGCACTTGAACCTATTTTCTTCCACTTGTCCCAAAAGATATTCATGCCCTAAAAACTACCAAAACAAATATCTTCTTAAAAAGCCTTATCCCAATATGATGGTCTATGGTTGACATGAATTTAGTGGAGGACACCTCCATTTTGGTGCCTTATAATATATAGATTGAGAAAGTAGAGTGTGCTGGTTCTTAGGGGAAATCAATAGTATTGGGTAAAGTCTTGGAGGATTTACCTTGTGAGGGGAAATATTTTGGGGACCCTACACTTGAACAAAATTCACTTGTTAGGCTCATCTTGGGTGCATCTAGTGAAGGGAAATCGATGAGAGACTCATCTATCGAACCTAGTTCTTCTATTGGGAATCATATAAACTGGGAATTCGGATTGATATAAAAAAGTATTATAGTTGGTGCTGCACCTGATAGTACACGTCCAGGGAACAGATTGAGAGGACATGTTCCTTTACTAATGATATTCAGAAAATTTGATCTTCTTACTAACTCTATTGAAATTAAAGATAAGTGAACTATTGTTTCTGCAGATGGTACATTATTGATTGAACAAGTTCCTTAAAAGTGTTATATATATATAAAAAAAAAGATTGAGCGTGCATAGACCAAGGCTACCTTTGAAATTGAGAAGACTGCTAATTTTGTTAATCCAAAAGATATTTTTGCTGTTGAAAAGTGACTTTTATTTATCCTCTCATGCCTGATCTTTTGATATTACCTAGCCACTCTAGCCTTTGACTTCCAATTTTTTCTCATAACAAGTGCTTGATTCTATCTTTAATTTTGATTACATTTGTGGTGTATATGCTTTTTGATTAATGCTATGTTTGTGCAAACGCTTTGCTATAGCTAACTGAGTTCCTGATTTTTTTAAGTGTTTGACTAGGTGATAGTAAGTGGGCATATAGTATCAAATTTGCTTCTCTTAGTTGGTGTATGCCTTCACAGTGTTTTATTTTTGCCTGATGTCCAAAGGGAGAAGCAGCTGCATATGAGTTATGTGTGAGTTACGTGTTTACTTACCTATTCAGTGCAAGCAGATAAAATTTGTCATAGTCAAAAAGGTGAAATTTGTTAAAGTTTCATTAGTTTGAAGTATGACAAAGTTAAGAAGTTGTAACAGTAAAATGACAAAAGGGGGACGAAATTACTGGTAATTTGAACTGTGTAATGCGATGTTTGTCATCATCAAAAAAGAGAAATTTGTTAGGTGCATATGAATATGTATATGTATATTTTGAAGACTGACAATCCGATGCATTATGAAGAAAGCTGAGCAAACACGAATTAAGTCGCCAAAGCTTACTGGAAGAGGAATTAGGAGGCTGACTTAAAGTAGGAAAACTACAACCTATTTAGATAAGGAAAGAAGCATAAGTTTATACTTATTTACGGCAAATACTATTTTCTACTTGTTTAAGGAAAATGTTTTTGAGGCGGCAAGAAACGTAAGGTTTATGCGGCAAAGACAAATATGAATAAGAAGCCAAAGTTGAGTTCAACAAGGATTTGACGCGGTAAAATTAAATTTGAAGAAGGAGTTGAATATGTGGCAAAGACGACTTTCGCACAAGGTAGGAATCCTACGCGTAAGCTTCTAAGTTTCAAGAGAAAAAGGAAGCAAAGGACAAGTAGGATTTCTAGTTGAAATACGTTTTGGATTCAAGTCCAAATCTATAAATAGGGCAATAGTTTCGCTTGAGAATTTTGCACACTTATATATAGAGAAAATCAAAACACTATCAAGAGGTTTGAAAGAGTTTTAATATTAACTTGGGGAGTGTTGTGAGTAAAGTGAGAAGTTATAAGATTGTGATCAAATGTCTTGTTTATAATCTGAGTTTTGTGAGTAAGAGTTGTTCGACAAGTTGTAGAACTTGCAGAACATTAGAAGATATAAAACCGGAGGGTCTTGTGTCTTTAGGTAGCTAGAAATTAGAGTTTATAATTTCTTAGTTAGGAATTAGAGTTTATAATTCCTTAGGTTACAGATATTTGTAATCGTTGTATTGTTTGAAGTTTATAAATAAACAAAGTTTTGTTAGAATTGATTATCGTTAAGTTTCAAACAAACAGAAACACGTTGTCTGTAGTGTTCCTTTGAAGAACTCAGGAGGGTAGAATTTCAACAAAGAAACTTCAAGATTCTAAAAGTTTTAACAAATTTAATAAGTTCACTTGCCTTAATTCTGTCAAAAGTAAATGCAAGACTTGAGCTTTTCCATTCCGAATAATGTCCAAAACAATATAATATAGTAAAACAGGTAATCACAATGAAATTCCAGAACCAGCAACCCTATATCAAACAGTTGAATAAATGAGTCAAATCGATCGACTAAAAAACTGGATTATAAAGATAAAGGTTTTAAGTCTGAAAATTATTACATAAAATTTTAGACGAAGCATTTGAAATTCATTGGTGAAAACTATTTTGACAAAAAGTTGTATTCAACTCATAATCACCATTTTCTTAAAACTCACGTTTCAATTTGCTAATCAAAACTCCCATTTTTTTTAAATGTTAAATCCATACATGATCATAGGGAAAAGAAGGTTTGGGTTCACAAAGACTTGCCCAAAATATTTACCATGAGAAATCTCATTAAAATCGTCTCCAAAGATTTTCCAAAATTTAAAATGGGAGAAGATGGGAAAGGACCCCAAAGTTTTCAGACAAAATCTTAAAATCTCATAACTTGAAATAACTAATAATAAGCTAAGAAATTAAAAATAATCACTTTTTGAAAGAAAGGGGAAATCTAGAATTTTTCTAAGTTTAAGGAGTGAGTTCTAGTCATTTTTAAACGACCATAACTTCTAGCTCAAGATGAGTTAGAGGTATCTTGATATGGTTGGAAAGACCTTGGAGAGATCTTTCCAATACCGCCAAGTTTACACATTTTTATACCATACAAGGAAGATATGCCTATCGAAAGTTGGGCTGAAGTGAGGAAAGTCTAATTTCAGATTTAAGTAAAGGCAAACTAGTTTTTTCACCAATCTATTTCCTAATTCATTTTAAGGGTTTATTAGGGGTAAAAATAATCCTTAATGCAGTTTGAAAATCAATCTATGCTTAGGGCTTGAGAGAAATGAGAAGAGAAGAAGGAGAAGGGAGAAAAATCAAGGTTTCTCCAAGAACGTCAAGATCGTCGAGTTCGTAATAACTTGTGAATTTCGTTGGGGTGATCCATAAAAAGTTATTTGAGTCTTCCATAAGGTTGAGTTCATTCACCCACGTGCCAAGCATGTTTGATTCGTCGTGATTTCATCCTAAAAAAATTGGATTTTTTAATGTTTTTGAATATTGTTTGTGAATTGCTTTCATTCTTGAACATGAGTTGAGATTTAGGGGTTCTTTGATGATCTAGGTGTTGTTCTTGAATTCATTGGGTTAGATCCTTATATATATGATGAGGGTATATGAATCTAAAGTGAATTTGAGAAAAATAATAGAATTAAAACGATTTAAGATCAGAAAATGAGAGGAAAAATTCAGCATATTTTTGCCTAAGGAACAGGTAGCGCGACGAGCCCCCATAAAGCCAGGAGGGTTGGGGTGGCGCGCCAACAATGTGCTTGAATGGTGACTCACTCAAGTGAATCTGGCGCGGCGCGCCCCGGACGCTCTCAAAACATCGTTTTTCACCCAGTTTTCGTTATTCCATCCATTTAAGCTTTTCTAAAGTGTTTTAGCACTTCCTATTGATTCTAACTACTCTAAATGACTTCTAAACATATAGAAATCATCCAGAAACATGAATTACAACCTTGAATCCATAACTTCAAATTCAAGAAAAGTTTAGATCCAACTTTAGAAAGTTCTTAGGGTTATTTCAAGAAGTCTTTTGACAAATACTTTAAACTTGTTTTAAGATATAAAGACGAGGTTGAGTAAGGAGTAAAAGTAAGAATAAAAAGAAGTTTATTTCAGATTTTCATAAGTGTTTCACAAATGTGTTAACTTCGTTTAAGACTTCAGTTGAATTCACTTCAGAGTAAAGTGAAGTCTTTTCTTCAAAAATAGTATATGAGGACTAAGTATTCTCAAAGCAGTATTAAAATGTTTTCACATTTAAGAGAATGAAAACTGAGACTTGCAAAGAGCCTTAGGGCTAGTTTTCAAAAAAGAACTATAGCTTTCAAAATGAAGCACGCAGGGAAACTAAGATTTTCAAGATAACCTCTGAGCTAAGTATATATTGAGCACTAATATCAAACCACAGAATAAGTATATTTTAAAACATAAGAGCCAGTATAATTTGGGAGTAGTATTAAGCACCGATATGGAGGAGAGTTCAGACAACTCACAACCCCCATAAACCATGTAGCCACCATGGGTAGAAAAGAGTCATACTTTTTAGATGAATCCTTTTTCACAGTAGACTAGTGGATCCATTAGGTAATTCAGATCTTATACCTTTGACCGGGTATAGGATTCGCTGGCAGCGTGAGGTAGATCGATGTATCATCACTATAACTCTTAAGTGATGGTTGTCGGTTAGAGAAACTCCCACATAAGTTATTGTATTTTTATATACATCAGTTTACTTGTATGTTTACATACATCTCGGAGTTAATTGTATCCTTGTTTACATTCAGAGTGCACAACATGTTTTTTGACAACTTTTCTTTATATTACACTTATTTTCAAATGTCTTTATATTGAAATGAGTTAGTTATTCATGAGTTGAGTAGAGCCAAGGTAAATGTTGCTTCTTACTCTTTTTCAAGCTTAAGTTGTTGTTTAACATTCCAACTCGCATACTTGTACATTTAATGTACTGATGTCAGTTGGCCTGCATCGTATCATGATGCAGACTGAGGTAAACAATATCGTATCAAATAAGCATTTCATCATATTAATGATAAGCTATAAATATAACTGCACTCAACATTATATATCATCATTCAAAATAATATCTTTATTATAGTGATCACAAAAAAAATAATAAATTAAATTATAGAATAAAATTGCACGATTAAAAGAACAACATACATTTGTACTATTTTTCCTTTTAAATCTTAATAAAAAGGAAACCAATAACACCCAATTGGCAAGTCTCTTTATTATTTGAGAAGAAGATATTTCTCTACTTTTTATAACTCAAAACTAATTTTAGAAAGTAATTCCATAATTAAAACCACCAACACATCAGTGTCTCTTTTCTTTTCCTCCAATCCTTAACACAAAACATAATTTTTATTTATTTATTCAAATGGTTTCAATTTAGCATGTCAAAAGTGAATAATTTAGTACTAGCATCTTTACTCATGACTTGAGAAACATGGAGAACAAATAAGCCATGATTAGAATATGCTTTACATACAAACACATTATTCTTGGTTATCACTAACTTATCAAATTCAAATGCAACTTTCACCCCTACATTTCCTAATAATTTCATGAAAATTCGATTGGTCCGGATATGCAACGGTTTAGTCAATACCACGTTTTTTCAGATGTGAGTTTAATAAGAACTTTTTTCTTTTTCAAGACTTGAGTGGTTGTAGGACCACCAAGATACACAATTTCTTCTCCTTTATTGCCTTGGGTGTAAGACATAAAATCTATTTTATTGGTAAAAATATGCCTAGTAGCATCTGAATCTATCACCAGTCGCTCACATTGACCACAAGATTCGCTTGGTAAATAATCGTATCAACCATATTTACTCTTGGCTTAGCATGATTGTCATTTTCGCCAGCTCTATTTACACATTGAGCTGCATGGTGGTCTGATTCCACACACAAACCAATTACCTTTTTTCTTGGAAGTTTGATTGTTGATCCTGAATTTATTATCAATTTCTTTTCATACGTGTTATCAAGATTGACTTCTGTAGCGATTTTTTTTGCTTTGGCAGAAAATGATTGATTTTGGTTGATATCATCAATGATGTTGTGTTTCACCAAAACTTCAAGATATAATAACTTTTGTTTGTACTTCAAAATTTGTTTGTAGTCATTCCAAAATTTTGGTGGTTTTTCAATCAACATATCAGCCACGAACTGCTTCAATAAAATATTTTCTCGGACTTAAAATCGTCAACTAGTTTGTAAAACTCGTTAATTTGTATCTTCACATATTTCTCTTCAGCCATCTCCCAATTTTAAAAATTACAAATAACAAACTTTTGTTTGGTAGCATCTTCAGCAGTATATTTAGCAAGTAGCAATTCTCAAATCTCCTTTGCTTCCTAATCAGAACAATACACAAGAATAATTCATTAGAAAACGTACTTAATATTGTGTGCTTACATACTTATTTGCACAATCCATTGATTTAGTTTATCAGAAGCAAGTTCATTCGATTTTGACTCTATTAGCGCAAACGTCACTTTGTACATGTCAAGAGCAGAAAAAATCTATTCATGCCGTCTCTTAAATTTCTTTCTGTCCATTAAAAGCTTTCACTTTCGAAACATCAGGGAAGTATTTGATAAAATTGTACGAAGGCATAATAAGGACAACATTATGAGATGTTTGATAGCAATGGTGGTAATACTAGTAACAATTGTAGGTGAATCGTTTTCGTGAACCATGATAACTGAAATATCCTTAAGATTGTTGGAAAACTATTGGATTTACGTAGCTTGAGACGTGCCTATGGAATTATTTTTAAGGATATTTCACCGGTTAAGGTGTATCCCCCAGAATTCAACAAGTTTTCTAGTAATAAATCTAGAAGCCAAAATCTAACCAAAAAAATATTTTACTTAAGAAAACCCAACAAATAAATAAGGAAGAATTGTTTTTAAGAAAAATTACTTATATACACATGTTTAATTTCTTTATTCTCTATTTCTCCTACCTTTTCAAAATATTACTAAAATTCCTTCTTTCTCCCAAATCTAAAAACTACCGGATACATAAAAGTCACTAGCCAAATTCATATTCATCACTCCCTTTTTCGCTCCTATTTTCTCTCCATAAATTCACTCCAAATTTTTAGCAGTTACAAAATTCATATCCAAATTTAATTTTCAAAAAGTTTATACTAACTAAACATTGAAAAATGAAAAACTATTTTTTTCAAAAAATTTTAAACTAACCAAAAATAAAAGTTTATACTCGTAATAATGTTTGATCGTTATAGTAGTATTAACTGAAAAATGAAGTAAAGTGAACTATATATTTAAATACATGACATGCGTATATTGATTTGATGTAAACACTCGGTGTGGATACGTTTTTTACGTAATAATTCAATTATAGAAATAATAAATTAAATAAAAAATTGTCGGATACATAATTAATTCCACTTTTTTCTCCCATTTTCAAGTCATAAATCTCTCAACAAGTATCTTAGATTAACTAAAATTTTAATGTATCTAGTTAATTTTGTTTCTTAATTAATGTATAATGCCTTTGTTTCAGCACTAGGATACATTACAATTAGTGTATCATGTTCAAATATCAATTTTGATACATAATCCTAATTAGTTTTGATACTTGATAAGTTTTACCACATGTATCATTTATCATGTATCTAGATGTGGTTATGTATCTTCTAACTTATTCAAATTTAGAAGGATATGTATACGTACACAGTCCAAATTATATGTGTGATACATAAAACTTGTTTTACGTATCACCAAAAAAATATGCTATTTGGAACATTTATCCCTTTCTTATTTGACTCCACAAATTCTCCTTATTTTTAGTCACAAAATTTTTATAGTTATTTTCTCAATTTGAAATTCAAACTTAGTCTCTTTTTAGTAGGTTGAGAATATCTTTTGAAAAAGAAAGTTTTAAAATGATATTTATGAGTCTTTTACGTATTTTTAAAATAGTCCAAAATTTATCATAAAATAAGTGAACTTCAAATTTTCAAGACTAAAACGTACATTAGAAAAAAAGAAGAAGTAATATTATTAATTATTATCTGGTATTAATTAATATAATGTTTGTACATTTTTCATAATTTTAGTTGGTTATGGACTCAAACAACTAATCATTCATCGAAATTGATTAGAATTCTTGTATTATAATTTAATCTTTCCATTGTCTCATAATAATATTAGTTTCAATTTCACCAAAATTTCATACGGTCTAATATTTTCCTCTTTATTGTGGTGTTTTTCATAATCAAATTTCTTTAATGGGTTGTGTTTGTTTATATATCTAATTAATAACTTAATTCTTATTTATCGTGATACATTTATAGATACACTTTATTTCAGCTTACATACATCATTCTTTAACAATCTTATTGTATCAATATATTAATTATTATCAACTACAAAATAATACATTATGTGAGTTATACATATCTTTCAAGGCAAACAATACAATACTTGTCAATTTACATAAGATACATAATAATAATGTATCATGCACTAGTTTTTAGATATAGTACATAAATTCTAATTTATACTAAATGTATCCATTCACAGCAACTACCACATTGTAATATATAGATCTCAAATCTAACATCATATGGATAACAATTACTGTATACAACATAAATACAACAGTTATCAATTTAAACGAGATACATAAATAGTTATTATCATGCACTAATTAGATGTGATATGTAAATTTGAATTTATACTAAATGTATCATTTACATAGGAACTACCTCACAGTAATGTATCATCTTAAATCTAACATCTTATGGGCAACAATTATTTATTCAATGTATCTAATATAAATACAATACTTATCAATTAAAACAAAATATATAAATAGTAAAATGCTAAGTAACAAAAATATTCATGATGTATCTTCTCAAATATTTTTAATAATTTGAATCAAGATTGAAAGGGTCTTCAATAACTTAGGAGAAAAAGTTTGCATCTCAAATATTTCAACAATTTTGAATCAAAATCGAAAGAATCTTCGCTGAACGGGGAGAAGAAAGAATCTTGAATCTCAAAACTTTTGATAATCGTGAATCAAATTTGAAAGGATCTTCGATTAACTTGAAGATTCGAAAGGATACCGTTTGTCTTACAACAATTCCATCACTTTTTTATACTTCATAATGCACCTGCTTACCCAAAATTTTCACAAAAATTTTGAATCAAATCTGAAATGTTTCTTTTTTGAACGGAGGAAGCAATTTAAAATTTTGTATTTTTTCATTCTATTAGGATTTTCGTGAAGCAAAAGAGAAACTTGATGTTCTTATCAATTTCATCAAACAAATCAAAGACATACTAGAAAAATGAAAGGTTGAGTGGGAAGAAAAGAAGCTTCATCCAATGAGTTGTATGAATAAAATTGAAGAAAGAAAATTCATCAATGAAAAAGAAATCATCAAGTTATTATATTTCTTCAAAGATAACTAGGATCAAGCAAATAAAAGCATAATTAATGAGATTTAATTAATTTTCAGATTTTATTCCTTTTTTAGCTCAACAGAAAGATTCTTCTTGTATTAAAATTAATATATCCGGATGATGACTTATGTATCCGGAAGATGTAAATTTTAAGGAATTATTGTAATTAAAAAAAAATAGAAATAAGGAGTAATTTACTCTTTACACTATGAAATTTATGTAAATTATACTCTTTTTTATTTTTTACATAATATCTCTTTCTTTTCCTTTTAACACACAAAATGCTATATATATATATATATATATATATATATATATATATATATATATATATATATATATATATATATATAGGTATATGGTAAATACCATACCATCAGTTGTGCATATAATGCACATTAAGACCACATAATTGCCATAAAGGCTGTAAATTATTACCAAATATTCCAAAACTAAATTATTACCACATATATATATATATATATATATATATTCCATGGACTTTTTGTAACATCCAAATCAATAGGAGTTGATTAATGCCATAAAGACAATTAAGAATTGTCATATTAAGAAAACAAACTGTTGGCTACAACTTAAAATCCTTAATATAATGTTAATAGGCAAAGATAATTAAGGTAATAATATGTAATAAATAATTTCAAATATTATTCTTATACTTTGTAAGATAACAAAGATATTTTATTAACAGTTACACTCACAAGTGAAGTGTAAAGTGACAAATTAAACGATAATATTTGTAAATACACCCTCCATACCTATCAATTTGCAGAAATATCTGCATCCCCCCTCCCTCTCCAAGCGATTTTCTTCTCCAAACACTTGCAAAAACGTTTGAACACACACCTATCTGCACACTGCTCTTTTATTAGTGCCTTTTTCAAATATATTTTTGTTTGTTTAGAATTCACAAAAAATAAATTTACTTCCATGTAAATATTAAATTCTTTCAAAAAAGAATCTCATGAATTAATTTAATAAGTAAATCTTGAAATTGGTCTATAGATAAATTCCTAAAACAATTTCTATCATTTTTATTAGTTTACAGTAACTATTTTTATTCATCATTGTTGGATGTTTAAGTTTTAGAAATGGCTGCTAAAAATGAAAAAAAAGAAGAAAGAAAAAAAATTAAAGTCAACTAAATAAGTTTCACACGCTGTCAACGAGTGTATCACACTCACTAAGTCATGTAAGCAAAAATTGCCAAAATGACACAACGTTACCTTACATAAGGTGTCTAATATAAACATTGCTCAGTTAAAGTGTTTAAGCGAAATTTTATGTCAACTTTAAGAGGCTTATGAGTCGTAATCAAACAACTTATAACTACAAATCCTAATTATATATCTATCTTTAGCTATTTTTGAAATTTTCTCATATTCGAACCCAAAACTATGTGCTTATCTTTTCTTTAGAATAGAAATTGACAATGAAAAATGTAGTTCATCTAATCACTAATTCCAAATAGAATACTATCTTCTTCTTCTTTTTTATTTAGGATTAAGTCATCGACGAATTCTTAAAGTAGTTCGTGTAACACCCCAGAAAATTTTTGAGCTTAGACTTGAACTATCCTTTGTAGTGAGTAAGTTTTTACCAAGCAATTTAAAATTTTGTAAGTATTAAGATCAATAGATGTAACAGCTTGAGTTCAAAAAAGAACTAAATTGGAAATAGGAAAAATCTAAAAATTTGTAAAGTATGAGTTTTGCGTCGATTTCAAATGACCATAACGCCTAGCACGGGATTATTTAGGTGAACTACAGGATACCTTAGGAAAGATCTTTGAATTATCTTTCCAATGCCACCAAGTTTGCTAAGTTTCGAGCTCGGATGAGTGAGAGTCCAATTAAGGAAAGTTAGCCGAAAATAGTGAGGCGTATTTTGGTATTTTCCTTATCCAATCAAATTTGATTTATTTTTAGTAATATTTTAAGAGTCTAATCCTATTAGGTTCAATTTTATAATCCTAATATATGTCTAGGGTTTTAGTTGAAAGTTCATTTAGGTTGCAAGGAAGGTTATTATATATTATATTTGTGTGCAATTGAACGGTAATTGTTATTTATGAAATGGGGTGTTGATGTTATGGTTTTATAAGCAATTGAATCATTCAATTGTTATTTTTGCTTATGTATAGGTTTTCTATTTTTTTTTAGACAACTTGTAATAGTCAAATCATTAGTTAATAATTGCAATGATTATGTGATAGTCACAGAGGGTTACATTCAGCATATAAATTCATCATTGCGGTTTGAATATATATAGCTTAATTTTGTGTATGTTTATTTTTTCGTGGTTGATATTTCATGGTAAGATATCACATTATAAATTAAGTTTTAACACATTTAGATAGGTGATTAAAAAATAGGTGACAAATAAGGTTATGTTATTTAGAGGAATTAAGATTTATTCTTGAACTTTAACTTTATGAGATTGATTATACTTTTGGATGAGTTTTTTGTGCTTAGGCTAGACATATAGTAACATGGGTGTATATAGACTCGTTAACTTACAAATTATGCATATATATTTGCTAGATCGGAAAGGTTTGGAGGCATTGAGGAAAGGAAAAGTATTGGAGAAGTAGCTTGCTTGACTTCGGTTCTTCGGTTGAGGTAGGTTATGGTTTATGCGATTTGATAGTTAACTCTTAATAGTGATTATGCATTGAATGGTATTGTGAAGTTTTCTATGTACTTGATTGTGTGGTTGTGTGGCTTAGTTGTGTGTTTTGAGATTGGTTTGAAATCTTGAGACCGTAAAATTTATATTCTTGAATCCTTTTTATCGAAGTGATGCCTTAAATAAAGAGGACTTGATGAAATATTATCAATGAATTGAAAATGGTGATAATAAATGATAAATTAATGATATTATTGGATTGGAGTGTCACATTTTGATACAATATAATTGGATCGAAGTATCACATTCCGACACGATATAATTGGATCGGAGTGTCACGTTCCAACACGGTATAATTGAATCGGAGTATCACGCTCCGACACGGTATTCTTGGATCGGAGTGTCACGTTCCGACACAGTATAATTGGATCAGAGTGTCACGTTCCGACACACTAACATTAAAGGAAAAAGATATGGAATTAACTTAATGTACTCAATCTCAAAGAACTCATTTCTCAAATGAGCGTGGCATGGAGGCATGAGTCCTCATGGATGTGCTTGATATTATGATTGATTATGTAGTCACTTGTTCATGTAATTTGTTGCTTACCACCTGTTAAGTGTCATAGTTGAGTTGATACTATTATTCATTGTATATTAGTTTTTATTTTGGGTTGGCCGATGAAACCTTCTCAGCACATGTTGCCCCATACTGAGCCCTACTTGTGTTTTTCTTTGTTTTCCTTTTATAGAATGCAACGAGTGTACCAATGACTTTGAATTGCCCTCAGCTCTAGCCAGTCTCCAGCATATCAGGTTTCAGAGTGAGCTAATCATTCAAGCTCGTGTTGTATTCTCTCGGTCATGACATGATGTCCCATATTTTCGGACACATACCATTCTATTCTTTTATTTTGGTGTATTTAATATTCTTAGACTTAGTATTGAAGATTAGATGTCCTTGATGTAATGATTTAGTAAGATTTTGAGCTTCCACATTATGCTTGTAAGTTGTAAGTTGGGTTGAATTTGTTAGTTCTCCCACCTAGGAGGTTGTGGGTGCCATTTACGATTCGTTTTGGGTTGTTACGATTTGTTATTCTTTCTGGTTAGTTAAATTCTCATTATGTTAGATGAGTTTAGCGTATATAAATGAACAAAGATCAGCTCAATGATATTTTAGTTTTCATTTTGCACAAATTTAGCTCCACTTTTGGTTCTTCACTGTCAAAGCTCAGAGCTCCTCCTATGGAGTTCTTAGGCAATATTGTTTAGGAAGTCACCATTTCCACAACCACTTTTGTTGCCAAATTTACAACAACAAAAAACATAGACACATATTTATTTGTGATTATTCTCCAAACTCATAAATGATCGATATATATATATATATATATATATATATATATATATATATATATATATATTGACTTGGCGGTGTCTACTCCAAAATCAATGAAATTTGTTTAGTTATTGATTCGAATTACAAAGAATTGAAGTTAGAATATGTTATTATATTCAACAATATAAATGGATCTCTAACATAAACTAATCCTCTCTTTTGTCCTTGATTTACTTTCCTTATTAGTTAAGTTTCAGAAAAGAAATTTTTTTCCTATTTAGTAATAATTTAACTTTACGATGTTTATTTTATCTGTAATGAAATAATTTTTAATTATAAATATCTATAATTCGCATTAAATTATAAATTTCAAAAAAAAAATCTTTCATAAATTCCGTGACTAACTCCAAAAAATACTCAATACAATGAATCACATACTTTGACACCTCCAAAATCACTTTCATACTTTACTTCATTAAATAAGACTTATCTAATTTTGACCAAAATAAAAAATAAAAATCATTTGAATCCACTAGCTCAACAAATAACCAGCCTTGATGAGCATTTATTTACATTAATTTTCTTCATCTGCAAATTCAAACTCTTTCCTCAAATTTTCAGGATCCAACAAAGACATGATTTATTTGATCCTCCTATATTTCTTTTTAAAAATAAAAATAAAATTAGTAGTTGCTAATAGTCTATAATCATATAAAACAAATGGCACTAGACAAGCATAATGCAATGACCTCAACCAAAAAGGTGTAAACGAGGAATCGATCTCAACCCTCCATTATAAAATGATATTCATTACACCAACTTGATCACACTTACGAATTATTTAGTCTTCCTCATTTCTTTTTTGAGGAGTTGACTTCAGGTATAGAACAAAAAGAATCTTGACAAGCTGGCCATGTTAAGATTAGTAAATCAAATTTAGAAATAATGCATCCACCTTCTTTTGGCAAAGTCTCTCATCATATAATTGGAAAATAAGTATTGTATTATTTTCGTATAAACATTGAAAGATAATCTAAAAGCATATTGGAAATAAAAGTAAAAAGCACACCTTATTACTATCTGATGGAGATATTCTTATTTTTACTATTTCAATAACTAAAACCAATAAAAAGGAAAAAGGAAAGAATTGAAAATGATAGTTAAATAATGTTTATTACAATTACTTTTCGAACGTAAGAAAATAAATAAAAAATTAATTTATTAAATTATTTAAAAAAAAATATGTTTCTTTCCAATAAGCAGACCCTATTGGTGATGGTAAAGAAGAAATTCCATCCTTCAAGTACATATAATTTAATTTCTTTTTCCATTTAATATAGATTTTATTAGATTAATAAACACCAAAGAAATTCATTTGAAATTATTCATTAGTGTCGAATTTTTAAATTTTACCTACTTTTATTTTATTTTTATTTAAATATTAATATAATTTAAAAGAGTAAACGTATGTTGTTTATCGTTGATCCATGAACTGCTGAGGTTCATTAAAAAATAATTAATAAAAGATATTTATAAAATTATTACACAAACGTGCATATATATACACACTCAATTAAACTAAATTTATTTTATTATTAATAAACGTAGAACAATTATATATTACAAATCTCAAATCACATGGGTAAGAATATGAAAAATTGTCCGACTCAATATATATCATTTTTAATGAAATTGTGGATTTTTATATAAATATATAATCGTATCAAATAATTGAAATAGGCTTTTTAATTTGTCAAAAAAATTTAATTTTTTTCGAGTCAAACTAAATAACATCACATGTATACAAATACATTTATATATTAATGATATTTTAAATTTTATATAAGTATATTTTCTAACGTTTTTTAAATATAAATATAATTTGAATCCTAAACCTCTGATGACATCTTTAGGCCTTCGTTCTTTAATTAGTGTTTAATTAATCAGCTTTAAAAGAAGATACTACAATAAAAGTCATCAAACAACATAACAAAATTTATGCAAACACTAATATTAAAATTTTAAGATCAAACAATACAGTAACAGTGTTTTGTGTTCTTAGTTCTTGATAGAGAATTGAAGTGCTTCTTCAAGAATTCACTTGTAATAGAAATATTTTAATAATTTAGAGGTGATACTTTAAAATTACAAAAAAAATTGATCAAACTGTATCAATACCAAAATAATTTTTAAAAATCTAATTTTAATTATTGTGGATCCACAAACAACTGATATTGATTAAAAATAATTAATAAAAGATATTTATAAAATTATTATACAAACGTGCGTATTAGTATATATATAGTATAATATAAAGCAACTCAATCAAACTAAATTTATTTTATTAATTAATAAACGTACAACAATTATTATAAATAAATCAAAATAGAAGTGATACTCGTCTTCTCAAATCACATGTTCAAAAAATATGAAAAATCATTCTACTCAATATACATCATTTTTAATGTATTTGTGGATTTTTATTTAAGTGTATAATCATATTGAGTAATTGAGATGATGTTTTTAATTGATAAAAGAATTAACTTTTTTCAAATCAAATTGAATAACCTTACATGTAAACAAATATATTTATATATTAATAATACGTTAAATTTTATATAAATATATTTTATAACTTTTTTCAGATAAAAGTATAACCTGAGTTCTAGACCTCTAATGACATCTTTGGACCTTTATTCTTTAATTAGTGATTAATTAATCATGTTTTACAAAAAAAATACTACAATAGCAGTCATCAAACAATACAACAGAACTTATGGAAACACTTCTATTGAAAGTTTAAGATCAAACAATACAGTAACAATATTTTGTATTTTTAGTTCTTGGTGAAGAATTGAAGTGCTTCTTTAAGAATACACTTATAATAGAAATATTTTAATGATTTAGAAGTGATACTTTAAAAGTACAAAAAAAAAATAATCGAACTGTACCGATATCAAAGAGAAATCGATATTATCAAAATAATTTTAAAACATCTAATTTTAATTATCCTTTATTAAAAATCTAAAAAATTGAAATGGTATAAAATATTTAAGAATAACCGACCCAACCCTCATACAAATACTCTATCAAATTACAAGAAAACTAAGTATTTGTTATTAAACCAAAATAAACCTTTGGAAAAATCTCAAAAAACTTCCCAAAAAACTAAACAATTATATTTCCAAAATCTCTTTGTGAAATGGTCTAAAATCTTTTGGATATGAGATAATAATTTTTTATAAGGTAAAGTTGGACATGACTCATGTGTTGGTGTCCACATTATTCAAATATTTTTTTAAAAAAAATTGACAGCTTTGGGACTATACTTAAAAATAAAATAAACATATAACAGATATATACATTTTTTTATACTAAGATTAAAATGAAAAATTATAATTAAGGGTAAAACAGTTTTATTAACGCACCAAGATGGTGTATAGCCTATTTGTTACTATTAAAACTCCACTATTCTTCGATGTGTTTAACCATTTTCTACTCATTTTTACAATTTATCAATTGACCTTGTCTCTCTCTCTTTTCCTTTTACATCTTTAATATTTGTCTTATATTTTCTCAATTGAGTTGCCAAATGAGTATCAAATTTTTTTCCTATAAAGTCTGGATTTAAAACAAATATATGTTAATTTATTCCACTAACGGTTAGGGGTATATAAAATCGAATTAAAAATTAAATCTAATCAAATTGTAAATTCAGTCACATTGAAAAAAAAATTTGATTAGGGGTTCGGCATTGGAAAAAAATTGATTATACTTTGTTTGGTTTTGTTTTAATAAAAAAATCGAGATTAAACTGATGCGGCGTTATATAAAATTTATTTTATTCATAAAAATATTTATTTTGATGTAATTTTTTAGTATTTCTTGTATTTTTTTTCATAATTGTTATCTTTTAATATATTAGTTTTAGTTTGAAACTTCACATTTTGAATGGTTCAATTCTACGGTTTCTATTACACGTACAAACTAATTCAATCAAGAGAAAGGTGACTATGAGATGTAAGGTAGAGTAGGTAAAGATAAATTAATGAATTTTGATGAACTTGATCTTAGAATTTTAATAGTTGGGTTGAAAATAAGTGTCGGGCTTGAGAAAATTGAAGTTAAAGACTTAAGTAGATGAAAAGTCTCTTTCTTATTAAATATTATTTATGATATTATTTGGGTTACTAGTAAACTTGGATCATAAGTAAAAAATAATAATAATAATAATTCTTACAATTTGAACGTGAACATACTAGTAGTTTATCAAATAGTACAATTTATAGTATGACAACTTTATTTATATTAAGAAAAAGGCGAAGGGATCTTTGTACCATTAAATTATTAACGGGGCGGTTTAAAATGATTAGTGATTTGATTTAAAGCAAAATTTCAATTCAAGCCTTAAAATATAAATAAATTTTATATATGTTTTATTTAAATTTTATTTTTCTTACACTATTTAGATAAAAAAATTATTAGTATTTTGATTATCTTTTTTTCAAATATTAGTTTTAGGTAAGATTTTATCAACTCAATATAAAAAATATTCTTTTAATGAGGCAATTATTATATGAATTGTCAACATAATTCTACAAGTAATAAGTTGACAAATATTAAATAAAGATAAGAGTTAAAACCATATAATTTGACGTAAAAAATTAATGACTTGATATACTCCATTTTAATATCATTATAGTAATATTTGAAACTAAAATTTAAAAAGAAGTAAAAAATAATTTATATCTCACTTTATTTAATACTTTTCATTATCAATTTTTATTTTTAACAAAATACAAAAAGTATCAAAATGTCTAAAATAATATATTAAAATTATTATTTTTAATCATAAATAATTAATTTTTATATAAAAGTTTTAACATATAATTTACTTTTCATAAAAATTGAATGCTCTCGACCCTTTAAGGCAAAAGCCTTTATTTTCAAAAAAATATAGAGCCGTCACTGATCATTAATATTATGACGACTTTAAATCAAAGAAAAAAGACAACTCTTGAATTATGCTTTTATGGTAATTGGTACACCCTATTAGTAGTGACTTTTAATTAAAATTATGAAATGCAATTAATATTTGTATATGTTATTTTAAGTTGATTTTATATAATAAGATGAAGTTTTAAATTTTTTAAAAAACTTGATGTGAGAATTTTAAATACAAAAATTGAAGTATAAATTTATATTTTGTTAAAAGAATTCACATCTATTTATAATTTATATCATTATCTTCTAATTCATTCATATTTTATATAATCATTATTTTCTCCGATATTTTATTAAATTAATATTTAATCAATGAATGTCTGTTTTTTAGTATAGTTTTGTGATCATTTATTATGCAATTTTGTCAACTTTTATTTATTTGGTTAAATTATATAAAAATAGAACAATTTTAATAATTAGAATTTTTATAATTTTATAATTATATCGTAATGGAATCATTAAAATATTAATTTATCGATTATTAGTTTATCAATTATTGATCGTTGTCAGTTCGATTATCGATTTAACCGTTAAGATTTGACACAAAAACAAATTAATGAAAAATATTTCGAAACAAGGTGTCAAATCAAATGAATCATGTATATGAGCTCACAAATTGAATCATGCTCAAAAGCGAACACTTTTACATTATAGAATAACAAAGATGTTGAGATAGCCAAAAATAAAAGTAGAATACTAAACTCTAAGTCAAAGACTTTAGATATAAAACAGTATAAATATAACTAATTAATTTACTATTGGGTTATCGATTATTCCGTTAAGAAAAAACCTCAAATTGTTAAAAATTAATATCGGATTGCTAGCCTCCACCCGTGTTCTAGCTCGTCGGAGAGCTAGATTTGCCTCAATTTTTTGTCTCCTTCCTTCAGCCTTTTTCACATTAGCTTCCGCTATTTCAAGAGTTTGCTGAGCTTCTTGTGGATTAATGTCACTACCCTTCTCCGCATCATTTACTAAAACAGTGATCTCATTATTTCCTATTCTAGCAAAACCACCCATCATGAATATGGAACCCCATCCACTAGATTTAAGTGCGCTGAATAATTGTCCTTTCCTCGTACGCATTTGAGTACTCAAGGCCCCCCCTGAAATGGAACTTTCATGCTGGAGCAAGAACTAGCATGAAAGTCGATCTATTACGACCAGCGCGGTTGTTCCTATTTCATTTTCTTCTTCCAAGCCCTTCTTAGAAAGCACTCACTGAGTTACTTTCTTTTTCTTGCAAATCCTCTCTTTTCCGCTTTTGACTATGATTGGGCCCTGAGTGGGTCGGGGATTTCTGCCTTGTTATCAAAAAGGGAGTTGGGTAAAGCAAACTCTCTCCTTGGAGGAGCACGGGTTTAGTCAAGTTATGAAGTCTGGGCTTTCGAGATCGAATCGTAGCCAAAGTCTTTTTCCAGGTTTAGAAAGACTGGTTCGAAAGCCGATAACAAAAAAAAAATAACTGACTATTAAATCAATCACCCATTACTAATAAATCAATAACTTTCTTTTCAATTAGAATTATTAATTTCAGTTCGATTTTGAACAATTCACACCATTCACTGTTGAGCCTTAAAATATATTACCAATTTGTGATTAACAAGCACAAATAAATATATATAAAAAAATATTATCAACAAATATGTACTCATATCTTAAACTTATCAAAACAGAGGGTTACATATAGTATTATTTTGTATTATATTTGGTACACAAAATATAAGCTAGTGAATTGCATTTATAAATCAAGGAATCAATTGAACACAAACAATAATAATAATTTCAATTATACTAAAATAAAACCGTTCATTGCCACTACTCTTTTTTCTATTTTCATGTGAATTCAAAATATTTCATACATAAAAAAAATAAAAATTTATGTGATAATCATAATCATAAATAAAATATAAAACAAATTTCACCTACTAATAAAAAAATATATTGTTAAAAATGAAAAAATATAGAGTACTAACACAACAATATTAATCATTCACCTTGTTACAAAAGAAATAACAAAATTTCAACAATACTAATTGACTTATCTTGTTGGGTTCAAGTTATTGACATCAAATTGATTATTACTTACAAAATCAAATTGATCATTACTAACTAAATCAAATTATACTAATTGATCATTACTTACTAAATTAAATGATACTTTATTCGAGAACAACATTTAGATGAATTTAGAGACTAATGCTGATAATATGTTACAAAACTAAAGTAATTAGATAAGAATACTGAATATAAAAACATTAAAAATAGAGAGAAAAGAGATAAGACCATTCTCATTCTTTCAATTATTCAAGTATTTACAATAAAAATCTATCTCTATTTAAAATATTACATAGTGGCATACAAAAAGATAATTATAAACATGACATCAATCATGAAGAAAATGGAGGAGATTATAGAGACATACAATTATAATAATTATAAAAAATAGAGGTTATCTTTATAATGAAGAAAAAAACAAAGATGATTAGTGAGTATAACTTCTTAATATAATAGAAATTCATTGTATACTTACACAATATAGATAATCGTCATATCATAATTACAAGAAAAGTAATTAGTTACTTATTAAACTAATAAACCTTTAGAAAAATCTCAAAATTATCCCAAAAAGATAAAACAATAAAGACCCATTCGAACTTCAAATTATTTGGTAAAACTTGAAACTTTTTTTTTATGGCTATTTAATTTGTCTCCACGTATATTTACCAAATACTATAATTTTTTAAATAAAAAAGGAAATTGCAAAGCATTTTAATAAATAGAAAGAGTGTAATAAAATATCTATATTATTTATTATTTTCTCGATACGTTAAAAATTAAATAATAGCAATATTTACCAAAATCTCTTTGTGAAATGATCTAGAATCTTTTTCGATACGAGATAAATAACTTGGTATCCACTTGGTTCAAATAATTTGGAGTACACTTTTTTTTTTATTATTATATAAATCTCCACCATTTGTTACTATTAAAACCCCACTTTTCTTTTTCTCCTCTGTGTTTGACCCTTTTCTGCACATTTTCAGCATGTCTTCTTCTTCTCTTTGTTCAAACTCTGCATTTTCTTATAGAAACAACTTCTCAATTTTTCAATCCAAAAATGTTCTTCTTCCTCCAATTTCTAATACCAATAATTTCAGTTTTTCCATCAAAAAACACGACTACTCCACATTTATCCGGTGTTCGATTTCGAATCGTCGACCGGAATATATACCCAGTAAAATCTCCGACCCAAAATACGTTCGCATATTCGATACTACTCTTCGTGACGGTGAGCAATCTCCAGGTGCTACAATGACTACGAAAGAGAAACTCGACGTCGCTCGTCAGCTAGCGAAACTCGGTGTTGATATAATTGAAGCTGGATTTCCAGCTTCGTCTGAAGCAGATTTCGAATCTGTGAAATTAATTGCAGAGGAAATTGGTAATAATACTGATGAAAATGGATTTGTGCCTGTAATTTGTGGGTTATCTAGATGTAACAAAAGTGATATTGATAAAGCTTGGGCAGCAGTGAAATATGCTAAAAAACCTAGGGTTCATACGTTTATTGCTACGAGTGAAATACACATGAAGTATAAATTGAAGATGAGTAGAGAACAAGTGGTGGAAAAAGCAAAGAGTATGGTAGCTTATGCTAGAAGCCTTGGATGTGAAGATGTTGAATTTAGTCCAGAAGATGCAGGAAGGTATGCAATTTAATTTTTTTTTTTTGGATAAATTTCAAAAAAGAATCTTAAAATTAAACTTTATCTAGAAGAATCTCAACACTCAATTAATTAGGTAAGTAAATTTTTATTTTATCGATGACAGATCGATTCGTCAACTTGACGGTTAAAAAAGAAAATTTAATATTCCTTTTGTCTCTATATTTACTTGTCTAGAAAGAGTGAAATATTTAATTTTATATTTATCTACTTTATAATTAGTACTCATTTCGTCTTTTGATAATATTTCATCGAGCATAAAATATATTAAGAAATAATGAAAATTTGAAAATGTTTATCAAATTATTAAAAAAAAGTAGATTTATTTTTCTTTCTCATTATAAATATATTAGGTATTTTCTCCATCCTTTTATTTTTAAAGTTAAATTATTAAAATTTTGATTAATGTTTTAAGATATATTTTTCATTATATTAATATGCAAAAAATTATAATTTATAGTATTTTTCATTTTTAGAATATTTAATTTTTTTTTAAAATATCGAATTAATGTGATCTAATTCACTTTTTTAAAAAAATCAAATTGACTTTTGATAAACGGATTGAATACTATCTTTAAAATTAAATGAAATAATAAAAATAAAAAAAGAATTGTACTTTTGAGTAATTTCCGTATAAGGAAAGGTGGCTTTCTTAGGGTCACATAAAATATAAAATAAGACGAAAAAAGTAAAATAAAATAATAAATTATCTCTGTCAATAATTAATTTTTTAATAAATATATTAATATCAAAAATTGACGGTAATTAAGAACAGACGATTTGATTTTGAGTAGTAATTATAGATTCCATCACATGCGAGGTAGCGAATGACCCAAGCACTTAATTTCACTTTTTCTTTTGTTTACTAATTGTTGGGTTTTTGTAACTTTATGTTGGTTTGTGTGCATTTTTTTTAAATTTTTTTGTCATGTTTAGATAAAAGTGGTAATAATATTTGGGTTGTTGTTTGGTTCAGAGAAAATATTTTCTTTTTTAGGAAAAATGTGTTTTCTTTTTTATTTAAATTTTAGAACTTTTTTATGTTATTATTTGATTCAGATATAAAATTTATGAAATAAGGGAAACTTTGATTATTGTCCTTGTTAGTTGTTAGAGTCACTTTGATGTTTATGTTTAGTTTGATTTTTATTTGTGATAAGACATTTCTTAGAATGGACTTAAAAAAAGAAAGAGTGTCACATAAATCGGAACACATAAAATATTATTTTTAAAAAATATCTATTTATAATTTAAACAAATACTGTGAAAAGTTGAATGGAGATGAAAATAAGGTGTGTGGAAGGTTGAAGAGCTTAAAATTTGTAATATGAATAATGAAAATGTCTCTTTAATACTTATTTTTCTTATTTCAATTAGAAAAATACATTTTTTTAATTCTTAAAAAAAATTATTGAATCAAAATAATAGCAATTCTTAGGTAAGTCTCAGTTGACTTTTCTATATGGTTTTAGTTCTTTGTTTGATTAGTGGGCATAGCTGGTAGATTCCTCTTAAAACTTTGAATAGACCCTATTGGGTGGTGGATTTGGTATGAAAAGATATCATTATTAGAAATACAAGTGGTTTTTTTTAAATGTTTGATATATAAGTAAAATGTTTATTTTAAAATTAGGAGATTTGTATATAATCTTAGATAATTTTTATATTAATAAAGTTTGCGTATACTGTATCATTCTCTAGACCTTATTTGTGGAATTATTTTCTATTTTGAATATGTTATTATAATTTAGATTAAAGGACTAGAGGTGGAGTGAGGATGAAGTATACTCGAGGGTGATGAGAACACAATTAATTTTAGCATAAAATGTTATTTGTAGATTTGTTTATTTAAAAACTATTTTATCATGCGATTGGTTTGAGGTATAATACAAAATTATTTATTCCACCATTTATACCTTAGTAAGTTATTCCACACATGATAAAATAATTTATCCCTAATTAACTTGTTTTGAAAATAATTAATCTTGAGATAATTTTTTTTTTTTTTTGAAATAATTTGTTGACAACCAAACAATATAAAATATTTTCGTACCTTTCAAATACACCATTATTAGGTATTCTTATAGTACTAAATAGGGTTGTTTCAACGGAATATACATGTGATTGATGTGACTTGTGGGGCGTGAGCGCATAATATATTTTCCATATAAAGTAGTGTTGTCCATTTCAATAATATCTTCGACAATTATTACAGTTTTATGTGCTTTTTTTTTTTTGTGACATCATTTCATTTTGTTTGAAAATTAGTGATCGACTACAATTTTTTTAAATTCAACTTTAAATTAAAAAGAAAAGTACTCCACACTTGTTATCCAAATCCATGTTCATGAATTTCAAATAAAGTAATCTATTCTTTCTTAGCAAAAAATATACCAAACATATTTTCATCTTTAAAATTTCAAATAAAAAACAAATATTTAAAATTTATGGCTACACGCCTACTTAGAGCCCAGTTGGATTAGTTTAAAAAAAGTAACTTTTGAAAGTGCTGAAACTTATTTAAAATAAGTATTTATGTGTTTGGATAAAAGTGCTGCAGTTGAAAAAAATTTATTGATGTGTTTGGCAAACAAGTGCTCATAAACAATTTTTTTAATTAAGATGTCTAAAATATCCTTAAAGTTGTTAACATGATAAAATATTGGTTAATTTAAGGTTTTTATACTTAAAAATAATTAAAAATAATCAATTTATATTTTACATCTATAAGTAATAATATTTCCTACCATTCACATATTTCTTTATCATCATAAATTATTATTGTTAATAACAACAACAACAACAATACTACTACTACTGCTACTACTAATAATAAGAGTAATACTGCTACTATTACTAATAATAATCCTAATAATACTAATACTAATATTAATAAAAGTAATACAATAATAATAATAATAAAATAATAATAATAATAATAATAATAATAATAATAAATTAAGGACAAAAAGGTAATAATGACTTTTAAGTTGAAAAAAAAAAACCTCTCACCTGACTTTTAGATTTTAGCTTAAAATAAGTCATTTTGACTTAAAATAAGTCACTCGATAATTGTCAAACACTCTAATAAGTCAAAAACTTACTTTTAAGTCAGTTTGACCAGCTTTTAAGCCTATCCAAACAGACTCTTAATCTTTTGGTGACTGAATTAGTTAATATTTCATGAAATAATCTAGGTGCACACACAATATGATACAAACTTCATCATTCTTTGTTGACTTGAATCAACCATCTCTGAGTTGGAGGTGGAAAGTGCTTACTATATAAGCAATTCCACTTATCAACTAATTTTAAGAACTGGTTGTTAGGATAAACCTTCAAAAATGTAGTATTTACATGGAAATATTTGGTTGGCCTTCTGATAATTTGCATAAAATTTAGTATTAGTTATGCAATATTTGGTTGTCCTTTTTATTGCTCGCATAAATAATATCTTGATAAGTTGTGCATAAATATTTTAGGTGAGAAATAAGAATGTGTGGATTAAAATTACGCATTTATAATATTGTCCTTCACAATAGTAAGAAATCTTTTATTTTGTTTAGACAATAGACAAATATTTTAAACTATACATGATATACTAATTTTTACAATGTTTAACTAAAAAAATAATTCCTAACTTTTTCTTACATAAAATGAATAATTATTGCATATTCCCCAAAAACATACCCATGAAATCCTATACGTGGGGTCTGAGAATGATAGATTATACAGGAATCTTGAATGCAGGATGCTTTTTGGTGTAAAAGAAGATATGAGTGTATATTTTTTGTTTATTCACACTCAGGTCTGATCGAGAGTTCCTTTATGATATCCTCGGAGAAGTTATTAAAGCTGGTGCAACAACACTTAACATACCTGATACTGTTGGATACACTGTTCCAAGTGAATTTGGACAATTAATTGCTGACATAAAAGCCAATACTCCGGGGATTGAAAATGTGATAATTTCAACACATTGCCAGAACGATCTTGGGCTTTCTACTGCCAACACTTTAGCTGTAAGTGTGTAATTTCTTCCATGCCTATATGGCTATGTACTAACTTACATTGTATGAAAAATATTGAAGCATGTTCAATTTCAGGGAGCTTGTGCAGGAGCAAGACAACTAGAGGTGACCATTAATGGCATTGGTGAAAGAGCTGGAAATGCTTCTCTGGAGGAGGTGAGTTAGAGAGTTTCATACAAAGAAGCTTGAGGTTTTTATAGTGCCAGTAACAAAGGCTTTTCTCATCGCGAATGGACGAGAAATTGTAATATAAACATGATTTTCCCACTGAAACAACTTATTAGGAAATTGCATGGTAGAAAACCGATTCTAATGAATCGTTACTGACTTACCAAATTAAAAGCATGAGAAGAAAGGAATGGAAATTGTGTATTGCTTAATTCTTATTCCTGAAGACGTGAACATATGGGAACAGGTATATTATCATTATATTCTTTGTTAGAAACGAATGAGAAAAAAATTGTATGAAGAAGAGCAAAAACAAGTGCCAGCTAACATTTTTGCTATTAATACTGTTAAAGTTTGAACTTCCCTATCCTATGGCATGCCTGAAACATGAAAAATGGATACTTCTCTTCCTGTCTAGCAAATGCTTGTTCTACCAATAGGTTCCATACTTTTGTTACAATATAGCTTATATAAGGGACCAGCTACTTCTCTTTTTTTGTTTAATTTAAGACAAATCATATGACAAGAACAACTGTGAAAATGCAATTAATAACGGGTTTTTTTACAGCGCTTGATGGTGATACCCGAAACTTGAAAATTGACACTACTGAATTGTATAGGAACTTTTTGCCTCTTTGATACTTTTTTTCTATTTGGTCATTTTCCTGTGCTTTCTTTCTTTCTTTTAATTTTTTACCTTCCCCTCGTACTGAGATAGGTTGTGATGGCCTTAAAATGTCGCGGAGAGCAAGTATTAGGTGGCCTCTACACGGGGATTAACACTCAACATATTGTTCCATCGAGCAAAATGGTATTGTACCCCTAGTTGCATCCTATCTTCTAGAGACTTATACCAGCTAAATCTGTTTTCTTTGTGCTTTGTGATGACCTATACCTTTGCAGGTGGAGGAGTACACTGGGCTACAGGTGCAGCCACATAAGGCCATTGTTGGTGCTAATGCATTTGCTCATGAAAGTGGCATCCATCAGGTAGCATTGATGCACCTAGATTTAGTGTTGTAAACTTTCTTTGTATAACTGTGGTTGGTAAACATAACATGTAGCTACTTATGTTGAAACATCCATTTGTTAATCTACTGCAAGTATTGTGTTTTACTGCCTCTTCTCAGACTGGACACTTGGTTCACTTGTTCTCTTTTAAAGCTCAAGTACGTGTATATATTTCGTCAAATTATGCGCATCATAACAGAAACCACAGGTGCTTGTAGATTAAGATATCTTCTAACTCCCAACATAAAGGGCTTAACTTCAAAAGTTTGAATCTACCTAGTCTTTCTTCCCTGAAATTTTCCATTTCCTCTTTGGCCTTTTCACTTGTTGGTGTGCATTTGCTGTAACTTTCTCTGGTTGAATTTATCAATTTATCTCCTACATATTAGAATTTCTAGCACAATTCAATGTTTTTTTTTTGGTTGACTGTTCAGATTCATATTAGATATCAATTATTTCAGTTATCATTCTTTGATTATCTGCAGTCAGTTCCCAGTTGGCCCCTATGTTTTTCCTTTCCTAATGATTAGATTTACTAACTTTCAACTATCGTAAAGTTGTCTGTTAAAAGAAGAGATGATAATCTAAGTCTCTTCTGTCTTTTTTACTTCCCTTTATATGCTCTAGGATGGAATGTTAAAACACAAGGATACCTATGAGATTATATCTCCTGATGATGTTGGGCTTAGTCGTTCTAATGAAGCGGGTATTGTCCTTGGGAAACTCAGGTATGCGTTGGTTTTCCAGTCAATAATTATTTTTGTGAAGTCATAAGGATCATTCATTTTGTTTGCAAGTCTTATTGTGCTTACTTTGGAAATAATATTTTTTACAACTATTTTTTACAACTGTGAGTATAGCTCCATGAACTCCATGCCATTAGATTTGATCTTACATTTACTATTTCCCTATCATGGAAGAATTTCTTTTAGTACTGGAGTACTGCTCCATGGACTCGATACAGTTACTGTTTCAACAGTAAATAGTCCTCCATTTTTAATAAAATATATATCAGCCTATAGTATCTCTTTCTCTTATGTTTGAGCTAAAAACTTGTTGAGATTTTCGTGCTATAATTTGGTTATTTCACTATTGTATCACACAATCATAATAAAATTTTACTATCCTCCCTCCTGTGCCTCCTTAATTTTTCATTTGCAACGTTCACATTGAACTACATCCTTCCCTTAGGAAAACAATAACATGTTCCATTTTTTTGCAGTGGTCGCCATGCACTGAAATCCAAAATGCTTGAGGTAAGTTGCATACATTGTGAGTTCTACATATTTATTATATCATTAAAAATAGGGATCAATCATTTTAATGTTTATTCCAGCTTGGATATGACATTGACGGAAAAGAACTAGAGGACCTCTTTTGGCGTTTTAAGTCAGTAGCTGAGAAGAAAAAGGTGAATTGAATTTTTCATATTTCCGTTAATTAAGTGTTCAATAGCACTGGCAATTTCTACTTCTATCTGTGTGGAACAAATGTAGAAGTTGAAGCAGAGGAGATATGTTGCCCATTTATTTGTCTTCCGTACTTCTCTTTCAGAAAATTACAGATGATGACTTAATAGCACTGATGTCAGATGAAGTTCTCCAACCTAATGTTTATTGGAAGCTTGGAGATGTACAGGTAGATGAAATTCTTCCTCTGTGTTGTCTTTGCCTGTCTTTTGTTTTTTTTCTTTTGGATTGAAAATATAAGTTCAGCTAATTCAAAATGATTTAACGTTCAATCGACAGATTATGTGTGGAAGTCTTGGCCTCTCTACAGCAACTGTGAAGCTTATAAACACTGATGGTCAAGAGCATATTGCTTGTTCAGTTGGAACAGGACCTGTTGATGCAGCTTACAAGGCAGTGGACCTCATTGTGAAGGTTTAATACACAACATGAACTCTCATAAAACCGATGGTCAAAATTGCAACTGTATTTATAAAACATTTATCCTTTGTACTACTTGAGTACTGCATTAATGTACTTTTCCTCGTTATGCAGGTGCCTATTACGCTCCTTGAATATTCCATGAATGCAGTCACAGAAGGTATAGATGCCATAGCATCAACCAGAGTGTCAATCTGCAGTGATGATAGGCATACTATAATGAATGGTTCAACTAGACAGACTATTCACCGCACATTTAGGTATGAACACGAAATATTGTTTGCCTCTTTCAGTTTTACATGGAAAAATTCCAAAGAATGACACAGCATGGAAGAGTAAATGTAGCCATCGCTAAACAAGATGGGAACAGAAAAATATGCACACAAAATATGACAAGTAATGATTTCGGTATCTGAATGCCAAACCTTTATATAATATAAATGTATCACAGGCTCATAACATCATTATCTAATATGTCAACCAGTGTGTATCAATACAAGTAGGAGTGACAAATGCTTAATAAAGTGATGACATCCTTCACTATATATTAAAAACATTTCCTGCATATATGCTTGAGTCAGCACGTAGTTGATACGTGACCACCATTTTCTTAGGCGAATCATAGGTCACCATAATATATGCATCAATTTTCCTTTTTGACTTGTCTCATCTTTTCTTCCAGTGGAACCGGAGCAGATATGGATGTTGTTATCTCTAGTGTCCGAGCGTATATTGGTGCATTGAACAAAATGTTGAGTTTCGAAAAGCTGGTGTCAAGATACAGCAAACCTGAAGACAGTGTGGTGGTATAACAAAATGGTCGTAATGTTCCAGTTTCTTGTCATTTCTCTTGTCAATTGTATAGAACTAGGGTGCCTTATCAACAAATTACGACTTGCCTGGAAGAATGATAAAAGGCAAATTTGAGTCGTAATGCATTTTCATTTTCTTCAGGTTGATGTACAAGCTTGTACTAAATGTGTTAAAAGTCATTTTAGGCTTTGTGTTGTACCAATCAAACATAGATCCTTTTATGTGGTTTAGCTTTAAATGGATTTTTGCTTAAGCAATGCTACGTAGTTGAAAGAGTAAGGCAACAAACTTATAACCTTCCACTCAAAGCAAAATGCAATATTCAACTAACAAAAAAATTAAATTTGTTATATCTTATGCAATGTAGTTGAAAGAGTCCCCTTGCTTCACCTGGTTGGCTTCTCTATAGCAGTGTGAGATGCCTCACTTCTGCCCATTCCATAGTGTTGATAGTTTGTTTGATAATGTTTTCCAGCTTCAGATTGTTGGTGTCTTTTTCTTTGAGCATATTTGTAACCACCACTAAGTCCAACTTCAGATCGTATTTTGTCTTATCCAGCTCGATTACAACATTCTATTACATAGAGTGCTGGCATTGCTTCTGCCTGATTGTTGCTTCTACATTGAGTTGCGACTGAGAAACACTGTCATCTCTGAGAACCCCAGGCTTGGTCCAAACCTTTCCATTCTTGTGCAAATTTGAACCCATTTTCCTATTAAGTCACAAGTTGGGAAGGCAACACAAATAGTTGTTTTGATGTTCCATAAAATTTGCACTTCCATTCTAGATGGCAAATATTTGGTCTTCAAGATGTCCAATTTTTTTCCAAATTTTCAATGCTATACATATTTGAGTGATTTGTTGTACCATTTTATGCACACTGTTGGTAGTGTTCATATTCCACCAAGCATTGAAGAAAATTCTAATGTTGTGCCAAACCATACTCAGGATGCCATCTTTCTGTCTGACTTCTCTTATGCTTTGCCAAGCAGAAGAAACTGTGTATTGACCATCCCGAGTAATGTTCCAAACAGCATTGTCATTATCATTAGCATCCCCGACAGGAATTTTAGCAATATATATGACTATATGTTTGGGGAGATCTTCCCATAAATTTATTCATGTTCCAATTAACACCATCAATATAGTCATAACCTTAGCGTTGCTGTTATGCACATCGTCAGTGTACAGAATAGCTAGAGACCCTTTCTCAAGCCAATTGTCCCACCGCATATTACAACTACCACTATTAGTTCTCCAGAGAATGTTAGGTTCAACAACATGTCTAACATTGACCATCAACTTCCAAGCTTGTGAATTACCAGAGGTCCAAGCTTTAAAAGAAGGGTGAACTTTGTGACAATACTTAACTTTCATAAAATGAGCCCAGAGAGACTGATTGGTTCTAAATCTCCACCATCTTTTAACGATCAAGGTTTTAGAGATGTCATCCATGTTTTGTAATACCTATACCACCTTCATCTTTAGGAACACAAAGATTTTTCCAAGATCTGCTTGTCTCTATTCTCATTAAAAACCCCAAAAGAATCGTGCAAAATGCTTTTCTAATAGATTAATAGTACCAATGGGAGGATTTATCACTGAGAGAGTATAAATAGGGAGTGATTGAAGAACACGTTTGATCAAAACAGTTTTACCTCCATAGGTAAGCATCTTACCTTGCCAATCATTGAGTCTTTTTACCATTTTTGTAACTATATCATCAAAGTAAGAAATCTTTTTCCTATCAATATAGATTGGGCAACCCAAGTAAGTAAAAGAGAAATCCTTTTCCAAAAAACCAGCACACTCTCTCATTTGTTTTTAAGCATTGGCCTTGGGGTTAGTCAACAAGAAGCTTTTATTCTTACACTACTGAAAATAACAATATCGCCAACATATGCTAAATGGTTAATCTGAGGACCTCTTTGATGCATCGAGAAAGGTATAAAAATTGTCATGAGTAAGTAAACTATTCAACACCCAAAATATATGAAGAGGGGGAAATAACCATTTTGAGATCCATTAATCAAAAAAGAATACCACAAATTCAATTCCACACTAAATTTATCCATCTATTTGAGAAGCCAAATCTTGTAAGAACATCCATTAGAAAATTCCAAGGCATTCTATCATTCGCCTTAGCCATATCTAATTTGATGACAATATGCTTAGACATACCATGGATTATTTCTTGAGCAAGCACTACATTTTCAGTAATCAATCTGCCTGGAATGATACCACTTTGATTAACATATATGAGTCTATGGAAAATAGGATTGAGTCATCTAGTTAGAATTTTAGAAACAATTTTGTTAGAACAATTACTTAAGCTAATAGGCCTTAATTCAGAAAAGTTAGAAGGGGACTCAATTTTAGGGATAAGAGCCAAACACATGTGAGTGAAGTATTTAGTGAGTTTTTTTCCATAGAAAAATTCAGCAACAAAGTCATAAACATCATACTTAATAATATCCCAACATATATGAAAACTGACCGTTGAAGTCATCAGGTCCTACACTGCTATCTGCACTCATACTAAACACAACATTTTTTATTTCATCCTCCATGAGTGCTCTGTGAAGCATATCATTTGAAAGAATATTGATTGTATTAAAGATACTTATCATTATCCTCTTCAGTAATAAGCTTTGATATGCAATCCAAAGTGCCACTGTCCAAGTTAGGTTGCCTCATATTGAAGAGATTCTTATAATAGTAGCCCTTGCAATTATGTACCCTTCCGCTGCTGGCTTAGGAACATTATATGTGAATCTCAATATAGATGTAATGGAAGCAATTGACAAGTTGTGACAATAAATTCTCTAGACTTAGCATTGACAAAAACACAATTGAGGATATTAGGAAAAAGAAAAATCATCTAATCTTAATACAAATATTGTGATCCATAAATCATATCATATTATATTATAAGTGGAAAACTCCTTAGCTCAAAGTTGCATTACGAATTTGCCCTTCACTTGAACATTATTTGAATATATATAACATTATATGAAAATAAAAGCATAATATTTAAACTTTTAATTACCTGAAAAATTAATTCACATTTCAATTACAATAGTTAGGATAATTGAAAAGACAACAGTTATACTTACACTTAAATAACCACGAATAAGGTAAGTGAAAAGGCAATTGAAAGTAATAAATCTTTTTTTCAAGTGAATAATGACTTTCTTCAAGTAAATAGAGAAACTATGTTTCATCTTTAAGTAAACCATTTCATCTTCATATGCATTCAAAAAGGCACGTAAGATATAGAAACATCATTTTAGTTAAGAAATTGAAGACTCTAAGACAATCATGAAGAACATATGAATTGTGGTGCATGCAACGAACTGGCCTATTTCTTTGTTGTTCTCTTCTAACCCCCCCCCCCCCCCCCCTTTTTATTGTAGAATATATGTCTTTTGAGATTAATTTGTGATACAATTTGAAGTGTTATTGAAATTCAAGGTATATAGATTTATTCGGGTACTTTTATAATGTAGATTCAGTTAGGATATTCACTTTTTTTTTTCTTTCTCTATTTTATTAATCTTTATTTGTTTCGTTTCCCCTTTTTACTTTTTTTTTCTTAGCTTATTTTTCATTTTTGAAAAGGTGAAATTTCAACAATAAATATGATGAAAGTATATAATTTACAGGTAATAGTAAAATAATTTTACCTTTGAGAATCACACATGGTATTTTTCGCAACTATAATATTTTTTATGTAATATATTTAATCTCTTAATTTCACATATAGGCTTTTAAATTGTATATATCATCATTTCTCTTATAAGAGTCTTTTCTTCTCCTATTTAATTTTGGGTGATTGAAGATTAAGATCTTAGTTAGAGACCATATTTTAATCTTCCTATGTCTTAGATATTATTTTCTCTTTAGTTTGAATTTGTAATATTTTTTTCCTTCAAATTATATATAACTCATCACAAACATGTTTATAATGTTATTATTGGTTCGTCTGTTTTTCTTATTTTGTTAATTTATTTTCTGTTTATCAAAAATTAATTTGAAAACTAAAAGATATTAATTATTTTTACTATTCGAATAGAGTGATGAATTTTTCATGAATACTGAAACATCATACCATAAAAAACTAACACAAATAATGCTATATTTTATATAAATAAAATATACTCATATGTAAACCCGTGGACGTATCACAAGTAATTGCATTCTCAAGGTAATCTTATCGTATTGTCGTTAAGCTTCGATGTTTAGATGCTTTATAGAAAAATAAGTCATTTGTTTGATACATATTTTAGAATCTTCTTGTTGTAGTATGCAGAATGTGTATTGAAATTTATATTTCTGATAAATTTGTCTCACATCTTTGTTATTTCATTAAAGGCATTCGATACATTTATTATTATTTTTCAATCAGAAATTCATAAGCATATTTTACCGCCAGTTTTCACATATTTCTGGTTTGTTTGATAGCAAATGCACCATTCTATTTTATAATTTATTTTAATGAATAAAAAATAAATAGTAAAATTAATATTGTTAATTTCAATATTTTTATATCTTATAACTCACTTTTAAATAAATAAAAAAAATAATAACAATTTAAAGGGACAAACGTGCAATGCACCTTATCAGAAACTAGTTTACAAAAAAGCACCACTTGACCTCTGTTTGAGGAAAATAGGGTGCAGTTGCTATCCAAAGATTACATGGACTTATGGTGGTACTATCTTACTTACAAACAAATAAAAACAGAATTATAACACACTTTCAAAGATTCCTGAAGCTAAATATAACCTAAATTAGACGTTCTATTGAGTAATGGAAGGCTCAGATGCAGCATTTTGCATTTCATCACCTGAGAGTCCGGATTGAACAAATGAACGAGCCATCCCTGTCATTGTTGCAACCTCTTTCTTGTACTGCATAGGGATGGAAGAGAGTACAAGGGGGGGATATGACATAATCAGTTTCTTGTGAGTCAGCTTCGCCGCAGATATAGGTAAAAGCATGAAAATCTTACCTCGTCGACAGCTCCTGCCTTAATTTTAGACTGCATAATGCACCATTTCTTGAAATGCGTACCTGTTCGAATCTCAGAAGTTAGTTCGCCTTTACAACGTAATAATTCATATCCCCATTCTTAATATGTTAGATGGTTGATACTTTGAATTCTAATCTTCCTGGTCACCCATATAAGATATACTTTACCACAGTTGCTCCTGTAACCATCATGTAACACAATTGACACATATGAACTATACGTGGGCTGTATCATATGCTATAATTCATACAGATAGATACAACTCAGTGTAATCCCGCAAAGTAGAGAATCACACAAATAGACTTGAATAAGATGACAATGCAGATTCAGACCAATCAGCTTGGAGTAAAGAAATTTATTAACTGCAGCTTAACATCAAATGATCTTAGGAGGAACTTGGGAAGCACAAGTGAAGGCTCAAACCATTGCAAGAGGCAAACAGATTCACACCTACTTAAAATCCCAGCATGATGGATGAAAAGGGTAGTAATCCTCCATAGCCCCCAGGGCTTTGGTCAAAGTGGTAAGAGCACAACACGTGATGTGTGGGCGCACATCACAGGTTCCGACCCTATGGCAGGCAAAATCTCGGGGCTTAAGTGGAGAAGAGTAGGGGGGCCGGGCTCATAATCAATCAAATTTCAAACGCAGCCTTTGGTCCTGAGAGACTTTTCAGTAAGTAAAAAATGAAAGAGTAGTCCATAAGAGTCGACGAAAGAGTACTACAAGGTGACTAGTAAGGTAAGTGACAGAAAGTACAAAAAAAATGATAAGCTAAAGCAGACATGCAACACAAGGATGATTAGAAAGATGAGCAGCCAAAAGATACTAAGAGGTTGATAAATGACACTGGTTGATTTTTCACAAAGGTAAAGTCATTCCTGGTGGTGCATTACAAAATGAACAATGTAGACAAATATTCCAGATCTTGCCTGGTCTATTTCTAGAAAAAAATCTATTATAAAAAATTACCAAAAATAATCGGTAAACCAGGAACAAGAAATTCTTTAGAACGAGCAAAAGGTGACAAATGAATAGTAGATTAAACACTTCCAACCGAACGAGAAACCATAGCCTAGTGAAACTTACCAACTTTTATGTCTAAAATGCAGGACGAGTCAGAAGATGCCTCTAACAACCATCTACAGTGAACCTGATTCAATGACAAATCGAATTATAGATAAACAAGGGGCGATCCTACAGCAGATAAGCAATGATACATTGCATGTGGGGTCATCTATAAGGACCACCATTGAATTGAAAGCACAAATACTGGAAAACGAATATGGGCTGATGAGCAAACCCAGCAATACCTCAAAGCATGATCCAAATGGGACATCATGGGCCTGTTGTACAGTCTCAAAAAACTAAAAGAAAGGAAAATGGTAATTAATATAATATAAAATATTATAGCATAAAAGCGACCAGTAAACAAGGTGGCAAAAGAAATGATGAGATACCAGCATTTTCTTATCCGGTGACAAGATGGCGTGCTGGTACTCTGTCATTGCTGAATCTGGGGGACACATGGGACTGTTACATATGGTTCTGAATGTTATCTCTCTGACTTGGCCGTCATACTCATCAGCGGAATGCCATGGACCTATCTATAAAAAAATAAAGGCATTCAAAAGTTTAGCCATAGTTAAGGCCACGGGAGTGAAGCAATTTTTATTTTGGGGTCACTCTAGCTCTAGACAGGAACAACTGAACTTCCAAAGATGTGTTAAATTTTGTTAACCTAATTGCAGAAAAAGAAATGTACGCCTGTGACAACTACTTCATATTTATTTACTTTCTCTTCTTCTCGAAGTCTGAAATTTTTGTGCCCCAAAACTAATTTAGTTAAAAATCAGCAGAGGTCAATTGGATTTTACAAGACAAAAGGGAACAAAGAGGTCCAAGTCTACAAAGAACACATCAACTAAACATAAGCAGTTGTTTTCATCCTTCTAAAAGGTTACTTCTTTTTGTTCCATCAAGAAATAACTCATATTACACTTTCTTACTTCTTAATGGATTATTTAGCATCATCAAATTTTTCTTATTGTTTTCAGGTATAAGGATAACCTTTATTAATTGAGGAAACATTTCTACAGTATGCAGGAATAAGTGAAAAAGGCTAAATTCAGTTCCTAAATTGTCCACTCGTATTTAGGTGATTTAAAGCTAAGTTGTTTGGACTCTTCACTTTCGGTGCCGCACCCGTGTCAACACGATGTGGGTGTGGATGTGGGATCCGTACCCAATCTGGTCAACTAGTTTTGGGTACTTTGACCAAATTTGAGAGAGCAATTCTAGACATATTCAATGATTTATAAAACAAAAACCAAAACTAAGGTGGAATTAAAGAAAATGAATATATAAAACTATTGTCACTCCCTTTTCTTTCATCTCCTTTCAAGATTCTCCACTTAATCAATATTTTCTTAGGGATGGCAATGGGAGTAGGGCAGCTTGGGTGGGGCAGGGTAAAACCTAAATGGGGCGGGGCGCAGGGAAGGGTAAAACCTAAATGAGGCAGGGCGGGGTGATACAAAGTTCTGCAATTATTTTTGAATTATGTAAGAAGAACAGAGCAAAGTAGATTATTACTCTGAACACCAATGAGTTTCACTAATCCACTTTATTTCACAATTGTATTGCTATTCTAAAGTCAGAGACTTCTCTATTACTCATTTTTCTTATATATATATAGATATATATATATTTCAATTTGAGATTAAGTATTTCATATTTAATTTTCAATATCTTGATTATTTCAAAAGGTCTGAAGAATGCATGTATAAATGCACGTTCAAAAGGGAGTTTGAACTTGTATTCTAAATCAGAAAGAATATTGTACAGCAGGATTGAACATATTACAAATTAAAAAATAACAAGCAAAAATTGAAAAAGAGGGTAGGGAAGGGCTTAATAGAGTGGGGCAGGGCAGGGCATGGATTTTTTTTTTAAATTACTAAACGGCGTGGGGTAGGGCCTGTAAAATCTAAACAGGTTATGGCTTGCCCTACCCCGCCTCGCCCAGTTGCCATCCCTAATTTCTCCTCAAGCTTTCCACATAATATCTCATAATTTAGGTTTTATAACTCTATTTTTAGGTATTTAAATTATATTTAGCTGAATCCGTTCACCGGTATCCATACATGGATCCGTATCCCCAAATCTTAAATTTAGATCATAGAGGATCCGACCTCTAGATCCACACTTGTACCTAACATCTGCACCTGAGTCTAAAGCAACTTAGATTTAAAGTAGTTTAGTAACAGTAAAATATAAGCAATTTTTTCCCTGTTGATCATAAGAAAAAATTAGTGTAGGATCAGGGATTAGATACGGTGAGGCCAGTGATGTATCAAATTCATCAGACTTTCAGAACATAAAAGATTTATGAGCAAGTAATGCTTTTTTCAGATTGTGATAGGCAATTCTAGCTTTATGCTTTAATACCTCATCAACCTAAAGGGAATTTCCTAGAGCTTGAAGTATCATTTTCTTTCCATTCAATTCAGAAAAAAGCCTTCTCAACTCATCATCTTTTAAATCTCCTAAATTGCTCTCCCCTCAGTGCCTACTTTCATGTTCCTAACCACCACCAGCAACCCTTACTCCTCTTCAGCCCCTTCTGACAGGCCCAAGCATATACCCAGCAGTAAACTCCATGCAGATTTGGATATATACACACAACATACCATCACATTCAAGATATAGAGAAAATGTATTTCCACAAAGTTCACATTTTTTGCCTACTTTGTTTTCCAATAAATAGAAAGACTAATAAGAAATTGCACCAGAAACACTACAACCTGATAATCAACATCACAGGTTCTTCAAGGTAACTTGCATGCTTATTTCCACTTGGAACTACAGCTATTACCTACCTCTTTTACTTTTGACTGGGCATATGCCCTAAAAGATGCATTTCAATTGAGTGAGAAATTATTTTGACATCCAACTATAGTTAAACATCCTGCTTCACCCACAAAAAAGTTTTTTATTTTTTGGAAAATAAAGGAAAAGAAAACAAAAACTGTAGTACTTGAGCTCTGAAGTGCATAAAATGAGAAGCACAGTTCACAAAAACGTTCTAACTTTAAGAAACCAGGACATGGAACTTACGTTGAGATTAGAATCTTTGCGTGCTGTACGGTACTCGGTAGTGAAATTTGAACCATCAGACAATAGTATGTCAAAAAATTGTTGAGGTGTACATGGGAAGGTGTCCTGAAAATTTATAATAAAATCTTAAATCATGTATCTAGAGGTTCTAGTTGCTAAATGATAAGAGATTAGGTTTCATACATACATTGTATATACCAGATAGGACTTCTTCTTTGATAAAAGGCTGAGATTTCCCAGTCATTGGCACATTTTCTTCCTGGCTCATATCCATCTTTTTATTTCCTTTAACTGAGCTGCTATGTGCACGTAGTGCTGACTGTTCCCTCTCCTAAAAGAAAACCAAGATGGAAAATGTGTGGGCATGGGGGTCATGACCGAGAAGATAAACATAGGTATAGAATGGAAAATCTAGGGAAAACTGTCATGACCAAAGGATGCACTATAAATAATAACAAATTTCTTAAATTCTAAGCTTTATGAACAAATTTAAAACTGCTGAGATTAAGAACACATCTGCACATGATGTTGCTTCAACAAGCTCACAGATAAAATATTATTACACAACATCATAAGTATGCAGTGACAACAACAAATTGTTATAGCTCTTAGCAATGTTTTGTAGCCTCCAAGATTAACAGAGCATTTCTTTGCTCTTCTGCTTGGCCAAAAAGTTGATAAGATGTTTATGAGAAATGAAACATGAGCATCATTCTTGAGTAATAAAAAATATTTAGGCAAACAATAATTAACATGTAACTTGGGACCTTCCTTACACAGTTACACAATGCAATCACATTGAAGAAACTCGTAAATGATACTTCCAACATGTTTGCGTTGATTTACAACCAATCACTATACCTTTCATTTTTGATAAAATACAAAAATAAAATAACAAATACATACATATTAACCAGTAACCGTTCCTTTTTAAACCTAATTTATCCAACCCTATTTGAAACCAAGTAATCGGGATGTTATCAACATGGCAAAGATGTATACTAGAAGAGTGAGGTCTAATGAAATAGAGATTATTGATATGAAGTTGCTGACTTGCCTCTGCCCTCAAAAGGCCCATGTCTCTGATCCCGATGATTAAGATTATTTTCTAGGATTATATTCTTACAATTGATCAACATGAAAGCATGAAAGCAATCACCTTTTTTTCCTTGGAACAAGGATCTATTATACAAGCACATAAAGTAGGGTGCTTTATGTCATTCTTATGCACTACTGGGCAATTGAATCATCCATCACAAGTCAATACATGTACTCTAGTCCTTGCCTTTTTCTATTTTCTTTCTTTATATTCTACACAGCATTCTCATGCTCGCAATATACATCGATATGCCTGAATATTTATCACTCTAAACGGCTTCCTATCACAGTATAGCTCTTCATGAGAGGACATCAATATGGTAATCAAAATCAAACAGCTATCCAAAGTCTTCTTCTTTCCTGGAGTGTAAATAGAGATATTAACTATACTAGAAGAAATCTTCCATCAATTAGAAGTGAGATAGGATGATAAATAGAAGAAAGACATAAATTTGATGTCTGCTAATGCATTAGAACTAGGTAGCTTACATGATACGTATCCTATATGCTACATGACTCTTTTGGTATAGTTAACTTAAGTAGGAAATATTTCCAATGTGCAGCACAGTAACACAGGTGGGAAAGGATGCAATCACTTACTAGTTCACTGTCCTATTGCATCCAGATTATGGGTATGGTCTGGAGCATAAATTTGAGTGTAACATGAATACTAGGGACTGCCGGAGAGGTGCTTCTAGGATATAAATTGGAAGAAAGAGAAGGAAATCAGAAGATCTCCTCCTGCACTCATGCAGCTAATATGCGAAAGAAAATAGGAGAGCGTTTGACGAATAGAGAACTTGTTTGTATAGATTATTGGAAATAACAAATTTGTACAACTTTGAAGCACTTAGTGATATTGTGTTGCTGTTGATGCTCTTTGTAGATACTCATCTCTTCCTTTTAGATTCTCTACATTTTGTATACTTGTATGTGGGATCCCCCCATCTCATTAATAAATTATAACTTCATCAACAAAAAAATAAGAGGAAAAACACAGTGAAGCAGGCAATTTGATTTGAAGGATGTTCTAGAAGCAACTTTCATTAAGAATGTATAACTGATTAATATCTCAAATAATTAGAAAAAAGGACTAATTAAAAGCAGAGAAAATACCTTTTTCTCCGCTTCTAGCATTTCATGGTAGTTCGTTGTTGAGCGTTGCAAGGCTCTAATTGCATGATTCCTATTCCAAAAAGACGCGAACATATATCGTACTCGCCCTGGAAGTTGAAAAATTATGTGATTAGACAATCAATATTAAAAAATCAAGAATGTCAATATTAAATTCACCACTAACATGAGTTGAAATAAAGAACTTCTCGTCTTCACAATTTGTATCTCGTTTCACTTGAAAGACTATTGATAGAGGAGTTAATTGTGAATGTTTTTTAGTTTGTTGTTAGCTTGAAGAACAGGTGGTGCCAGCCAACAGGTAGATATAGAGTTCTTTTTTGTTTTTCCCTAAAAGCTTTGAGTATTAGGTGGGAGAAAAAGAAAACTTCCTTTTTTTTTTTTTTTTTTTTACAAAGATAACAGTTGTGTATAAATCTTCAGCATTAAAGGCTGGGATCCCAAATTACATCATGGAACTACATACAGTTGAGCATACACAACAAAACTAAACTAGATCCTACTTCATCTTTACAAAGAACCTATGATATCTAATATAGCTATAGGATCATCTACTTACTCAGAACAGCACCAACAGAAAAACGTGATAATACAAGTCATCTTAATCCTGTGTAAAGGACTACTAATGCTCTCATAACATTTCATATTTCTCTCCTGCCATATGGTTCGCCAAATCACTGCTGGGACAATTCTCCATCTGCTTTGGTCTGTACTGTCACTACCTTCATTGTTCTAGCTTTCTATAGCTTAACTTGCCCTTTGTGGCATGGTCCAACTTGTGCCCCTGAAGCTGGTAAACAAGTTCTAAAGTTGTCTAACCACCCTACTGTGAAGAAACAGAACAGATGGTTGATTGTCTCTGCTTGTTTCTCACAAACAAAACACTAGGACACAATCCCTCTTCATGAGATTATCCTAAGTTAGTGCTGCCTTTTTTACTACCAACAAAGTAAAGATTGCCACCTTATATGGAATTTTGACTTTCCAGATAAGCTTCCAAGGCTAAAATCTCAGTTGAGGCTCATTTGATTCAGATTCTTGTAGGCAGAGCTAACCGTAAAGATACCTTTGTTGTGATGAAACAACCTGAGAGTGTCTTCTTCCTCTTTCATTCCTCCAAAATGATCTAGGGTGCCATAAAATTCAGCTAGTCTATCACCTTGAAATTATCTTAATAAATAATGCTCTATCACTCATATAACGTGTAAAGAATTAAAATTAAATTTAAACCCACATAAAATCGCATATACCCCATCCCTCCCCACCCCACATTAGTTTTTAAAAAAACCACTTCACCCGCCCCCCACAACCTTAAACCCGCCAGTCCCGTCCCGCATAGCCTTAAACCCGTCCCACCCCACCCTAACATCTGCCCTGCTCCATTGCCATCCCTAAAGTCACTTCCTTAATTTCCAGTAGTCTATCTTCTCATACTTGGCCTGAATCACTCTAACCCAAAGGGCCTGCTCCTCTTCAGGAAATCTCCACAACCACTTCATCACAAGGCTTTTGTTCTGTTTCTTCAAGTTTCTAATGCCTAACCCAACTTATTTCTTTGAAAGATTTCCAGTCTTTTATTTAACCAAATGAAATCCTTTGTACTCTTCTCTCAATTCCACAAAAGAATCCTCCTTAATGCATCAATTCTTTCCTTCACCTAAGGTGGGAGAGGAAAAACTAACATCAAATCTGTTGGCAAAGCATCTAAGACTGAATTGATCAGGGCCAATCTTCCACCTCTAGACAAATACTATGCTTTCCATCTGAGTAATTTTGGGTTATATGGTACTTAAAATTTCATTTATTATTTTTGATAATTAAGGAACAATTTTATTATCAAGTGAGCAATGAATTAAAAAAAAAAAAACTATTTGGACATTATAACCCAACTGCCATTCAGCATAGCCCAGACTCCACTTAGTGGGATTTCCTGGGTATGTTGTTTTTGTCGTTACAGTTCAGCATAACACCTACCAAACAAAAATAATCCTACATCACGCTATTCTCTACTCCATATAGGGTAGAAGTTCCGGTGATCCGGCCAAGACTGCTGCTTATAGCTCCTCTTGAATGAATGTCTTGGATTATCTGCTTCACGAGAGACTAAATGGACTGCTGCTTGTTGTTGTAAAAAATTTTCTTAAAATAAAAGTAGATACTATTTTGGGTCAGTCATCATTTTCTTTATAAAAGTAGATACTACACAAATGAAACTTGGAATGAACTTTAGACTCGCATTATCGTGCTAGGAGTCTACAAGAGTTATACAAGTCAACATAGAATCTCCTCCTAACAAATCAGTCAATCATTCTACATCTCAACCAAAAATCAGTTTGCACAGGGCTTCCCTCCTAACAAACCAAAACTCAAAAGAACTGAAAAGCTCATTCATTATCCAACTTGCTGACTCATTTGAAGGAAGAAAAAACATATAAGATAATTGAAATTCACAAAATAGGTTGGTTTACTAACCATCAGGATTTCCTAAAGGAGGTACCCCATGACCGCCTGCACCTGTACGCAGAATTATTGTAATAGCAGGGTTAATGAATGCATGCTGGCTCCTCCGTATCTAAAAGCAAAATAACACTACCATCAATTTCCAAAATATTTCCAAGGCAACCTTCCCAAGCACCGTGACAACTTGGAAATGACAATCCTCATAACATGCACAGATAATATCATACCTCGTCAATATCTCCTAAAGGAATAACTACCTGTGAAAAGAAAAAAGGAATAACTAGGTCAAGTGAGCAGCCTAGAATACACAAGCTACATCATTCTTGATATAGATTTACTATATCAAAATGGCTGGGGGGGAATACAGTCTTGACCAGTTAGATCCAGGGTTGGAAAGAAAAATATTAGGATATAAAACCAAGCACATATACTAGAGAAATAGAGAAGGGATATCTTTAGCCAGAATCAAATTTTGTTTATCAATCAGAAAAAAATTCCAATAAATTTTGAATAACATCCTCCAAAGTTCAAAATATCAACCAGTGAGGTTGCAGTAGAAATATTTGTAACTAGCCTTCTGAATGGAAGTACTGCACCCAGGACAAGCTAATTAGCATTGGGGAAAACAAACAAACAAACAAACATCACAAGTAAATGCTTGAAAAAATTCAAAGAGCAAATTCACAAGGTCCCAATTTCCAATTTAGGGCATAGAACTTAAGGTGGAACTGACCTTCATTTGCTTTGAGAATACATTTGAGTGGAAGCAAATATGCCACGAGGAGACGTACATACGTCCATGATACAAAAATGACCTCTCAAGTGCACAAGAATAACTATGCTCAACAACCTGCAATTAATGGTTCCTTTAGTGGTCAAGCTGAATAGTCTAGTTGTCCAACTTAGTATCCTTGCAAAACTAAGAGACCTCTATAAAACCAAATCAGCACTTGCCTCATCAGCAGGGAGATCAAAAATTGTTTGCAGCGGGCCAGGTTTCTGATGAACTACAGTAGGTCCTTCTTTATCCAAACCGATCCTTCTACGAGTATTAGCACAGCCATTCAACCCCCTAAGACACCAAGAAAGAACATGGAGAGGAAAGAACGTTATCCACCAGTTCTCAGAAATATTATCTTTTGGTGAGATAGATATGACAGAACTATAACACTATCATCAGTTATTTTGCTGATGGATAAATAATCTTCCAGCAATCGAAAGAGTAATTTGTACTAAATAAGTCTCCTGCAACTCTCCATCGAAAGCGAGAAATGTTCAAATTGAACATGAAAAGTATGTTCAAATTGAACATGAAAAGTATTATCTAATTATTGCAAATCCAAGAAATTAGATTACATCTCGTCATCCACTTGCGAACTAGTGAAATAAAGGATTAGCAAAATCATATATCTCCCCCCCCCCCCCCCCCCCCTTCTTTATGATAATTTGTTACTCTGTATTATTTATTTTTTAGTAACAACCTGTATGTTATCATTATGTGTTATCACACCCAGATTTGGTTTTTCTAGGTTTGTAGTATCTGGCATCAAACCTCAAATTCATCCGTGATTGCATGTACTTGTCCCAAGTAAGTTGTCATACTTGATTCTTATTTCTTTAATTTTTTTCATTTGAGATATCACGTCATAAAAACGAGATGTGTCATGAGTATATAAAGCGCGAGCCTTTTCACAGACTTAATAGCATGTATGGAATGGATGGTACAAGGGCATTATCTTGGAATCAACAGGTCATCACTAGAGACTATATAATTGAGCGTCAAACTTCTCCCCCGGTGCTTTGGTCTTTTCAGCTATCCAAGTACTCACTAGCCTTTTGGGTTAAGTGATATTGAACACCTTGACCTTTGCACCACAACTCAATAGTGGAAACCCATGCTAAATAGTTTGAACTTCTCATTAATGATTCAGAAGTAATCTTAAGGCTTGAAGTTCTGATTTTCGTATTTTTTGAGCCAAATACATCAAATCAAGACATCTTGTGAAATGTTAGTAGCCCAATATCTGGAAAAAATCAAAGTCGCAACCGGATCTAGAAAAAAACAGTTTCAGTTGCCCGAAAATTAAATCTAACAACAGGAAAGAGGTCAAAATCATTAAAAAAAGTATATAAACAGAATTTTAGGCTTGACTAGAGTAATACTTTTTCTCAAGGCTAAAATATCATATGTTTTTTTTTTTTTAATCCATGGTGGTTGTCCTCCACTGGCCTCTTTACCAGTTGGACAATAAGAATGCTTTTCTCCATTATATGGAGCAACCACCTGGTTTTGTGGCTCAGGGAGAGTCTAGCCTGGTGTGTTGATTGCAACGGTCACTTTATAATCTGAAATAGTCTCCTCAAACATTGCTTGGAAAATTCAGCATAGTAATTCATGAGTTTGTCGGAACTCGTAATGAGGTTGATCACTATCAGGGGTGGAAATTGGGGGGGTTGGGTCAAATTTGGGCGGGTCATAATGGGGGTTAAGACAACAATCGGGTCAAACCCAACCCAAATTTGCTTGGGTCAAAACGGGTTAGGTAATGAGTTATATAACGAGTCAAGACTCAGCCTGATCCTATTTTTACTAAGTTAAATTGTTTTATTAGTTATTTTGAACTATTATAGTACCTAATAAAATTATCAGGTTAAACATTTCAGTAAATAGCATTAGTCCCATGCAGAATGGTTGACATTCAAACAGGAAGAAATGTAAGGCCCCAAAGAGAAGATAACGCCCTACCTTGATGAATTAATATTGAGTTTTACTGTTTTAATATGAAGACAAACCTGGAAAAGAAACAGTCATGATTTAGTTTCACAAGGATAGAACTTTACGGCATCAAGCAAAACCATGATGCTTTATTCCAAAAGAAAAGGGAAACAAGAAGATGAAATCATCAATATATACCTGCCCTGATGTGCTGTTCAATGTATGCCAAACAGCACCTGTCTGACCTTCATTTTCAACTGGTACAATCACTGAACCAAGAACAGCACTTTTCCAAATTATGTCCCAATCATATATTGTCACATTTATCTGCCGAACAATCAAGCACAATAAAGAAAATGACCAAGAACACCAAAATTCATGTAGCCACAAGTTAATCTAATAAATGACTTAGAGCACTACCTCCAAAGAGTATTACAGAAACACAATATAGCACTTGTGCTTCATTTGACAAGTCTGTTGAATAGCTTACCTCTGCTGGCAGCTCATCAACAGAAAAGTTGAACTCCTCCCCCCACATAGGATTTCTCGAGCCAGGGATCATTGAACTGCAACAGGTACAAGAGTACACATTGTTAACCAGATGCAACAATACATTCTGAATATATGCTTTTGTATAAGAACTTAACCATTCCTCATCATCCCAAGTGTACGCTTGCATATACACGCACACACACATATCTCAAGCCTAGTCAACATAACTGTCTCTCCTTCTCACCCCCACCCCCAGCTGGAGCCCTCTGCTTCTGATGACGAATTTAAAGACAAATCTTAGATTGTACCCATTGTTAACAAATCAACTGACTGAGAAGAGAACGTACGCTCTCAGCTGATCAGAGAAACTGTGGCTGACTTTCAACTGTTACTGCAGAGTACATGACGTAACACACCATCTTAAAACCAAACCAACCACCAATGTCAGATATTGTCCATTTTCTCAAAACATAAAGTTCAAAACAACTTTATCTGATTTTAACAATATTTTCATAGTCATCGTTTTATATATAAAAAAAAAAACTGGAAGATGATGAAAAACAGAAGAAGATCATCGTACCAGCAAGAAGCAAAACTAGCACTAACTTTCAAAAAAAGGGAAGGACTAAGATGTAACAAGGTTCTCAAGTTGATTTTCAAGTTAAAATAAATTCATAAATGCTTGTTTAAGTGAACTAAATAGCAACTGGAAGGACATTCAATGTACAAATATGTAATTGCACTAGAAAATCATAACACTTCCTCCTCGACGATGCAACATCTATTTATATGACTGGCCATTCAAGATAACAGGATAACAAAAATAGATGAGAGTCACCTAAATCTTTTTTGTGTACCACAAGTGATGATTGCATATGGATCTGATGTGCCATTCAAATTAGCAGCAATTAGATTTTTAGCAGCTAACAGTTCAACCTGGAATATAGGAGAAACACTAGTCAAGTATGAATTCCTAAAATACCTATTACATGCATTAAAAATCCCAACACATGTGTCAATACAATGAATTACATTGGTAAGTAATAGTAATGGAGTACAATACACCACAATTAGAGATAAGAATGATAGCATATTGCATGAGCACCAAGTTCAGAGATATACCTTGATTATATATGCAGAATTAGTTGGAGGGTCTCCTTTTAACTGGCCTATCTACAAAATAAGTGCACAACTACATGTCAAAATAACTCGATGTAACTGAATAATAGAATGGAAACAAAAGCGCCCCCCCCCCCCCCCCCCCAAAAAAAAAAAAAAAAAAGTCAACAACCTAAACAAATGACTATCTAATCTTATATAGAAAACCCATCAAGGTTTATAATTCTCAAAGTCAAATCAAAGGAATTTCTTTTCTAGAAACTTCCTTCAAGTCAGAGATTCCTGTTAACCAGGCCTCCTGATAAACATTCTAAAGTAAACATAACATACATTAATGTTAAATTATCAGCCTGTATCCAAGAGATGAGTGGCATATTACTGCTAATTTTGACAATATCTTTTCCATAGAAAAGTTCTTCAGTTCCAAATTGAATTTCTTATTTTAACTTGGCACATGTATTACACAAGGATATCACAGATTGTTATTATGTTAAGCAAGTGAACATGTGGACACCACTGATTACTTTCTGGTTTTTGTGGTTAGAAAGGTAAGGCATTCACAACTGTTCACCACTATGGTGGAATATATTACCAAGACCTTCTCATGTTGTTTAACTTATTTACTCTCTAAGTAGTCAACATCAGCCTTATTTAACTTAGCCTTATCCAATTATCTTTTCGAAGGTTTTTGACTTGTACTTTTCCCATCAAATCTTTTTTTTTTAACTTACTGACTTCACATGTTTACCCTGGAGTTCTAAATTTACAATTTCTGTTATATTTTATTTTTTATAAAGTCAATCTCTGTTTAAAGATAATTCAATCATTTTCAACGTTAAACTGAATAAATTCAGCCAACCTAGGTAATACGTTATTTGCAGATGACATTGTTTTGATCGAGGAGACTCCCGGCAAAGTCAACGATGGACTGGAGGCGTGGAGACAGACTTTGGAGTCTAAAAGGTTCAGGCTGAGAAGGACCAAGAAAGAGTATATGGAGTGTAAATTTAGTGATTAGATGCTTGAGACAGACGTAAAAGTGAGACTTGATACTCAAGTTATCCAGAAGAGTGAAGATTTAATTATTTGAGGTCTAAGATCCAAGGACATGGTTTGATCCATAATGATGTCACACACTGTAATGGTACAGCTAGGATGAAGTGGAGGCTTGCATCTGGTGTCTTGGGTGACATGAAAATACCACAAAAACTTAAAGGTAAGTTTTATAGAGTGGTGGTTAGACCGGCTTTGTTGTATGGGACGGAGTGCTAGCCAGTCAAAACTCCTATGTTCAAAAGATGTGAGTGGCAGAAATGAGAATGTTGAGATGGATGTGTGGGCATACTAGGAGCGACAAAATTAGGAATCAGTATATCCGGGACAAAGTGGGAGTGGCCACCATGGTGGACAAGATGAGGGAAGGGAGATTGAGATGGTTTGGACATGTGAAGAGATGTAGGATGCCCTAGTAAGGAGGTGCGAAAGGCTGGAGATAGTAGGGTCAATTGAGAGGTAGGTTGAAGAAGTATTAGGGAGAGGTGATAAGGTAGGATACGGTGCATCTTCAACATTTCGAGGACATGACGTAGATAGGAGGCTATGGAGGTCACATACTACGGTAGAAGGAAAGTAGGTAGTGGAGGGTTGAGCTTAGGCTTGGTGTTTGTCCTTGTACTAATCGTATTATTGCAGTTCTTGCTTTTGATATCTATCATCATCGGTAAATGTTGCACTACTTCCTTTGTCAGTTGCTATGTTTTTGTTGGGTTTGCTCTTGAGCTGACGTGTGCGCTTCTTTATCTTGAGGCGAGACGATCTGAAAAAAGCTCTCGCTTCAGATGAAGAAGCGAGAAGCGACCCTAAGGCAAAAGCGCAATATAGCGACAATTAGGGTTTTTTTATAAAAAAATTTAGTTTTTTTTTTGAAAAAAATAATCTGAAATATAACCTTCTTTCTCTCCTCACGACTCTTTCCCTTCTTTCTCTCCTCACGACTCTTCTTTCACGATACATCTTTCCCTTCTTTCTCTCCTCACGATCGCGACTGAGGCTGCCTCTCTCTTCAACCTCGACTGCGAATGCAGGTAACTTTTTGTTCATCTCTTTTTTAGCCAATGTTTATTAGTTCATCTCTATGAGTTTCTTTTCTCCTGAAATATAAAATCTTCGCTTGTGATTCATCTTGCTTCATCTTTTCATCTGTCTGAGTACTGCTCTAGTTTTTTCTTCTTCTCTTCATTTCTGCTGCAATCTGCTCTGTTTCTAATTACCGACTGCTGCCTCCTCTGTTTTTTTTCAATTCTTTTGCTTTTTTTTTTGTTTTTATTTTGTGATCAGTGTGTATGCTAGCAGCCTTTTTTTAATTATTTTTTGAAACTTCCTTTTGTTTGTAGTATTTAGTGAACTTGTATTTTCTCATTCAAGATGTCACAAAAGAGGGATCCGGCTTGGGCATATGGAACTCCTATGGGTAGTAACACAAAAGTCAAATGTATCTTTTGTGATGTGACATACAATGGCAGAAATCTTTCGTCACAAAAGGCATCTCATGGGTGGCTATAGAGATGTAAAAGTATGTCCGAAAGTCCCGAATAAAGTGAGGGAAGAGATCAAAGAATATATGTTGAAGAAAAATGAGTTTAAAACTCAAATAAACCATGAAGCGTCCGTGGTTAATCTTGTTGATAGTGATGAAATGGATGATGATGAATTTGAAGTGAATATGCCAATGCCAATGGAGCCTCCCTCAAAGCAACAAAGGATGCCTTCAAGTAGTGGGAGTGGGTCTTCCATCAATAGCACCGTCAACGGTCCTTTGAATCTCTATTTCTCGCAAAAATCAAACGAAAAGAGAAAAGGTGAACCTTTTGACTTAAAATCTTCTAGAAAGATTTTGAGGGATCGTGCTGTATGTGCTTTTGCTAGGTGGATGTATGATGCAGGACTTCCTTTCAATTGTGTGAACTACACAGATAGTTTTGGTGAATTCATTGAGGCAGTCGGCCAATATGGCCCTGGAATGAAGCCTCCCACCTATCATGAGGTAAGAGTTCCTTTTCTAAAAAAGGAGGTGGAGAGGACAAACAAGATAGTAGAAGAACATAAGGTTCAATGGAAAACGTATGGTTGTTCCATTATGATGGATAAATGGACAGCAAGGAATGGAAAAATGGCCATTAATGTTTTGGTGAACTCTCCAAGAGGGAGTGTATTTCTTGAATCTTATGATGCTAGTAACTCTTCTACCGACTCTAATAAGATGTTTAATTTGTTTGAGAAGACTATCATGAAGGTAGGGCAGGAAAATGTGGTACAAGTTGTGACTGATAATGCAAGTGAGAACAAAAAAGCAGGTAACAAGTTGAAGGGAGTGTTCCCGCATATTTTCTGGACTCCTTGTGCTGCTCACTATATCAACTTGATGTTTGGTGATGTTTTCAAACAAGCCCCGTATTCTATAGGTGAACTTGAGTCTTGATATTTAATTTGTTCTTTTTAAACTTCATGTTAAATTTCTTTACATTTTAACTGTCATTTTTTGACAGTTTTTGGCAAGGTTGTTAAGATACATGCTTATATCAATCAAAGGGGGCATTGTTGCTGAATATGATGAGGAGATATACAAAGCAAAGAAATTTGGTAAAACCCGCCAAGACAAGATTCGCAACAGCTTTTTTGACTTTGTATAGTTTTTATAAGCAAAAGAAAAATTTGAGAAATTTGTTTATGTCAACTGAATGAAATGAGAGTATTTATTCAAAGGAACCTCTGGGTAAAGAAGTTGCGAGACATATCATTAGTCCATTTTTTGGAATGACGTTGTTCAAGCACCCAAAGTTGGTGGTCCTTTAATTCATGTACTTCGTATGGTAGATGGGTAGAAAAAACCACCAATAGGTTACATTTATGAAGCCATGGATAGGGCCAAAGAAAGTTTTGTAAAGGCATTCAATTATGATACAAGGAAATATCAAAGTGTTTTTGAAATCATTGATGCAAGGTGGACTATTCAACTTCATCAGCCTTTGCATACAGCAGGACACAATTTGAACCCAGGGCTCTATTATAAAAATAATGACATGAAGACTTTAACTGAAGAAGTGTGGCAGGGATATCATAAATGTGTTGAGAGGTGATCCCAAATAAAACTTTGCAAGACAAAATAGGGGAGGAGCTTGGTGTGTACATGAAAGCGGATGGCCTACTTGGAATTGAATCAGCCATTAGAGCTAGAACCTTGAGGTCACCAGGTGAGAATTTCATCTATTAATTGTTTACAACTTCAACTTTTAAGTTATTACACATCTTTTAAAATAACTCTTCTACAGTTGAATGGTGGATGCAATATGGTCATAATGTCCTAACTTGCAACAATTTGCTATAAGAGTACAAAGTTTAACTTGTAGCGCATCCGGTTGTGAGAGAAATTGGAGCGTGTATGAACATGTGAGAAACTACATTACATTAATACATTATTACTAATTTAATTGGTATCTTAATCATCCCAAGTCCTCCTATTAATTACTTTCTACTATGTGCAGATTCATAGTAAAAAGAGAAATAGGCTGGAGTTGACACGCCTCAATGATCTAGTGTTCATCAAATATAATAGAACATTGGCGCGTCGTTACAAGGCTCGTAATACCATTGATCCAATTTTGTTGGATAGTATTGATGAGGCAAATGAATGGTTAACTGGAGCACCACAAGATCACCAAGATGAAGAAGTGTACGAAGGAGAAAGTCTCACTTATGGTAATGTTTTTGTGGCAAGTGGTGTTGAGGAGAATATTTATAGTTTTAGGGGGAGTACATTAAGGGGCAAGGAAAGAGAAGTTGGAGGTTCTAGTTCAAGTCGAAACCTTGTTGATGAGCCTTCTAATGATGAAGAATATGATGGCCAAGCAGAACCATTGGTTATGGCACTTGAAGAGATTGAGGATCTTGTTGAAGAATAGGATTTTGAATCTTTGTGATTTAATTATGTTTTTGATTTTTGCTTTATATGTTATGACTTACGAGTATTATTGACTATGTAATTTCTTTCAATCTAAGACTATATTACCTCTATTTAGTTATTTAATATTTTTTTATTTTTATACTAAATGTCGCTTTTTTTAAAAAAAGTGCACGCTTCGCTTCACGCTTCTCGCTTCTGTGAAGCAAGCCCTCGTCGCTTTTTTCCGCTTCTCGCTTCCCAAAACACTGGAACTGACGGTCTTGCGGAAACAATCTCTCTACCTCCGCGAGGTAAAGGTAAGGTATGTGTATATTTTATCCTCCCCAGACTCCACTTGGGTGTGGTGTTGTTGTTGCTTAGCCGAGTTCTTGTATTAACTAACTCTTAAGAGAAATGTTCAAACATATTGATCAGCTGAGCATTTCAGAACTCCAAAAAACTGCTGCCAAGTGCTTTAAATCTTACTAGTTAGTTTTTTCACAATAACCAAGTGTATACTCCTTATTTCAAATTGAGGGTTTCGTTTCAAGTTGGATTCTTCAAAGTAATGTCAACTTTCTTGAAATGGAACATTCACCTTATACATATACCATCAGAAAATAAAATTGGACCCCACATTTTGCATTTCCCAAAATCAAAAGAAACCAAAATATAGCTAAGTACAACATGGGTCCACTAGCTTAAGCTAACATATATTTAAGTTCAAAGACAATAAGCGCACTAACAATAGTGCTTGGCCTAAAGACTTCTCTGAAGACGGTTGAAAAGAACAAAAGACATCTCTTTGCGAATAAAACAAATTTCTTTTCCCAAAGAATTACTGAATATTACAAACCACCCTTTCGTTTTGAGCAAGCCTTAACCAAACCAAACTTATTCCAGTTAGCCGACAATTACTTTAATTTTTTTATAGTTTTTTAGTTTTTCTTTGACTTTACATGTTCTCTTCTTTGTTATTATGCTTCAAATCCTAACCATGGCTCCTTTAATGCACATTATTCGTGATACTACTGAAAAGCTTATATGGTGAAACTGAAATTAATAATATGTGGAGAGTCTGATGCAGAAACATCTAATCAGACATGTAGTGCAAACACATTCCAATAAAAGACCGTCCCAAGTGCAACCACCATACCAATTTCATCTTTAAAAAATTTGGAGTCCCTAAGGGACACACTAATCAGAGAAAAATAAAAACAACCTTGCAATAACACCCTAACATTTGAAGCAAATAAAATAACCTTACACATCCAATCAATCAACAATAGCCCTCATTCCCAAATTATTCACAATGAAATTAATTTGATTAACCAACTTATCACATGATGAAAAAAGAAAGGGACCTTTTTTTCCCTTCATGGAAGAATAACACTGAATTAACTATATTATTACTGTACAGATGTGCATCCTCATCAGTTCATTGACACCGTTGCCTTTGATTTAGTTTACTATTTTGCCAAACATTCAGCTGCTAATAGGGAAGGCAATGCTATCATTATTTTTGTTTCAGCAAAAAAAAAAAAATAGGTTATTTGTGGTAGGCTACAACATAAACCTCATAGATCAAGAGCAAGTATGAGCAACTGAACACATGGGTAACTAAAGAGGTCAACACCCCCTATGGTATTAGCCTCTGGAAATCCATTAGAATATTCTGGCAGTTCCTCAGTAATCAATCAACTGTCAAAGTTTGAAATGGTAGAACAACAAGTTTTTGGATTGATAAATGGGTGGGTACTCTGAGCTTAAAAGATCTCTTTCCTGACATCTTTGTTTTGGCTCAACACCATTAGAAAACTGTTGCTGAAATGTTGTCACCACAAGGATGGAATCGAATGACTTGGATATTCCCAGAATGATTGAACTTTTCAAACTACTGAGAGTTTCCAAGGAATCCAACCAGGTGAAGACTATTTATGGTGCCATGGGCACAACAAAGGAAGATACAGGGTGAAGGATATAAGCAAACAAGTCTTATGGAGAATCAAGACTTCAAATGGCCTTGGAAGCAAATTTGGAGAGTCTAAGTGCCACAAAAAGTGGCATGCTTCACCTGGCTGCTAGCCAATGAAGCAGTTTTGACATTGGACAATGTGGCCAAGAGAGGTATATATCTATGCAACAGATGCTCCTTATGTTGTAAGGATACAGAGACAGTAAAACACCTCTTTCTACACTGCAATTTTACTGTTCAACTGTGGCAGATTTTCCTTAATCTCAGAGGTATTTCCTGGAGTATGCCTAGTAAGATTGCTGAGACTCTTTTCAGTTGGGAGGAGGCTGGAGTTGGGGCTATAAACAGAGAAAGATGGAGGATAATACCTGCTTGTATAGTGGACTATATGGAGAGAGAGAAATGATAGATGTTTTGAAAATAGGGACAACAACCTTCAGGAAGTCAAGCTTAAATGTATCTTGTTGTTCTTTTTTTGGTGTACAAATGTCTACTCCAATGAGACTGAGTCAATCGTAGATGGTTTAGGGTCCTATTAAAAACAATAGTTAGTTAGTAATTAGTCAAGCAGTTGGCTGGTTCAGCATAATAGTTAGTTAGGAATATAAATTAGTTGTAACAGATTGTAGTAGCTAGAGTCATATAGATGTGCAAATGTATGAGGTGATATATATATATGAGTATAATGATCAGATGTAACTAACTCAATACAAATTACATTTCACTTTACATTGTTTGTTTTCCTTTTCCTCTCAATACGTGAATCTAGAATCTCCATTGAAGGAGTTAACATGGTATCAGAGCAAGGAAGTGAATCAACAAGAATGGCGGTCGACCGCGTTATTCCTTACACACATCCTCTCTATTTGCATCCATCGGATACTCCAGGATCTGTTATTTGTCATGTTAAGTTGACAGGATCAGAAAATTATGGATTATGGAGGAGATCCATGCGAATTGTTTTGCAAGCGAAGAGGAAGTTAGGTTTTGTGATGGGAATCTGTAAGAAAGCAAGTTTCGAGACTAAGTATCATGATCAATGGGATACCTGTAATGCAATTGTTCTCTCATGGCTTATGAACAATGTATCTCCCAATCTCTTAAGTGGCATCGTGTATGCATCTGATGCGTCACTAGTTTGGGAAGATCTGAAGGAACGATTTGATAAGGTTAATCGTGTAACGATTTACCAGCTACATCGAGAGATTGCTACGACTGCACAGGGGATCGATACTGTTTCGGTTTATTTTACGAAATTGAAGGAACTGTGGGCAGAATATGATGCAATGGTGATATTTCCGAGTTGTGAGTGTTCAAAGTCAAAGGATTATGTTGAGCATTTACATCAACAACGACTGATTCAATTTCTTGGAGGCTTAAATGAATCACACTCGCATGCTAGGAGGCAAATTCTCATGAAAACTTCTGAAACAACTCTCAATTAGGCGTATGCCATGATTGTTGAAGAAGAGAGTCAAAGGTTTGATGTGGATCGTAATTCTCTAGGATTGAAAGTTGTAGCTGAAGGAAATGATATCACAGCTCTTTGGACTGCTAAGCATCCACCAAAGCTTCGATACAAATCTCCAAATGCCTTTAATGACCATTGCAATACAAAAGGCCATATGAAAAATGATTGTTTTCAGCTTATAGGATATCCACCTTGGTATAAAGGGAAGAAGAAAGATGGATCTAATGTGCAGCACAATGTACCACCTGTGTTTAATCCTGAGTATAGTGGTCGTAATGCAGGGCCTTCTTATGGAAATTTATCCTTTCTCACAACCATAATCCTGCAGGTGAAATTCACAGGTCTGTTGGAGGAAATGGTCACACAGGAGTTGGAGCACACACTCATGGTCATGTTGGATTACATGGATCTCATAATTGTTCAGGATCTAATATCACTGCCGACATGTGTGCTCATGGATGTGGATCTACAGGATCATATAGTCATGGAGGTGGTGGTATTAACATGGCTTTCACAGGCAATAAACTTAATCACTCTAATTCATACGACTCTCCTTCACCTAATACTACAACTATTTTTAACTGCTCAGTAATACATAATTTATCTAGTCATAGATGGATAGTTGACACAGGTGCAACAAATCATATGACATCTACCCCAGATCTACTTTGTGAGACTCAACTTCTACCTTCAACCGAGTCCAATAAAGTTCATTTGCCTGATGGTCAACAAATACCTATTGTTTTTAGTGGGAAATCTAGATTAACACAAGGAGATATATCTTATGTTTTATATATTCCACATTTTAAATACAACTTGTTATTAGTTTCTAAACTGACCAGAGAACTGCATTGTTGTATGGTATTTTATCATGATCATTACATATTCCAGGACCTTCACACTGGGAAGGTGAAGGGGACTGGTAGCATGGAAAATGGTTTATACTACTGGTCACACAGTGTTTCTTCTACTGTTGTTTCTACTATTTCTCCCTCAGCTGCTTTGAGCACAATGGATACTGTTGATTTGTGGCATAGACGACTAGGACATATTCCTCACAAGGTTCTTCAGCAAATGCAAATACCACATATCTCTAATTCTTCAAAATTGTCACCTTGCACAGTATGTCCTTTGGCTAAGCAAACTAGGTTGCCTTTTCCTCAAAGTTCTACTAGATCCAATAATGTGTTTGATTTGATTCATGTTGATATTTGGGGTCCATATAAATTTCCTACTTATGATGGAAACAGATATTTTCTACTTTGGTAGATGATTGTAATAGAATGGTATGGATCTTCCTTCTCAAATTGATTCATTGTATTGAAAGACTTTCTTCAGCTAATACAAAGGCAGTTTGGTGGTTATATCAAGATATTCCGAAGTGATAATGGCACAGAATTTTGTAACTCTCATTGTAGTGATTTGTTTAGAACAACAGGTATTGTTCATCAAAGCTCTTGTGTTTACACACCCCAACAGAATGGGGTAGTGGAGAGGAGACACAGACAGGTTCTAGAGGTTGCTTGGGCTATTAGATTTCAAGCTAATTTGCCTATCAGTTTTTGGGGTCTATATGCTCAAAATGTTGCTTATTTGATCAATAGAATACCATCTACTGCATTATCAGGAAGATCTTTTGCTGTGTTTTTTAGAAGAGAACCCTCTTTACATCATCTTAGAGTTGTGGGCTGCTTATGCTTTACTGTCAATCACCATACCAATGGTGATAAATTTGAAACAAGATCTATTAAGTCAGTGTTTATGGGTTATTCTACCACACAAAAGGGATACAAACTATATAATTTGTCCACTAAATCCTTCTTCATTAGTAGAGATGTCATGTTTAGAGAAGATCAATATCCATTCCAACATATTCAGGCTGAGTTTTGGGACTCTTCTTCCATTGAGAATTCTGATATGTTTGTTTATGATGATCCTCCCAATATTCCCTTGCCTGAAGTATCTATTATCTCTCTTGATCCAACTTCTTCATCTCCTGATCCAGATTCTTCATCACCTACTCAAATCTCACAACCATCTGATTCTCCTTCTACTAATATTGAACATGATCTTAGAAGGTTAACTAGATCTTCTAAGCCTCCTGGATGGCTACATGGTTTTGTCCATACTGCTTTCTCACAACCCTGCACATTCACGTACTTGTTCTACTGCTCATCCTTTATCCACATATATGTCTTATGCCTCCACATCCCCATCCTATTTTTAATCATTGTGCAATTTCTCTGCTATACAAGAACCCACTTCTTATGATGAGGCTGTGCAGAATTCACATTGGCTTCAAGCCATGGAACTAGAATTAAAGGCTTTACATGATAATCATACTTGGGACTTGGTAACATTGCCCCTCGGGAAGAAGGCTATTGGGTGTAAGTGGGTTTACAAGGTCAAGTTTAATGCTCAAGGTGAGGTAGAGAGATACAAAGCTCGACTAGTAGCTAAAGGGTACACACAACAAGAAGGTTTGGATTATCAAGAGACATTTTCTCCTGTCGTCAAAATGGTGACAGTGAGAGTTGTACTTTCTTTGGCTGCTATGCATGGTTGGTTTTTGTATCAAATGGATGTCTTTAATGCTTTCCTTCAGGGTGACTTAGTTGAGGAGGTGTACATGGTTCCTCCACCTGGTCTGCTACGACAGGGGGAGTTATCCACAGTCTGTAAACTAAAAAAATCACTCTATGGTCTAAAGCAAGCTTCTCGGCAGTGGAATTTGAAGCTTAGTAAGGCATTTATAGGTTCTGGTTTCATCCAGAGTCACCATGATTACTCCTTGTTTACCAAACGTTCTGAATCTGATTTGGTTCTTATCTTAGTTTATGTGGATGATCTTTTGATCACTGGTTCTTGTTTTCAGTTGATTCAGGCCACCAAACTTATGTTACGGAATCATTTTAAGATCAAGGACTTGTGGGAGATGAGATACTTCCTTGGTCTTGAAATTGCAAGGAACAAAGATGGTATTATGGTGAGTCAAAGGAAATTTGCTTTAGATCTTATCTCAGATTTTGGTCTTGCAGGGACCAAACCAATTAGCACACCTTTGGAAGTCAATCAAAAATTCACTAGTCAGGATTTTGACATGAATTGTGAAGCTGGGGATACACATGAAGATGTGGTTCTTAGTGATCCTACATGTTATCAGAAACTAGTTGGTAAGCTACTATACCTCACCATGACAAGGCCAGACATTAGTTATGCATACAGAATCTTAGCCAGTTCATGCACAAGCCTAAGAAGTCACATATGGAGGGTGCATTAAGATTAATAAGGTACTTGAAGAATGCACCAGGTCTGGGAATTATGCTGACATCAAAGATCTCTAAAGAACTTTCAGTTTATTGTGATGCTGAGTGGGCTACATGTCCTATGACAAGAAGACCTATTAGTGGCTTTGTGGTGAAAATTGGAGATTCGTTAATTTCGTGGAAGTCGAAGAAACAGAATAGTGTTTCAAGAAGTTCTGCTGAAGCAGAGTATAGAAGCATGGCTAATGCTGTATCAGAAGTTGTGTGGTTAATAGGCGTGTACAAAGAGTTGAAGATAGAGCTGGAATTACCAGTTAGACTGTTTTGTGATAGCAAAGCAACACTTCAAATTGCTGCTAATCCTATATATCATGAAAGAACTAAACATATAGAGATTGATTGCCATTTTATTCGAGAAAAATTACAAGAAAGGCTTATTCAGACAAATCATGTGCCTTCGAGAATGCAGTTAGCTGACATATTAACAAAGAGTTTAGGGAGGACTCAACATGATTTTTTATTATCCAAGCTGGGTGTATACAATTTATTTGCACCATACAGCTTGAGGGGGAGTATTAAAGACAATAGTAGTTAGTAATTAGTCAAGTAGTTGGCTGGTTCAGCATAATAGTTAGTTAGGAATATATATTAGTTATAACAGATTGTAGTGGCTAGAGTCATATAGATGTGCAAATGTATGAAGTGATGTATATATATATAAGTATAATGATCAGATGTAACTAACTCAATACAAATTACATTTCACTTTACATTGTTTGTTTTCCTTTTCCTCTCAATACGTGAATCTAGATTCTCCATTGAAGGAGTTAACAGGTCCATCTAGTTCATGGCTTGCATTGGAAGGACTTTAATCTTTTTCTTGTTTTTGTAAATATGGTTTTTAAGTACTACCTAAGTACTGACTGAAATACAATGTTACTAGTGTCAAAAAAAAAATAGGTTATTTGTGGTAGGCTACAACATAAACCTCATAGATCAAAAATCACATATTTTTTCACACATCATTTATCATTATATTCCATGTCGACATAATGCCACAGCATATTGTTAGGTTTCTGAAATATTTAGGCGTATGGCTCCTGATTATATACTACAACTACAACTCTACTACTACTACTATGACTCAATCATAAACAAAACTTCTCATAAGACACGTCATTTCACACATTTTGGCATTTAGTAGGAGTCTGAGTGACCACTAACCACACCCTGGTCTAACCCTTCCAAGCAGCAATGTTTTTCTGAAGCTTCCCTTCCAAGGCAGCAATTTCGACTAGAATATATACAAATAAAACATTTAAAGAAGCCGGTCAACCATAAATGCAACTGTGTTTCGTGATTCTTGGCATATTTTTCATTACCAAGACATTCAGTAAGCAATGGCTCTTTATTAAGAAAGAAAAGAAACAAACAAACAAAAACCAAAGTGAATTTGCCCTTCTTCTCTTATAATATATACTATCACTACTACTAGTTTATGCCTGAATCATAAGCCATTTAAACCAGACTTATCATAAAACACGCCATATTTCACACATCTTGGCATTTAGTAGGAGACTGAGTGATCACCAACCATAATTCACTAGCCTAACCCCTACGAGGCAGCAATTTTGACTAGAATATAACAAATATTATATTTGAAGAAGTTAGTCAAGCAGTATTGCAATTGTATTTCCTAATTCTTGGCATATTTCATAACTACACTAATCAAGTAAGCAATGGCTCTAAAGTAGGAAACAAACAAAAACTGAAGCGAGTTCGGCCTTATCCTACCTAAGATAATACATATGGAGGCAAAGTTCTGCATTTTCAAAAGAGCAACTTAATTAGAAATACTTTATTTTACTTCTAAAACCAGCAACATTCCAAAGGAAAACCTTCCGGATTCAGTAATCAGTATTACTAGGATATCCATACAGCATGATTCTTCACCTTTTTCATATCATTGCTGTCACGCAATAACAAAGTCAGTTTCTATAACTTCAAAAGAGTTTCATGTAACTAACTGATACGTAAACCATTACAGCAATCCCACAAAAAACATCACATTCAATTAAATAACTTGTAAAATGCCCCCTAAAAAACAAAGCAAAATGCTTCAAAATTAGCCCCAATATCCCATCATCAATGCCCAATTTTTTTTAATAACCAATAAATTCGCCAACAGTTCAATACTCCATTCCACTTAAATAGTAGGTTATTGTTTGCTAAGGATTCGAACCCGTAACATCCCTCTAAGCCACACCATCACTATTACCCGTGAATAGATCAAATCCATTAACAACAAGCGGTTACAAAAATTTCTCTTCATACACATTTCTTCAACAATTTCATAAGCAAAAACAGAAATTCACAAAACCCAAAAACACAGAAATTCACAATACCTTGTCTTTATCATCGACGACACCAGAATCATCATCGACGGCAACACGACCACCAGCGTTAGCATCGCCGCCGGCTGCAATGAACCAGTAAGAAATGATGACGAATGCCGTGGCAGCAACGGTGACTTTCACCTCCCACCATGACGGCACCAGTACTTCCAACGCCGTCTCTACAATCATCTGTGAGAAAAATATCAAAAAAAAAAAAGTGCAAATATATAGTTGAAAATGCTGGATCAAACCAAAATATTCAAGATTTTTAAGCACACAAACATTCCTGTAATATATATATAAATAATTATGTATATACACACAGTATGTGTGTGAGAGAGAAGGGTCAATGCCAATTGTCAATGATGATGATGAAGAAGAAGAACAAATAGAAGAATTTTAAATTAGCCATTGTTGAAAGTTTAATAGTAGTGTGGAAAGACAATTAAATTGTTTGTAGTGTAATGACAGTTTTACCCTTTTCTGAATTGTGCGATTGGATTTTCGAATCACGGGTGTGTTCGTTTGATTTTATATATTATGGTTCGGTATATCGGTTTTCAATTTTTAAATACGCTAAATCATTAACCATATTAATAAGAATTTTTTAATTGATTTTAATTCATAACTTGATAATGGATTTAACTTGTAAGAGAATGCTTATGAAATGAATATATGACTTCTTTAATAATTTAACCAAAACAACAATATAACTTTATAAATGCTCATCAAATAGAAAAAATAATAACTAACATTAAAAATAATTACGAAAGTACATCACAAAGAGAAATTAAGACGAATAGAAATTTTATTTTAGGCAAAGGCAGGAAATAGTAAGGTATTGAGACTAATATTTATGTACGAGTAAAGTGATAAATTATTATAGTCTTAAGAGATTATCGTTTAGCTCAATATTAAAAACAAAACCCATAATTCAATAATTTTTTAATAAAAATATTACAAATTGTTATTTCAGTAGCGATAAATCAATAATATTTTTTCGATTCGATTTGATTTTCGCACACCCCTATTTCTTATTTGAATACCATTTGAGGATTAGGGGTATTTTGGGAATTAGAGGATTAATAGAAAAGTTGGAACTCAAAGTAGAAAAGTTTTATCCTTCTTCTTTTTTCCTTAAAAAGCCGTCCACGTGAGTTTTGGTGGAATTTATAGCTTTTGGCTCTTGTGGAAGAAAAAAATAGTTTTATATTTTTTGAGCAAGTCAAGTTAGACTATTGAATAAATAAAATCTTATTTTGTAAATATACGACCTTCTAGTTAGTGACAAAGTTTATTTCAACCCAAAGAAAAATGGCTTAGCTAAATTTGGTGTAATTATATTATCTGATATTTTAGTTGGTCATATAATTATTTGGTCAATAGATAATTAGATACAATTAGTAGGAATAATTATATTTATATATGTTATGTTGAAATTTAACATAAGAGTGTATGACCTTACATTTCTTTTCAAATTTAAAATTTATGTTGCATTTTGAATTTCATTTATTTATGTAGTATTGACTTGATACTTTGCATTGCAAGTCATTTATTTTTTTTAGTTAGACTTGATAGATTTTCATTTGTCAAATATTTTCATAATTATGACTTATATTTATTGGACTATAGCACACGAACCTTGGTAAAATCTAGTTTTATCTATTTTTGGACTCGTTTGAACTTGAAAATGTGTTTGTTTGCCCCTCGAGACCAACTAGCTTCATTACTAAAGTCTTAACGGACTTCCATGAAAAATTTCGGCCGAAAATAAGTAGAAATTCAAAATCGCCAAAAATTCATGGACTACAGCACACTAGTAAAATCAAGTTTAACCTGCTTTTCGGTTGGTTTGAACTTGAAAATGTGCATGTTTGTCCCTTAGGACCAACTAGCTCCATTACTAAAGTTTTAACTGACGTTCATGAAAAATTCAGCCTAAAACAAGCTGGAATCCCGAATCACCAAAAATCCATGGACTATAACACATGAAATTGATAAAATTTGATTTTACCTGCTTGTGGGCTCATTTAAACTTAAAAATGTGCATGTTTGCCCTCGAGACCAACTGACTCTATTACTAAGGTCTTAACGGACGTCCACGAAAATTTTTGAACTTGTCACAACATTAAATTTGTCATAGTTATATGCATAGTAAGCACAAGTGGTATGTTGTCTCTTGAGCCATTAGGTCATCGGGTGTCTATCTTTCTTAATGAGAAATAAGGCTGGCATATGGACAGGATCGGATCAACAAGATTGATTTTACCGGAACCGGTCCTCCTTACCGAATTTATTTACCGGAATTGATTTTACAAGAAATTTGCAAAGGTTTCGTCTGATCCCTTAGTTACCGGATAGGTTTCGGGTTGGACCGGACCAGAATCGATTCTTACCGGATCATTGTTTATCGATAATTTTTTTATCGGAAAAGGGCCTAAAATACCCTCGAAGTATTAGAATTGGTACAAAATTACCCTTCATCCACCTATTGGCTCCAAAATACCCTTGTCATCCACCTTTGGGTTCAAAATTGACCACTTTTTAACGGTTTTAAATTTAAACTAATTATATATTTTTTTAAATACGTGGCACTCAACTATTTTTGTTATAATTTAACGTATCTGTATAATTTATAAATCAATCCACTACTCACTTATTACTAATGAAACACCACAAAATTAATAAACTCGTCACATTACTAATGTAACAACATGAAAGCTACTGACAATGAGTGTTTTTAAAAATTTGAGGTGAAAATATCTATAGAAGTAAATTATCATACATTCAAGTGTTTAAATAAAAATTACCAATAAATTTAAAAGTCTGACTATGTTCATCTTAATTATTCTTTCATCTCAATTATGTGATGTTACTTCATATATTACTTTTTTTAAAAAAAATATATATTAAAGATTTTAAAACAAATCATAAATATTTATAAAATTATATTAAAAATTAATTCGGGATGTAGTAATCATAAATTTTGAATTCAAACTTTAAAGAGAATCTTATTGAAAGTTTCCTCCTAAATAAGCGGTTCAACTTAAATTTAATTGGGGCTTCGTTTTAGACTCGAATAATTTTGGATGTCATTTTTAGAAATCTATAATTTTGTCGTGTTTTAGTAGTGTTTATGGCAATTTTAATATTATAATTGGTTTATTAATTGGGTGGGGTTTAGTTAGTATGAGTGGGTAGTGGGTTAGATTAAAAAATATATTAATAAAATTAAATTATAACCAATAGTTGAGCGCCACGTATTTTAAAAAATATTTAAATAATTTAATTTTAAAATCGTTAAATAAGTGGTCATTTTTGAACCCAAAGGTGGATGAGAAGGATATTTTGGAGCCAATAGGTGGATGAGAAGGGTATTTTGGAGCCAATAGGTGGATGAGAAGGGTATTTTGGAGCCAATAGGTGGATAAAGGATAATTTTGTACCATTTTCAATACTTTGAGGGTATTCTAGGCCCTTTTCCGTTTTTTTATTTCTATTAACTGTAATTATTATATAATATTATATTATTAATTAATAATATTATATTATTAAAAAATTTAATTCAAAAATTTAAACTTAAAAGTAAATTTTAAAGTTTCAATTGAATTTAAGTTTAAACTTTAAAGTTTGAAGTTTAAAATTGACTACGTAAAAGTATACATATAACCAAAGTCGAAATTGAGAGATTCCAATTGAAGCTTTCAATTTACTTCAAATAAATCTCCGAAATTCAAACTCCAAGTCAATATCACAAAATAATAATTATGAATTTAGGAGAGATTGAAAATTGAGAGATTTTATATGATGTTAATGAAATAGTTTGTGAATTTGTGATTTAAATGAAAGAATATAGGTATATTTATAGTGATAAGGGGTTAGAGATGGGGGGGGGGGGCTGTTTTCCGCCATTTTGAGCCCCAGCCTAACGGCTATATTAACGTTCACCTTTAAAAAAATTGAAATGGAACTGACCGTTTATACAGATCAACCGGAGCAGAATCGAATCTTACCAAACCGGATCAACTGGATAAAAAACTGAATGCCATTTCGATACTTGTTTCAGTACCCTATAAGATTGGTTCCTTACCAGTTCAACCTATACCAGACTTATCGGTATGGAAACCAGACCGGCCCGACCAAAACCATGTCCAGTTGTCAGCCTTAAATTGAGAATTGAGGTGTGACATGTATATCCCTTATTTAGAAGGGAGAGTTGGAGAGGACTAACACAACATCAGATAATTGTACCAAAAGTAACATCAATTGTACCATAAATTTGAATTCATTTTATTTTTTTATTTTCTTACTAAACCACGTGGGTCCCTTTTTGAGAGACACGTATTTTTTTTGTCTTTGTGGGAGACAACTGGCCTCCACAATCATTTTCACTTGCACTCCCCCAAATACTCCTCCATTTTTCTTTAATTTCTCTCTTTCTCTCACTACTAAGCCATATCTTTTCTCTCCATGGTTGATTCATTCCTACGCTCCGTGGTTGAAGTTGATGGATGCTACAATGAGAGTATGTAATTCGCTCAAAATAAGGATTAATTCGCTCAAAATAAGGATAATGTCCCTAATAATTTGGATCGTTCTCATTGTCATCTGTTTATATGCCTCTTACCCTTTAAAGTTTCTTGAATTTGGTATTTATCAGGATTATGAATGGACTATTCAAAGTTACTGCATGTTAGTATCTCGTAAATTCTTGCTTATATTTTGTTTGAAAGTTTCTAAAATAACTCATGTTATATCTGTTCATATCTTTGTTTTTTGGTGTTGTTAAAAAGGTTGATTATGTTTTCTGATCAAGGTATAATTTTGAATTCCTCTAGAAATGGACCCTTTGATTTATTTTTCTTATAGACTTCTTTATGTATCTTCATTTGAGACTTTCTTTTATTTTCTTTCAATCAGAGTCTATCAGTTACTAATTAAATAGATGATACATCTATATTTTTTAGTTTATTTTTTCATCATGCTTCTTTGTTAATTCCTGATAGGAAATTGATTGTTTGTTCAATCACTTCTTATGAATCAATTTCATGTTAGATATGCCTAAGTTAACTAAAAAAGTTTATGTTTCTTTTTCCCTTTTTTTAACACGGAAGTTCTACAACTTGGTCCTCGCATAGCATTCACCAATCCAAGAGCTATATTATTTAGCACTACTAGACAATATTAGTGAATACGTCATTTAACTAAACTTAGAATCGATTTTGTGTGTGCCTTTTAGGCTCATAACCATTTGGGGTTTGAGTATCTTTATATTTGTATGTGAACAAATTGTCGACTTTATTCAATATTTCTATGAATTTCTACAAGTCCTATATAAATGTGACATGCAATTCGTCTTCTATTTAGCACTTTTTTCTATTGGATTTCGAACATAAAAATTGTTGATTTCCTGCATTCTACTATGCTATCTTGGGGTTTGCAGGGAAGTAAAACTACTGAAAAACTTCAGTTGTTAGTTGTTGCATGTTTATTCCTTGATGTCAGTACGGGGAAAAAAATGTTCTTTCGATATGGATTTGAAGATTACTAGAATATATCAGCAGGTCTTATGCTCTCTCTATTTTTTATATTTCCTTGAATCTAAAGTTTGTATGCTAAAGATGTTTGTGTTCTTTATATTATCACTTTAAATAAGTGTATATTTTGATTATATAATGACATAACATTTTGCTATTTTGTTACTTTCTTTCACGTTCTTAATCTACCCAAAACAAGTAGTATGTTGTGTTTCACATGAGCTTTTGTCCATCTTTTGAGTAACAAGGTAAATCTATGCATCTGTCAAACAACAATGTGCAAAGATAGAGACATTTTTTGAGATACTATAAATGATTTTTATCTTTTGTTTACCGTGAATTGATAGGGTTCCCTGGCAATAGGTTGATAAGACTTCTTACTGGACTATTAACAACTCTGGGCCAAAAAAACAATGTCAATCAACTTGGGAACTCTACGCAATTAAAATGACTGTTGATCAAACACATGTAAAACTATAAAAGCCAAATTAAGAAATCACGAAAATTAGGGTGCGGAAAAAGACATAAATATGAAGCTGAAGATGTAATGGCAAAAAGTTGTCTGCTTCCATATTACAATTGATGTTACTTTTGTACAATTATCTGATGTTGTGTCTTTTGATTGTTCACTTATAAATAAGAGTAATAATATAAGTTGCTTGTGGTACAACATTCTTATGCTATGTTAGTCCTCTCCAACTCTCCCTTTTAAATAAGAGATATATTTTTTAATTGTATAAATAGAAGATGTTGATAAGATGATAATATCAGTTTTGTTATTACTAGGATCTGTTTTGAATATTAATAGAACTATACTATCATCTCAATATCTTCAGAATTACTTCAACAGTTGATGGATTTTTGTGTCTAGTACATAACGTATTGATTAGGATTTTGAGGTAATATCAATGGATGGAAACATAACTGTTACACGACATGTTTGGCCTGTAATCAAGATTCAAAGAGGCGGGTTTTGCTCATCGTGCGGTACGAGCTAGAGCTATGTATGAATGGATTGGTTTTATGGACCTAGATGAGTTATTCCACTTGCCGACTGGTATGTCTATAAGCGACATTTTAAGAAACCAATCAAAGAGTGCTAATAGCAAAGTTGCTTGGTTGTAGGTGTCATGTCATAATGTAGGACCATTCAGTTACAAATATGTACATATGTATATATCTCTCTATATCTCTCGACAACTATAGAAATAGAAGAAATTGTAGAAGTGGAAAAATAGAACTGGGTAGATATAGCTAGTTAAAGTGCAACAGAACTGGAACAGAGGTTGCTCAAGTTCTGCAAAAATTCAATCGCAAACTAAAGCACCTAAGATCATCTTAACTTTTCTAGCTTGAGGACAAAGTAAGATTTCATTATGCTACAGATAAGGGCTTGTAACGACCTGTTTAGTCGTTTTGAGCAGCAAATTTTATTTCTGGAAAAATTAGCTGAGGCGATGGACCCCACGACGGACCGCTATGGGCACGACGGACCGTCGAGGGGGTCTCGTTCCAAAACACTTAGAAATTCTGAAATTTGGGTACTGAAATCGACTCTCTGATCTTCGTAACGGAATGGCAGGACGGACCGTCGTGGGCACGACGGACCGTCACAGACTCTTCAAGGAAATTGAGTCTCTGAAATCTGTGACGGAGCAGCAGGACGGACCGTCGCAGGCACGACGGGCCGTCACAGGCTGCGTAATCCCAGGCTGGGTCGGATTTCTTTAAATGTTTTAAGGAACGTTTTTGACTATTCTTGCTTTAATTATAAAGTTAGTGGGTTAATATTAATAACTCAATTACTTGGGGGTTAAAAGAGGTAACCTTGAGTTAATTAGTGGGGTATTATTGCCATCTTTTATACTTAATTATATGCTAATTAGGGTAAAAGAAAGAGGGTTTGAATAAGAAAAATAGAAAGAACAAAGAGAGGGAGAGAAACGATCGAGAGAGGAGAAACAAAGAGGAAAAACACAAAGCTTTGGGAAATTGCTTGCTTGATCACGAATCTTCGATGGAGGTAGGTTATGGTTTTTATACTATTCGTAGTAAACTCTTAATAGCGAATGATATGTATTGGTAGTATTGTAAAACCCTGCTATATGCTTAATTGTATGCTTGCATGAATGTGATGATATAATTGTGATAAAATAAGCATGATGAAGCTATTGAATCCCAAATCTTGCAAAAACCTAATCTCTTTGTTGATGATGATGCCTTGGTATAAGAGAAGGCTTGATAAACTAAAGTAATGAGAATGATAATGCCTTGGTATAAGAGGAGGCTTGATGAACGAACATAATGAGATTAGGGGATCGGAGTGTCACATTCCGACACATAGAATTAAGGGATCGGGTGTCACGAATCGACACGTAGAATTAGGGGATCGGAGTGTCACGTTCCGACACATAGAATTAAGGGATCGGGTGTCACGAACCAACACGTAGAATTAGGGGATCGGAGTGTCACGTTCCGACACATAGAATTAAGGGATCGGGTGTCACGAACCGACACGTAGAATTAGGGGATCGGAGTGTCACGTTCCGACACATAGAATTAAGGGATCGGGTGTCACGAACCGACACGTAGAATTAGGGGATCGAAGTGTCACGTTCCGACACATAGTAGTAGGGGATCGGAGTGTCACATACCGACACAAGAGAAATAGAGATAATGAATCTTGAAAGATGTTAATATACTCAATCTAATGAACGTAATTCCCAAATAAGTATGGTATTGAGGATTTAGTCCTCATGTGTAAACTTGGCGGTACTTATTAATGATTATAATACTTATTGATGCTACATGTTGAGTATTGTAGTTGATTTTATGATATTACTTGATATATATTGTTTTCTATTTGGAGTTGGCCGATGATACCTACTCAGTACTTGTGTTTGTACTGACCCCCTACTTTTATGTTTTCTTCTTGTTATTTGTGGAGTGCAGCAAACGTACCGTCATCTTCAACTCAACCGCAATTCTAGCCAGTCTTCGTCACACCGGATCTCCAGGGTGAGCTAATGCTTCTAGCTTGGACTGGATCTTCTCCCTCATGTCTTGATGCCTTGAAGTTCCGGCATGGACTAGCTTTTACTTGTTTTAGCTTCTTAGAATACTCTTAGTTTAGTAATTTGATCATAGATGTTCTTGTGGTGATGACTTCCAGATTTTGGGGAATAATAGATGTTGAATTTTAGAAGTTATTGAATTGGTTTTTATTAATGAGTTTAAGAGCCTGTTTTGGCTCAGCTTAAAAGCTGGTCAAACTGACTTAAAAGCTGGTTTTTGACTTATTTAACTGTTTGGCAATACTCAAAACAGCTTATTTTAAGTTAAAAAAAACTTATTTTAAGCCAAAAGTTAAAAGCTGGGGTAGGGGTGCTTTTTTTTTTTTTTTTTTTAGCTTTTAAGCTGTTTTAAGTTGACCACATTTTTATGTTTTTGTGCTTAATATTTTTATACAATTTCCAAATTACCCATATAACCCTAACATTTCTTTCTTCCATTTTTCCCTTTTCACGTTTGACATAACAACTTCAGCACTTTTATCCAAACGCATAACTGCTTATTTTAAAAATAAGTTTCAGCACTTTTAAAAGTACTTTTTTAAAGCTGCTTTTATTAAGCCCATCCAAACGGGCCCTAAGTCTTCCGCATTACTTTCTGTTGATATTATATTGAAATGTTAGGGGTTAGATTGGTTGGTTCGCTCACATAGGAGGGTAAGTGTGGGTGCCAGTCGCGGCTCGGTTTTGGGTCGTGACAGGGCTATCATTTAGGAATAGAATTTTCTGAATGTGGACAAATTTATACCTTAAACAATCTTATAACTGCATTATGTCTTGTTTGTTGCAGGGTATCTTTTAGGTGTTGGCAAACCCTATTATATTTTTGCACTTCTAGGTTTAATTTCTCCACAAGTCTTTTTCCAGCTAATGCATTATCGTGGAAACAGAGCCACACGTTTCTATATATTCACCTGAGAGTTTAACTTTTTATACACTGATGTAGAAATAAATAATAGTAATTTGATTGGGAAAGTGTGGATCAGTTTCTTGATAAAAGTAGTAATGAGATCGGCATATGACTTGGTTTTCTGCAAGGAAAATGTGATCTGAAATGTACTTCATTTTGGCTCTACAGTTCAAGTAAAATACGACGTGAAATATTAGGTATCTTAGTCTTTCTTTGCACTAGAACTTTAAACGTCAGAAATGTAAACCATAAGTCTTTTCAATGGAGCTCTTAATTTGGTTTTCTCAAACTAATACCAATTCTATCTCATTTCAGGTTAGTGCGTAACCATGTCTTATACTTGGTCTCTTGGTTACTGCTTTAGCAACTAGCCATTAGTATTCACGTGGTGCTTTCATGATATAGAGGAGGTGCATTCCCCCATGGAGATATACTCTATATATCACCAGGCTGCATAGAGCAAACAAAACTCTTTCTAGATTCAGATGAAAAATTTAATTTATGCAGATTTTGTATGATGATTTATGCAAATTAAGAAGCTGTGATTTGTTGTTGCAGGCAAAGCACACAGTAACTGATGAAGATAAGAGTTAAGGAGAGAGAACATAATCCCAAATTGCGTTTTGTTACCATGCAAAAACAGGGAGCAATAAAATTTATTTAGAGATGCGTATTAGAAAAGGCTATCTGTAACTGTAATGTTTTATTGTTGGGATGATATTATGCACTTATTATAATTCAATTTAAAGAATCCTGATTAGGAGCATATTATAATTTGTACATAAACTATTAATTATTGATTAGGCAAAATAAGAGAGAGTCAATATTTTAATAAAAAGAGTCAATATTTCAATAAATTCGTTAATGTTTTAAATTGTACAATCCTACTCGGTGCTCCTTTACTCTCTTGTTTTATTATGTAATTATCACATTAGTTTCTAGTTTTTCTTCCCTTTTTTTTTGGAATTTGTCCACTCATGAATCTATTATTACTGTTCATCTCTTTCTCTTAGCTTTTGTTCTTAAAAGTAGTATTCTTTAACCACACCCCGAATTTGGTTATTCATAGTTCTTTTCTAAGAACATTTAACCTAACAATGTCCTAGGAATTTACAGGTTAATCCATCGATACTTTTAAGAGGCTAACAGACTAACCATATACTAAGTATATAGATTCATGATAATATTCATAAATTTACATAAGTTTATCAAATACTTAACATTTTACACAAACACACATTTTACATAAACACACACATAATTTACATATATGGAAAGTTTACTAGAAACTTAAGTATGAAAACTTACATTTCTTGAACAGAGTGAAGTTTCCCTCTCGGGAAACCCGAAAAGCTTCCAAACTTTTAAAAATAAACTTTTAAACGAAGAACTGAAATCTTTATATATTCTTCACACAAACTTATTTATAAAAAAAAGGTAACTTTAAAGAGGAAAGAGGTTTTTTTTAAAGATTTTGGAATTTTCTGTTTTTGGTTTTCTTCCCTTGCTCTTTCTTCTCTTGAAAATGCCTGCTTTTATAGAGATCTTCGGACTTCAAACTTCGGATTTCAAATGAAAAAGGAATCTTATCATCTCAGCCGAGTACACTTTTGGGCCCCATCATCACGTGAAATGATATTCCTTTTCTTGCATTATTGTCCTTGTAGTCTGGTATTTGTCTTATCCTTTTTAGTGTGTCCCAACAGTTTTTCCACAGATGTGTGGTAGTGAGTAAAGTGGGACTTCACAAATTGTCTAAAGAAGCACCTTTCTTGATTACGTAATTTTACATATATATATATATATATATATATATATATATATATATATATATATATATATATATATATATAAGTGTCTAAGTTATGCAATGCTATAGAATCAAAACTCATTCCAAAATCATCATCATTAGGATCTTGGGCAAATTGTATTGTCTCTAAATTTTCTTGACTATTTTCTGGGCTTGGAATTGGGCTTGGGTCTTTAATCATATATTTGTCTTGTTCCTGTTTTTGTTTGAGTAGTTTTTCTACTGTTTTGGTAATGAGAAATTCCATGTCTTTAGTTTTCTGGGCCTTTTTAGTTTTCAATTTCAGGTTTTGGGTAAAAGATAGCGGTAGTCTTCGTCTATTCTGAGAAGAAGATGAACATTCTTCATTTTCACTTTGTGGCAAAGTGACAGCCATAAACGGATTTGATAAGTCTTTATCGGCTACTGTTTGAACCGGACTATACAGTGGATTTCTTAACATTCCTTGGGGAAAGCACACCCATGTCATCCATTTTTATTTGGGATGGAAAACCCTGTATATCTGTCTGAGTTTTTGCCTCTTGTTTAGTCTTACCTTTGCTTTCCATTCTTCGGAGTCTTTCTCTAAGCTTGACATTTTCTTTCATTAGAGTTTCATTTCTTAGATTTAGCCTTTTGAATGCTTCGGTCATAGATGAGCAATGATCACAGAATATTACTTTGTCTGTATCTTTTTGAATGTTGTATTGTGGAGTTTTACCTGGGTTTTGTCTAAGGGCTGGAGAAATATAGTAATTTGGCCCTAATATCCCTCTAGCATAGTCTAAAGCTTCTGTAAAATCATTAAAGCCTTTAAAAAGAGGTTTTATGAACACCGTTAATAGAGTCTAAAACTTCTATCCATGTCTGAAAAACACCATTTATTTTACCATGAATTACCACATAATATTTAAACCGATTTTCTTTATTTTTGCTAGTAAAATAATATCCTAAAGCATTTAAAACAACAATTACATATTTATTGTCTTTTTTATTATGTGTTATCCATATATTATCTATAAGGCATGTTTGCTGTTTGTCTAGTTGGCAGTTTGACAAATGTCAGAATGTCCAATTAGACGGCTCATATGCTATTAAATTTTGTTCTCCAAATTGCAGTCTTTCTATTCTAACAGCATCAATTCTATCTAGAGGTTTAAAATGTAAATTTGATAACATTGTCTGTTTGTAAGAGTCTGCAAAATCTGAGGTTGAAAGTTGAACCCTTTTACCTTTGTCTGGTAGTAGTGGTCTCATTCTGTAAAATTTAAACTTTGATCAGTAAACTATTTAGTTGATCTGCAATACTATTATCATTTCCCTTAATATGCTAAAAAATTATAGAACGATAAATTGATATAGTATCTAAAAAATTTAGCCATCGTCTTCTACTACTAGTTTTATCACTAATTTTCTGATGAAATTTTACTATAGCTTCACAATCTGTTCTTATTAATATTTCTGGTTTATTTAGAATATAAATTCTAAAACTATTTAAACCATATATTACAGCTAAAATTTCAACATCTATACTAGCTTTATTACCCTTTTCTTTGAATTTTCCACTTTGGTAAGCACATATTTTTTCTTCTTGTTTAGAACTGTATTTATGTGGTCTTGATTTTAATACTGCACCTATCCATCAAAACTCCCATCTGTCTCTATTATTAAATAGTCTGATTCTAATGTCATATTAAGATCGGGAATATTTTTTATTTTTTCTTTTATTTTTTGTACTAATTTTATGTCTTCAATATTAAAGTTTCTTTGTCCCTTAGTTCCTGTCTTAGAGTATAATGGTCCTGCTATTTTTCCTAAATCTTTAATAAATGTTCTTGCATAATTGATTATTCCTAGGAATTTTTGTAAATCTTTTAAATTATTTAATTTATCTGGCATGTCTAGAGCTTTTTTCGCTATATGAGGTTGTAGTTTAACTTTTCCTTCTCCTAAAGTAATTCCTAAAAAGTTTATATAGTTTTTACATAATTCTATTTTCTTTTTACTAATTAATATTCCATTACTAACAAATAACCTAAAAACCGTTTGTAAGTGTCTAAGTGTTCTTTTATATCTTTACTAAATAAACCGTTTGTAAGTGTCCTAAGTGTTCTTTTATATCTTTACTAAATACTAAAATATCATCTACATATACTAAAACAAATTTTTTATATTCTCCAAATATTTTATCCATTTTTCTTTGGAAAATTGGAGGTGCGGTTTTTAACCCAAATGACATAAGTAACCATTCAAAATGTCCTTCAGGACAGGTAAAAGTTGTCCATTCTATACTATCTGGATGCATTTTTATCTGCCAGTATCCTGACTTACAATCAAATTTACTAAAAATTCTTTTTCCTTGGATTCTATTTATTAATTCTGTTTTGTCTGGTAATTATAACCGTCTCTCATATATATATATATATATATATATATATATATATATATATATATATATATATATATATATATATATATATATATATATATATATATGAGAGAGAGAGAGAGAGCTCATTTCTTTCTTACATGGACATGAGAATGTTACTTTGTTATCCATATTAGTGAAAAGTGATTCTACTAAATGTAGTTAAACTATTTAAGTTATATTGTTACCGTATAAATCAATATCAAAATCAAACATGTTGGGCCCGTGCTTAAGACGAGCCATGACCGATCTAGTATATCTATAAAATATACTTTTTGTCATGAGATATAATGCTCGAGTACTAGCAACACATATTTACATAGAAAAGAGTCGTCCCTCAAAAGCAATCAAGACTACAAGATGAATTTAATATGGTTCAGATACTAAATGGAAATCTACCAAAATTAAAGTCAAGAGACGACAAAACTTCCTATTCGCGATTGAATTTGATAACTCTTGTAATATACCTTTTGCTCATGAACAAGGAATTGTGCATGAAATTTATGTTACAAACTAGAAGAAAATGAATTTTATCATGACAAGGTGCACTATTTGTGCACTTGCTCAAACTTCATCGTCATCATTGACATTTCAAATAATATAATGATACCTTTAATCACCTATTTTGCACTTCTAAATCTTTTGTTGGCTAGTTGTATTGAAACTCATATTCCTCATTTAAATTTGTATCTTCTTTTGAAACATCTTTCTCGTTTGAACTAATGTGAAATATAAAGCTTAGAAGGGTCTGAGTTGGGGATAAAGGGTGAAAAAAAGTGATATGAATATATATATATACGATGAAAATTATTTGTATGCTTCTTCATGTATGAGCTACAAAAATACGCCAAGGAAAAGTGAAAGCAATAGAATAAAGGGATTTAAAGAAGAAAAGAAACAACAAAGATTGAGAAGTGAAAACGGAATGAAAAGGTTGTGGTGTTCAAAGAAGTAGCGATGACTATTTACCCTTGTCACTGATTTATATGTGGTAAGTCCATTTCCTCCTTTGAGGTAAGTCCTTCCATCAATATAACACTCAATCGATTCTTTCATATTTATGGTCTGAAATCATTTCAAGGTGTGAAAAATTGGCTTAGAAGAATTTTAGGGTAGAAAACCTTGGGCTAATATTAAGAATATTAATTCTTGATTTATTTACCATTATTCACTAGTATAATCATGAAATTTATAGTTCTAGGGGAATTTTATTGGCGGAAAGCCTTGATATCAGTGGAAAAATCATGAGGTTAATTAGCATTTAATAAGGGATTTGCATATAATTTGGAAATATTTAGGTCATTTGTGAATGATTTTGTATTATATTATTACATTAGACTAGTACTGACAATTTAAGCCCACTTTTCATTAATCCATCCAAATAATCCATCAAAATGTGAATTAAAAGAGTGTTTTTAAATATGGATAATATGTTGGCTTATACCCATATTTTACCCATTAAAATATTGGTATAGCATAGGTAAACTACGGGTTATATATGGGTATTGCAAGTTTTCTCCAAATTTTCAAAAAACTTTCTGTTGCCAAGTTTTAAAAGCGATTTTTCTAAATTTTCATATATGAGTCCCTATTAATATTTCAACTCTCGACCCACCAACCCCACCCCGCCCAAAAATAAAATTTAAAGTTTATTTTTAAAACATGTTTTGAACTTCAAAATTTTAGTTTTCACCCCTACACTCAACCTCCCCCCACCCCCATACCATCCCCCTCACCCCTCCCACCCCAAAAAAGTTCAAGTTTGTTTTTAAAAAATGTTTTCACTTCAAATTTCATTTTTTTTCATCCCTACCATCAACCCCCCACCCCAAAAAAATTAAGTTTGTTTAATTTTTTTTTCAACTTCAAATATTAATTTTTCACCCTAACCTGGACCCCCCACCCCCCCGGCCAGCGTCTCCCTACCCCTAATCAACCTCCACCCTTAAAAAATTTTAAGTTTTTTTTTTAAAAATTATTTTTTAACTTCAAATATTTATTTTTTCACCCTACCCCTGGACCCCGCCCCCCGCTAGCCCCCTATCAACCCCCCCCCCCCCAACCTCGATTTCTTTTACACTTTATAATAAATTAAATTAAATGAAGCATTTCAACAGATTTGATCTAAGAAAAGACTAAAATATTTCTCCATATTGAATTCTTAAGTAAAGAACTATTTAAAAATGAAATATGGGTTCTAGTAGTTTACCGAACCCATTTTTATCCATTTCAAATATGTGCGGGTTGAATGATTACCCATTTTTAATCCGCCCACATTTGACCCTACCCGCCCATTTTCCCACCACTACTTTCGATCAAGAACAATGTAAAGTTCCACAAAATGAGTCAAGGTTTGCATTCTGAATTTCGCAACAGTTGCTCAGTGCTAGATGTTTTCTTAACTGAATTGTTAGAGATGTTTTCCACTGCATAGTATTTTGTAGATTGATGTGAGGTTTCATGCCTAGACCCATACACCTTTCTCTTCTTAATTAGTAATCGATGATTGTATAGACATAACAATTCTTCCTTGAATATTGTTCGTTTTCTGAAGCTATCTCTTGTATATTAGACGTGATGTGGGTTAGTAATTCCACCTGAAGAATGTGCGTTTATTTGGCTAAATATTTTTCTCTAGAAGTCAAAAAATACCACTAAACTTGTGACTGATCTTTGGTTTATTTTGAAGTAATTTCTTTCAATAAGATGTAATTTGTTTGGATCATTGGAGTTGATATATATTATATTATATATTGGAAATAGATATACACATTGATGGGTTGACTAGTAACTTGCCTCATTCATGAAGTATGTTACAACTCCACTAAATAACTCCCTACAGTAAAGAAGAAGAATTATGTATTCTTGAATAGAGTGTAGTTATAGAATAAGGGGAGATGTAACTCTTGGATGAATAAGAGTTACAAGTCTTAACCTTCTCCTATAAAAGGGAGGACTTGGGGTCATCCAAGAACAACACAAGAAAAGAGTTCCAAAGATAAAGAGTGTAATTGTTGTGAAAAACAATACGAGACTCGATAGTGATCTTGTAAGAAAGTGCTTAGGCAATTGGTGGTAATATCACTTAAATTAATCCTATAACAAGAAGGTTTACATAATTCTGCATAAATCTCTGAGTTTAAATTCTTCAGTATATCATTAGTCTGTTTTAGATCAACATAATAGGCCGGTTTTAAAGTCCTCTTACTTTACTACATGATGACATATAGATGTATATAAGGTCATCTATATAAAACTCAAAGATATTGTTTTTCATTTTTAAGGAAAATATGTATGTGACTTCATTTTTAGAAAATTGAAATGTTTATATGACTTCATTATGTTGTTTCATCTTCATGCTCACTGTTAAGATTTTTGATACATCATTGTTAAAATAGTTGTTTCATCATCTAATTAATTTCTTTTCATTTTGGCATGAACTTGGGTGCAAAAAAATGGAGTCTTGATTTGAGACTCTAGCAACTTTAAAGTCTTATCGACTCGATACCGTCATACACCCACATGTAGTTTTTGCTATATCTTATAATACTATCAAAATAAGTGATCCTCACTTAGAGTCACCCTTGGTCACTTATGTTTTTTGCATTTATTTGCTTACTTCTTTACAACATTAAACTTTCTTATATGATTTGAATGTTGTCTTGTTCTTGAATTCATATAAATATTTGGTTTTGATACCACTCGTTAGAAATAAATCATTGTCTTGACGTAACCAAGATTATGTTTCACAAGCGTTCTTTTGAATCAAATGCCAAATATGTTCATGTCCAAACTATGATTTTAAATACAATAATGTCTCTTTTAATGCAAATATTTCATGTAACTCCCCTTATGTCCTGCTAAGTATTTTCACTCTTTAAGAAACAAATTGCTCTTTTTTTGAACTATCAACTCAAACCTAATTTTTTATGCTTACCTATCTTATTTTCATATTATTACTTTTATTAATATGCTTTAACGTTAGCTTATTTTGCTTGCAAAGCGTTCATTTTTATAGCTTAAAAGATATTAAATAATTAATGTCAGTGTTACCGATAACCATTTTTTAACGAATCTTAAAAGGATGCTTAACCCCTTTCCTTTAGGATAATTAGATTATGAACCCTTACCGAGAATCACATAAGTTTTGTACACTGGTTAACGCGAGTTAAATTGAGATATAACAACATTTGTGCTTAAAACTTCGAAATTCAACTTGTAGTTTGATTTTTTTGTATTTTCTAGAAGTTGTAAAAACAATAAAAAGTTTTATTTCTTTTTATCACCAAAAGTCAAAAACAACTAGTCACAATCAAACATTACTAATTTTCAAATATCATTTTTCACTCGATTATTACTAAGCTGAAAAAACAACAACAGTAATAAATCTTACGTGGACTCAATTATTACATTATACCAACATTGTATGCCAAATATATGATTTGGTGTAAATATCAAAGAGGAGATGGGATAACTCGCAAAGGACGAGCTTTGGATGAGATGAAACTAAATGTTTCCTCCATGTCTAAGTCTTTTGGCTCAATGTCTCCTTCAAGTTTCCAATTGAAGGAATTCAAGAGTGAACCCAACATTGTTTGGACTAATCTCATTGCCAATGGTAAACCAGGACATATTCTTCGACCAGCACCAAAAGGAATTAATTCAAAATCTTGTCCTCGCACATCCACTTCTAAATTTTGGAATCTCTCAGGTCTAAATACCAAAGGGTCCTTCCAAAAAGTAGGATCTCGACCAATCGCCCATACATTAACTAGAATCAATGAGTCCTTTGGGATGATGTAGTTGCACAATTCAACATCTTGCTCGACGACTGTTCGGGGTACTAAAAATGGAGTTGGTGGGTGCATTCTTAAGGTTTCTTTGACAATGAATTGCAAGTAAGGGAGTTTAGGAATATTTGATTCTTCTACTTGTTTCCCTTTTCCAACAACTTCTCCAAGCTCAAGTTGGACTTTCTTCATAATTTCTGGTTGTCTAACTAATTCTGACATGGCCCATTCTAATATGGTTATTGGTGAATCAGTACCACCAGCAACTAAGTCCTGTAATATTTAATAATTATCTTAAATAAATTAGGGATATAAGAGATTGACATGTGTTTGAATGAGTCAAAATGGATTAAAATGATAAGTATACATGTCAATAATCTGTCTAAATATTGTTTAAATTGAAATATGTTGAGTTAAAATGATTTATATAAATGGAAAGATTCATAAATGCTTGTGAAAGCTTAAAATATGCCATAATCTACAGTTATTAACTAAATATCACATAATCTACAATTATATTAACTAAATTACATAACTAAATTACATAATACAATTCATTCCCTCAAATTTATTCTCCCTCTTGTGAATTGTGATACTCAAATTCAAATTCATTTCTCTTTTTTTCAAATATGCAAAATGTGTGGTTTGGATCCTTGAAGTTAAATAGTTAAATGAATCATTATTTAAAGTAATTAAATTTTAAATAAAAAGGAATAAGGCATAAATACGCTCTAACATTGATAATTAAACCTTAGGATAATAATATAAATAGGGATATATAGATGTGACATTCAATGAATCTTTCTAAGGGATAAGGCAATAATCTAAACAGATTATAGCTAGAAGCTAAATATCCACAAGATAATAATGAATTTGGTTATAACAAACATGGAATTAAGTTTAAATAGGTAAATAAAAAAATATAACGAAATTAATATTATTTTGGGTAAATTGTATAATATGAATCATAAGTAGTTTTTATTATTTATTTGGGAAGAGTTAAATTTGAATCAATCAAATCAGATAACATAATAAATTATTATATATTTAATAATTTTAATTTTCAGAAGCTGTTAAAAATAAGGACAAATATGAGTTAAATGTTTATTCTAGATGTTGAAATAAGGATGAAAGTTTTGTAACAATTCAAATAATTGAGGGACATTTTAAACCCTTCTACTTAATGAATTTAGACATTATCTAAATTTTATTATAAATTTAGACATTATCTAAATTTTATTAGAGAATGCTAAGTGAATACTACCTTGCTAGGGCTAAGGACAATACGGAGATGTCGTTTCTATTGATGAAGATAATTCTAAGTCAAGGAAAATATTGTTGCTTAATTATTTCTTGAACTTTTGTGAATTTTAGTTATACTAGCTAGTAGGTTTGGGAAATCCATTGTTTAGGTTTACCAAATTCTTTACTCTTAGGGGTCGTTTGGTAGGAAGTATTAGGAGAAATAGTTCAAATATTATTTGTGATATTATTTAGTACTATGTTTGGTAGAAAATTTAGGTCTATGTATAATCAGTCCATGAATTAGTTATACACCCTAATTTGGTGCGGGGCTAATCTAGGTAAAGACAAAAATACCTCCTCAAATCCTTTTAATCATTTTATTTATTTCTTGATTTTATATTTTATATTTATACTAATAAATTTATTTAAATAAATTAACTTACAAATTTGATTATTTAGATATGATTTTTCTTCTTCTAAAATATGAGTTATTTAATCTATTATTATTAATACAATATATATATATATATATATATATATATATATATATATATATATATACATATATATGTATAACATTTTGAGTATAAAAATAGTTTAATTTATTTTGCTATATTTGTTTGTATTTTTATTTTATTTTATTTTATGATAATTTTTTTTAAAAAAAATTATTGATACAAAACAAAGTTCAATAAATATTTAATATAAATTATTATAGTTGTGTGATCTTTTGAGATATTAACTCCAATTTCTTAAGATGACAATTATTTACTCTCAAATAATTCAAGTGAGAAAATAGTGAACATGACGATCAAATTTTTATTCTCCTAGCTAGTTAAATGTTATAAAAAAAAATATTGTCCGTCAATTATCTATCTTGACCCAATAAATGAAATAGAAAATCCCATAATAACTCAAAGTTATAATTTGAATGAATTTTTTTTTGTAGAGTTTTAAACCACACACAAAACTAGATAAGAAACAATGAACCAAACACTTGATAAAAATAATCATGCATTATCAATCCTTATATTACTAATCCCTGCATTATTGATCTTTGTACCTAACGAGCTCTTATAGGTTTTTGAGAAAACCATTTTCTTGTAGGTTTAGGGATACTTGGGATTTGTAAATAAGGTTTGTAAGTAGAAATTCTTTGTCGTATTCTTCTCATAATTTATAATGCATAACTTTATATCGATCGATCGACAGTTGAGAAGTACTATCTCTGGAGCCCTCACTTTAGGGCTATCTTTCACCTTTGACAGACATGGTTCAACGTGCCAGCTACACTTCCTCTTCTAGAACCGTACATCTATCCTAAGGACGTTACTTGACTTGAATCTCGTTAAATTCTTATGTTATTTCTTATTTTCTATTGAGGCTGGGAGATTGAGAAGGGGGTGAAAGGAAATGTTAGAACTTTTTTCAGCTCTAAAATTCAAAGGATAAAAGAGAAGAGCACAAACCAGGAGCATTGATTTTATATGATTTTGATCCATCTCTTTGGGATTTTCTGCACTGAAGTTGAGTAATACTTCCAAAACATCATTCTTTTCACCATGGCTCCTTTGTTTTTCCTCTAATCGTTCATCGATCAAATCATCTAAAATTTAAACAACTTACCAAAATGGTAATTTGCACGATACCTTATTCTTTGAAGATCAATCTTTTCAAGTATAGGGAAATAATCCGCTAGGTTAATCTTCGCAGCCTCATTCATGACACCCCATATCATGTCCTTCAACTCAACCTTTAAAATTAAAAAAGGTAAAACATTTGGTATACAGTTTAGTACACAAAAAAAAATCATAACAAGGTATCACATGAGTTGTGGTGATGCAGTGATGAGAATGTTCACCCTTAACCAAATGTTTCATATTCAAGCCCTAAGGACTGTTTCATACTTAACCAGAGATTTCATATTCAAGCCTTGAGGGATTTGTTTCACCCTTAAAAAGATGTTTCAAGTTCAAGCCTTGAGAGACTGATTCATCCTTAATTAGAGGTTTCGGGTTCAACCTAGGAATGGAGAAACACCTGTTGGGAGTGTCACCCCCAAATGAGTCTTGCATTGCGCGATCTGAATTTAGTTGGAGCTCCAATGTGGTCTCCGGTCAGTGGGTAGAAAACCAAAAATAAAATAAAATCATGTTATTAATTTTTACCTTTGAATCCGAAAATGGGTCAGCCAAGTCTTTGGAGAAAAGGGTGCTGCACATCAAATTGAAATTAGTCTTGAAAACAGCTTGACATATATCCAAAGCTTTACCTTGTTGACTACATTTTGCACAATAAGCAATCAACTCTTTCACCTTTTGAGACCTTAGATGTTCATTTGCATCAAGCTTATTGGAAGAGAAGACACTCTTGTTCAAGATTTTCCTAAGCGTTCGCCATTGAGGACAAACAGGAAGACATACCACAGAAAATTTGGAATACATATGTGCTTGAAGGGCATTAGTAATAAATCTATTGGAAAAGGCTAAGTCTTGCTTTTGAAGGACTTGTTTTGCCATGGTTGATGAAGAAATGACAACTATTGTCTTTTGTCCTATTTTCAAACTCATAATTGGACCATATATTTGTGCAAGATTAACTAGTGATCTATGAGGTTTTGTACCAACAAATGAAAATTTCCAATAATTGGCCATGGTGATGGCCCTGGTGGAAGTTTTTTGATGCCTCTAATACTACATATTTTTGCTATAATAATATAAAGAAATATCAAGGCCAAAGTTGATCCAAGCACAAGTGTTGTATAGTTATCCATTTTTGATAATCTTCAACCTTCTTCCTTCAACTTTGATACTATTCACAAAGTTGATGTGTAAGAAATGTGTACCTCTAACAATGAGGAATGCATATTTATATAGAGAAAAGGATATAATATTAACAGTCTGAAGTTGTTTTGAATTTTCAAAAAACACTTTAATTATGATGGCTTCCTATTATCTTTTTATACAATTTTAAATTTGTATTTTTTTTCGTTTTAAAAAGAATGACCTTTTTTTAGCCTGTTTTAAAAAAATGACATCTTTCCTTTTTTGATTAACATTTCAATTTCATCTTCCACGTGACATGTTTAAGACCACAAGATTAAAGAGCAATTTTGTGCATTTCACATAATTTTAATTTAGGACCACAAGATTCAATAGTTTTCTTTATTTTCTTAAACTTCGTGTCAAGTTAAACCAGATCATTCTTTGTGAAACAAATGTAATATTATTATATCATTTTTCAATGTTCTAGATTTTAAAAAACAACAGTTATCACACAGCAATCATTATGTGACACGTATTAATTAATTTATTTAAACTGTAATTTTTTTTTCATTTTAAATTTTTTCTTTTATCTTTTTTCTCTCGTACTTTTTCGCCTCACCTTCCACCCCATCCCACCCACCCCACATAACCTTTGAATCAATGGTTTCTTTGAATACTTCAAACAATCCCAAAGCTCTATTGATATCCTAGTTATAAGTAGATCCGCCAAGGCACAAATAATAGGCACATGCACCTTTTCATCTACGTTATTGTTATAATTACATGTACATTGAGAAATAATATTATTCATCTTTATTCCATATTTAAAATTTTCAAACAAGATTTACAAAACATTCAATATGATACTAAAGTAGGAGGTCACAAACACTTAATAAAAAAATTAATATTATTTTTGTTGTGTATTCTATATAATATATGTTCTAGATTATGCGATAATATTTTCTTATGAAAAAAATAATAACTTTTTGAAATTTGGAACCAATTTAAAATAAACTTTTTGCTTTATTCTTCATAATAGATTTTTATTATAGCCAAACAAATATTATACCATGTTTGAAATCTCAATTTTCAAGAGCTTTATAATCCCGCGAGTATTTATTGTATATGACATTTTAATTAATTAAAGTCACAAAGTTTTAAAAGCCTTTTATCTTAAATAACTCTTTGCCTAACCATATTATTAAGACATAAATTTAAGCAGCTGGTGTACAAAAGGGCTTGCGTGAAGTATCAATACCAAATCTAGAGGCTTTGTGTAGACAACTTACTCTAATAAAATATTAGTGGTTGATTCTATGGTAGTGTCATCTAAAATCACATAAAAACGACTTTATTCTTACTAATTTTGTGTGCTATACACTTTACGTGCAATACTGAAAAAAATTGTAGCTACAAGTTATAATTTTTTTAAACTATAGTATACCTACGGCTAAATATTTGCTATTTAAGATGCATTATTTTCTTAAGAAATGAACTTTTTATCACAATTATGACTATCAACATACCACGTGAAGGTAATGTGTACAAGTTAGTTAAAATGTTAAGTCAATTTGAACCGACGAATCAAACAAATCAAGTCAGAAGTCATTTTTTCCTTATAAAATTTAATGAATGAAATGATAATTGACTAATCAAATCAAATCAAGTTGTAAGACTTCTTTTTATAGGTGAGAAAATGAACAATATAGTAACCTTTCAGTGCTTTTAAAGTAGTATTTTTTATTTATTGTAAATTAAAATAATAAAAATTTGTCAAAAGTCATATCCTAATATTTATAACTATTGCTCTGGGGATTCCCATACTGACAACAGAAATCATTGTATATTGCACATATAATGAACACAACGACAAATTTAGGTTCTTATTAAATAGGAATTTTTTGAAAATTCAATAACTTTAACACAGAGAATTACAATACTTTTTATATAGTTTTTAAATTAAATAATACATATTATTTTTTTGTTTCATTTTACATGACACATATATACTAATTTTAGTTGTCAATTATTATGATTTATAGTAATTTTTATGCGAATAAAATAAATAAGAGAAACTAATTTTTTTTTGGTAAGTAAACATTTTACTTACCATAACGAACATTTACAAAGCAGAAAAAAATAGCAGACTTGGACAATCTTGCTCCAAGACTTGCTAATCAAACCTTCTAAGCTACTATCGCGACTCTTATACTATGGATACATATTTAGTTGTTGTAGTCTACTGCCTATCCTCTTCTCTTGAGATCCTCTTCCATGTATTTCTCTAATGATATGTCTAATCACGTATTCCTCATTTCTCTGCTTGGATTGAAATATTCTGCAATTACGTTCTATCCACATGTGGTATATAGTACCTGCCAGAGCAATTCTGTAAATTTGTGTTGTGCTATTCCTGCCTTTCATATACTTTATTGCCCATTGTACTTCTTCATGCCACTTCATTCCTGTTCGTTGTATTCCTTGCCATGTCAATGTCTTATTCCATACTCCAGCAGTGAACTTACAGGCAAAAAAAAAGTTGCTCTATATTTTCTTCTTCCCCTTGACATAAGGAACATATCAAGTCATGTGTTACTCCCCACTTTGCCATTCTATCCTTTGTTACATGACGTTTATTCATTGCTATGTATAATATGAAAAGCCACTTTGGTGAATCATAATTTGACAATAACAATCTTCTCCATTCAACTTTTTCCCTACTTCCTCTCATTTTTTCATACATCTTTTTAATAGAATAATGCTCCATCTGTGTCAAGCTTTGTTCATTGCATCCAGCAACTTCTAAATATTTATATGCTTTAAGAATTCTTTGCACAAGCCAAGATGCTTGATTTGTTTGTATGCCCCATATTTCATCCTTCTCGTAATAGCTATGTATCCACTCTACACAGAACTTGTCCTTCTTCTTACATGAATTCTAGAGGAGTTTCCCTATTGCAGCATTGTTCCAGATGAGCACATTAAGAAAATTCATTCCTCCATTTGCCTTGGGCCAACATGGTTGTTCCCAAGCTATCAATGCTTTCTTTGATGCCTCCACATTTTCAGTCCATGAGAACTTCCTACAAATACTCTCAATGACATGTAAAAAACTTTTTAGGACGAGCAAATATTTGTGCCCAAAATGTTTGTATTGAGAATAGGACACTCTTTACTAATTGAGCTCTACCAGCATAAGAGAGGAATTTAGTGGTCCAACAAGTTACTCTACTTAGCATTTTATCTATAAGGGTTTACATTGCACTATAGAGATTATATTGGTACTCAAAGGTACTCCCAAGTATCTGAACGGTAGTTCACCTTTCACAAACTTTAGATCCTGCATTATCTGGTCCTGTATTGTCTGCTTTACCCCACCAAAATACACACTGCTTTTATACTCTTCACTTAACTTGAAAGTTTGAGTCTTAAACAACTATTTAGGGAATACTTAGTTCCCTTATATTTCTTTTAAAGAAAATACTTGAACTTTTATTCTTCACTTAACTTGAAACTTGAACCCTAGAATGAAGTTAAAAACGTTTAATAAAGATTGTTGAAAACCTTTAAGAACTTTGCTTTGACTTACTTCTTAACTTTAGACTTGAATCTTAACTTCTTTGACTTGGATCTTAAACTTTCCTTGAATTGGATAATGGATTAAAGGTTATGATTTGTGTTCTTTAATGATTTCTAGGTGTTTAGAAATCATTTGAAGTAATTAGAATCATTGAAAGGTGTTAATGTACCTTAGAAGGACTTGAAAAGGCTAAACTACGAAAAGTGGGTGAAAAACACCGACCCGGGCGCGTTCGGGGCGCGCCGCGCCAACCTCAAGTGATTGGGGCTCATTTTGATCGCACTGCAGGCGCGCCGCCCCAGCCTTCATAGTGCTATGGGGGTGCGACGCGCCTGGCCTTGCCCAGGTGCGTCTGACGAGTTTTTCAACTCGTTTTCTGATCTCTATTCCTATAAATCCCTATAATTCTTTTTCCACACCCTTAGGACCATCAATACCTTCAAGAACTACCTCTTACTCATCCTGAGTTAGAAGTTATGATCGTTTAAAAATGATCAAAACTCACTTCTTAAATTTAGAAAAATTTCCAGATTTTCGCCTTTCTTTCCAAAAGTGATTATTTTTAATTTCTTAGCCTATTCTTAGCTATTACGAGTTACGAGATGTTACACCTAGGAATGACAAACTCTGTTCAAACAGTTATGGCGACTGACATGTCATTACAGTGGGGCGTTTGAGTATTTGTTATAGCGGTTGTGCAGGTTCTATAGTGGTTTTGCATGCGATATAGTGCTTGTGCATGTGCTATAAGTGGGTTAAGTTGAGGGCTTATGTAAAAAAGTCCCAAAAGCTCTTCTTTTTTGCAACTTCAATATTTCCCTCAATAGAAGTGATTTAGAGAGGTTCCCACTTAGATTTTCCATCAAATTCATCGGTAAAGGTAAATTCATAACTCGTCATGTTGTAATTTGATTCTTAAACCGCAGAATATAGGATATTTCTCTTGGAGAGGGTTTTGACTTAATCTAATGATGGGAAAACTCTAAATTGGGTAAAATGATCATAATTGATTGGGGTTAGGATTTGTGTTTAATTGAGATATTGTTAGGATAACTTTGATTAATTGTTGTGTTTTATTATTGTTTAGACCAGAACAAGTCAAGGCATTTAAAAAGGGGAAGCTTGGGTTCTTTAAAGTTTCAAAGATTGATTTGAGGTAGGTGATGATAGTGCATTTTTCAAGATATGTATGTATGCATGCATGCATGTCTAGTACTTTATAGTTTCACTTGTGTGATGCATGTTGGAAAAACATAGGGAAGGATATGAAATGACATCAAGTTGATAATATCATGCAATGAATCAGTTTACTTTATTTATGGTTTCAAGTGTTAGTATCCAATTTTTTTTATATATATATATATATATATATATATATATATATATATATATATATATATATATATATATATATATATATATATATATATATATATATATATATATATAAAATCAACTTGCGGTAAAAATCATTATAAGCTACAATTTTTTATTACAATAATAAACTTGTGGCTAAAACATTTCGTCTTTACAAATAATGAAGGTATATTAAGCTAACGTTTGCCACAAATTTTAATACTCAATTATGATAATATTTGTTTAGCTACACCTACAATATTGTGTTTGAAATAGCCTTTAAACTTTTTCCAGGGCTAAAAGGTCATTATTGCTACAACAAGTTTCAACACGTGATAAAAACTAATAATTAGCTACAAAATTTTATTGTCGCGCAAATTCAATGGCTATTTCATTTAACTATTGTAACTAACAATTTTTCGTAACTTCACACAAATATATTTATTTAGCCATGATATTTTATTGTGGCTAAAATATTAATACTGCTATGATAAATTTAACAATTGGAAAAAAATTAAATAGTAGCTACGAGATTTTGTTATAGCAAAAAAGTCGTGGCTGTAATATTTAACTGTTGCCGCATTTTTTCATAATTTACAGCAATTTTTTTATAGCCATAAAATTTTGGGTTAAATGATTTTTGTTGATAAAAGGTTACTATTGGTATAATAAATTTCATCGTGTGACATAAACCTATTATCAATTACAAAAATTTATTGTAGCAATAAAGTTGTAGCAAAATTGAAAAATTAAAACTGTAGCAAAATTGAAAAATTAGCATTGCTAGTTTGATTTTCATGGCGAACATTTATTACAAATTTGTAAATAGCTGTGACATTAAAATTCCCGAGGCTATGAGTAAGTTATAGCTACAATTTTTGAATTCTTAGCTTAGGTTTCATGTCTATAAATATATATTGTCGTAGTGAGTATAAAGTTTTTTGTTCACAATCTAAAATGGAAACTGGACATGTCATCAGTACGATTGTAGTACAAGATTATATGTAGTTTATCTTGATTATTGGAATAGTATAGTTTCAACTTCTTGTCCTAGTGCATTTTGTATGTATTGAATAGGACCAAGTAGAGATAGTTGTTGTAGGCTGACTGATAAAAACATATTCTCTAAACTATTTAATTTACTTATATTCTTAATCCAGATATAACTATTATTATAAGTAAATGTTAATTATTGTTTTGATTTATTAAAGGGTGAGATTCTGTGATGGGTCAATATGCCTGGTAGATTCGATGATAATGATAATATATATTGGTGAAATATTAGTTGATTGATGATATGCATGTTCTTTTGAGAAGCTTATAAGTTTTAATAGTGTCAAATCTTGCAACTGGATTCATGCATGCGACACATGAAATAAGTTAAGCAATGCTCTAAAGAAAATTAATTTTTGAACTAAATTCGTGAGTAATCTAATTTATTTGATTAGTATCTTTAATATATAAGTGTTAGAGAGGGAAATTTTGAAATATAAATAGAGTGCAATTACAAATTTCTAGGGATATTATTATGATAAGAATAATACAAATTAATTATTTGGAATTATTTTCATAATAGAAAATCTCAGTTATTAATTTTGTGGTCCCTACCGTACCCATTTTAACTAGAACTCAGAATCTATTCTAAGGAAAGAAGGGAGAAGTTTGTCTTTCTCTATTCTTAGGAAAGAGAGAAGTATGTTTCTTTCTCTATTCGAAGGACAAGGAAAAGTATGTGTCTTTCTCTATTCCAAGAAAACTTTTTCTATTCTGAGGTAATGAAGAAGTATATATCTTTTTCTATTCTAAGAAAAAACTCATCTCCTCCTTGGACTAGGAAGAAATCTCTATAAATAGGAATTCTTCTAACCCTTGAAAAATAATAAGTTTTCTATACGATACTTGCCCACCCAAGTATTAAGAGACTCCGGAAGAGAACTTGAGCCACTGTAGAAGACCGCAGAGTTGCCATTCAGTATATGGACTAACTTGTGGATTCGTTTGAAGGTATCTGCTCACACTTCAAGAGGTAATTATTGAATTAAATTTTAGAAAGTTTATGTTGTCATGCCCCAAACTAGAGGAGGCGTGACTGTCACTCGGCACACTGTGCAATCGAGTTAGCCACTGAAACATACCAACTGACTTAATTGTGGACCTAGAAGGTCGAGAAACATGGCATCTGAAAAATTAAAACTGGACCATTAGGGTTATAACCTAATAACAACTTATAAAGATAAAGGTAGACTAGCCAAAAATGATATAATACTAGTTGGCCGACGAGGCTGAAATTGAGGACATATACACACACATACATACATACATACATATTTATACATGTCAAGCCTATGTGGTTGGAAATTGGAAGCTGCAAAAAGAAACCCATAATATTGTGTCCACCATAGCCTCTACGAGTGTCATAAGCATTGATCGATACAAGACCCCGTCTCTACCCAAAATGTACAACAAAAGTTAATATCCAATAAGAACTCTAGGAAGCAGGAGGAACTTACCAACTCACAGTTGAACCTCGAATTCTAGTGGAGGAGTCGATTAGAATCCCTACTTGGACTTGCACGTATGAAACAAAAAATGTAGTGTCCCAGGACGTTAGTACAGATAAAGATGTACTGGTATGCAAGGTGGAAAATAGAATCATGAATTGTTTCGACAAAAGGGTAATAAAGATACCACCTGAAATAGAAACTCCAATAACCTCCATGATTGACATCCTACATTATATAAATTGAATATATGTGTATACTCGCATAATTTATGTCGAGAATATATATATATATATATATATATATATATATATATATATATATATATATATATATATATATATATATATATATATATATACACACACACATATGCAAATGCATGCCATATGCAACCAAGTGCTAGCAATGGTGGTGCCTTCTGGCAACGAACCATCATATTCGCCAACTTGTGGCCATCTGTGTCTCATACGTATAAATATAGGCAATAGGTCCCCATACTTTAAATTATAGCTCGAAAGTAGAATGCATAACATGTAATGTCATGGATCTTAATGCATTTGTGTTACCTCAATCATGTTGTCAATCTTAGCTCGTGGTACTCTTGACCTCATAATATCTAGTCACTTTCGCCTCACATGTAAATATCTTGTATAACCATATGCTTGTAGATTTAACTAGACACTTAAGTCAAATTATGAAATGTAACTTATACTTGAGAATGTTCATAAAGATCTTAAGGCTCTTCACTTAGTATTCATATAGGTTTTCTTAGTAGTTTGTAAAAGAAAATATTTCAGAAAACATGTCCTTCGGTAGTTTAAACATATGAGTTACATTTAAGAGTTTCAAAAATTGACATATTATTTTTTAAGTTTTTCAAAAAAAAGAAGAAAGTAACAAGGAAGGAGGATTGATTTCAAAATCTTAATGTTCTTCCCTAATATTTCTAAGTTACAACACCTAAAGAAGAAGAAGAATATACACGGGGACCTACTGTTAAAGGAATCGACAAAATGACACATAGACGCCAAGTAACCTATATAACCGAATGAGTGGAATATTAACATAATAGAATCACAAAATACATCAGGTGCAATGCCAATGCATTTCACAGAAGGTCTTTCTAATAATAGAATAGTAAAACAACCTTTGACGATTTAGGATTCTAAAATTCATGCTCAAAGTAACGCTTAGCCTTAACATACCTCAAATTCAGGGTATTGTGATATTAATGCGGACTGTACCCCTTCCTTAGAGTAGGTAATCTACAAAAAAATATATATTGCACAACTATTACAAACAAAATATTAACACATCAGGGTCAAAGTAGCAATTTAGAGCTTACTAGCAAAGTGATTAGCTTGCAAGACCCTTTTTAGATGTATGTTTCACTATATTTTCTTCTCCAAATTACAACCCCAAATTAGTGGCATAACAAAAAATTTTTGCAGAAGCTATTAACAAGTGAAGGCCTACACAATATTCAACAACAACCAAATAGAGTATGCCTGCACAACAAATAAAACTCGGAGTATCGTCAATTCCCTCTTTTTCAACCCCAAAATAACCTCAACCGAATCTCAACCACGATTCTTCAAACTATTAAAGACATAAAATAAATATGTTATACAATCCTATAATTGTTCAATATAACCATAAAAACTCAAACTCACCGCTTCCGATCACCATCTTATGTGTTCGTCCAATAGTTACATTTGGAATCATGTCTTTCTCTTCATAAGCAATAAGAGGTTAAAATGGCAAAAAATTAACTTAAACTTGATGGAGCGTATAATATTTTACATGTATTGTCTATAACAAACAGTCTCCTCAAATACAAGATGTTGAATCAAGAAGAAACAATTTGAAAATTCCAATGCAATAATAGAACCAATGTTACACTAATTTATCTTACAATTAAATATCCATCTATACTACTTCTTCTCTTCCAGACTCATATAAGAAAGAACCACGCACATACAAAGCATTTCCACAAATTTCAGTAACAACAACATCAGAAAATACTTCAAAATAGCCCAACATCATGTAACTATCCATATACAATTATTTCCGCCGTCTATTCGTGTTCTTGCTTATATATTGTAGCTGTAACTTTAAATCAATCAATAAAATAAAGTGTGAGAATTATTACATCCAAAAACCAGCAATACCACTTAAAATTATACTCCTTCACCATGAGGAATCCTTCAAATTACAACCAAAGAGGAGGAAAAAAGTAGCATAATCTTCATGAACATTCCGAGGGTGAAACCACATTGAAATCTTGTAGATCTTTGTTTGGATGATAGGGTAACCTTTAGAGAGGATTTATGAACGTTTTATTTTTATTTTGGTTGAAAAAGATAAGATAATATGAAGGAGAAATCAAATCTTATAAAGCTAAATCAACATAGGAGCTAGGGGTCCACCTTCATGTGCATGCTTGTGCAGTCTCACTAAAATCTAAATATCTCTCGATTCTGAAGACAAATGATTTAGTGTGTTGGAAATTAGAAATGTATACTTTGATTTGGTACATTGGGTTCTCCAAAATCTTTATAGTTTGGGATAAAAGTATGAGACATTTAACCCAAATTTTATAAAATTTATCAAAGAAACTTAGTAGCTCTAACTTTTGCCAACTTTTTATTTCCCAACTTGCTCGACTTCAAAACTTAAATTATGATCATTGAAAATAAAACATCCTTCTTAGCATATAATACACTCTTTGACTTTAAGCCACACTTTTTCAGGGGTGGCTGAAAGTCCCGTAACCTCATAGTTTAGGAAATACTTATAAAGTGTTGCCTTAGCAGCTACGCGTAAAAGCGTTGCCAAAAAACAAAAAGGCCACGCTTTTGCAGCTATGCTTAAAAGTGTTGCCGTATCATCTACACTTTTAAGCGTAGCCTTAAAGGCAAAAAGACCACGTTTTTCAGCTACGCTTAAAAGTGTGGCCTTAGCAGCGACACTTTCAAGAGTAGCCTAATATGCAAAAGGCCACACTTTCCAGCTACGTTTAAAAGTGTTGTCTTACCTGCTATTTTAAGTGTGGTCTTTGCTACATTATTGCCCACAATTATGAAGTGTTGCCTTTTATATCTAATATATGACAACACTTTGAAGTGTAGTCTTTGTCCATATGCATACACAATTTATATGCCACAATTTCTAAGTAAAATACACCAATACTATCTTGTAATAAATAATCTCGAGCATTAAGTACTCTTATAAATTTATAGATTTTCCATAAACTTCAAAACATAATATGCGTTGTGTACATACACATACTTATAAAGCAATATTTTAAATGTGTATACAATAGTTCAAAAAAAAAAAACTCTTACAATAGTTCAATATATTCCACCAATGAATATATTTCACAAAATCAAATATAATGTATTCAAACTTTTACAATAATTCAAAAACTCTTCATCATCACTTCAAATTTGTTCACCTCCATTTTTCTACACAAATCAGATTGCGATGGTTATAGAATAGGCAAAAAGTTCCATATTGCACATTTATTGAAGAGGCAAGAAGTCAAGATTGCAGTAGTTTATATAATCATTCATGCTTTAAATATATGTCACTCTCACTTTACTATTTAGAGATAATATTGCTCAATTTGCGAAGTGTACTTACTACTAAGTAACTTGGAAACTACATACTGTATTCCAGACTGCAAAACTATTTTCCTTAAAAGGTAAACTTCCCAGCCTGCCCAACTATCCCAACCTGCCCAACTATTCCAGATTTCAAAAACAATAATCAGATTGCAACTATTTTCGTTGAAGTCAAAAATGCTTTTCAGCTTTTGGTTACCTAATGTCAATTAGACATTGTTATCAACCTTCAATACTCAAAACTATCTTCAATGCATTAATGCACTCCTCAAACAGGTCATAGAATGATCTATCCCCACTGTTGTTGAGAGTGACAGATAACTAGCCCTGTAATTTCCAGTAACTAAGATCTTTCCAATGTCATCCCTCCCTGTCCTGTAACAGCTAAAACTATCAGACCATCTTTTCCAAACATGTTAAGTTTGTAAAGGAATATGCTTGTGCCAAATAAAATTATTAATAGGATCCTTAGATTGTTTTTTCCTAACCTCACGCAGACAGTAGATACTGTAAAACTCCCATCTTTGGAATCCAGTTTCCAAAAACTATAAATCATATTTTCCTTGAAGGCAAATGCTTTTATATTTTCTGTCCCTAATTTTACCCAAACTTGTTCAATTTTTTATGGCCAAATGACAGACAAGGAATTGATGTTTAAAGAATCTTTGTTGTGCTATTCAACCGAACCACAATTCAAACAGTAGAAAACAGACTTGAAAAAAATACTTTTTCTTCATTGTAAATGGGTAAACCCCACATGAAGGATAGTTACAGTTTAAGCTTCATTTTCTCAGCAGTGAAATGTACACATACATAACATTTTTCAACCAATTCCCCACCCCCAAAAAGTCAAACATAAACTTTCAACAGCAACTATATTCAACAGAAATTATAGCACTCCAGAGATCTAGATAATAGTAGTAAATAGTTCCACACTGACTTAACATCCTTGAGATGATTCTCGATTTCAATCAATAGTGAAAAAGGTAACAGAAGTGTAAAAGTAATTGGTATCATCACAAGCCCATAAATAAAAAAAAAGAAGGATAGAAGCCGTTTGAATTTCAACCATACCAAACAAGCCACTGACAGCAACTAAAAAGAGAACTTTTAAGCATTTAGAGTGTTTCACCAGCATTCAACAATATTCAAAACCATATCGAGATCTCTTTTTTCTTGATAGCAGTTAACTAATCACATACCTTTGCAACTCCAATTTTGAAAATATCTTTTTTTTTCTGCTTCTACGCTAATTTCATATTATTGCAGGATCCCTGTCACACTAAAATATATATACAACGTCAAATATGATTGTTGGTGGAAAAGTAGCCAAGTAGAAGGAAAATGCTATGAGTTGAACAATAAGTATAAGCCAATTCAACATCTACCCTATCAAAACAGAGCAACCTGACTATATAGTTGATCTTAGGCTTTTGTATAGAGAAATTGAAATTCAGAGATTTCTCAATATAAATTTCATATCAGTCATGCAAAAACTAGATCTACTTTGAATGATTCAAAATGAAGTTAAAGATTGCAAATTAACTGTATCAATAAGCCAACTACCACAAAGAAGAATTTCGGAGAAACTGAGAGGACTAATTAGCCAACTATCACAAATTTACAATCACATATGATACTGTTCTTTAGGATAGTATTTTTTAACTCGATATGATTTTTTAGAAGACTCACCCTCACCATCAATTTCAGGATTTTTACTACATCCTGAAGCTCCACATGTATGACAAAACTCATCATCTTTATGATCATTCCTAAACAACATGCAATCATTTGGACATGCATCAATTTTCTCATAATCAAGACCGAGATTCTTAACCATAGACCTGGTTTTATTGTAATACCAAGGATTGTTCAACTCGGGCATCACCTCTTTTATTAAATCTAAAAGGGAAGTGAATGATTCATTGCTCAATCCGTGTAGACACTTCAAAAAATATAAACGAAGTGTGAATGATAATTTAGAGAATCCTTTACAACCAGGATATAATTCTTGGCTTGCCTCTTCAACTAAGTTATAATATTTTTTGGCATCTTCATTTGGACCATCATAAGCTCCCTCAGCCTGTGCAAAATCTCTAAATTGATCATTCAACAATCCATCAATATCATCACGCGAGCATTCCATATCATCTTCAACATCAATTTAATATCCCATTCTCCGTGATTGATCCATCTAGTATAACCTTTAACAAATCCATAGCATATTAGATGATCATACACTACATTCCTTCGAGTCCAACAGACATTACAACATTTTGCACATGGACACTGAATTTCCTCTCTGTGAAGATTTCCATAAGAGTAAGCAAAATCAAGGAATGATTCAACACCATCGATATATGGTTTGCTATACCTTGCTAAATTCATCCAATATTTCGATGGGATATTTGAATTCCTAGAAGATATCCATATAAATTACCCGTCATCACAAATATGTTTTAAAAGTCATGAGTAAGTTATCATATTTAGATTTGATGAGATGATAAAATTTTCTTACCTAGTCATGACTCTTGTTCTATGCCAAATCAAACCTTGAATACTCCAAAAATGTTTCTCAATGTTGATTACACTTCTAACAAAAAATAAGTAAAAGTTAATAGAATAAACACAATTAAGAAGGAAAGTAAACGAATAGGATAGACACTATTAAATATACTAATCAATATTAAGAAATTCTATCGAGAAGCATTTTCAAGTTTGCAGATTTGAAGGAAAGAAATTCTCCACTTTATTTAGAAGACCAAAAGTAAAAACATAAGCATGAAACTACAAATCTGCAGATTTGCATATTGCAAATTTGCAGATTTACATATATATATTGTAGCTTACAAATTTCCACTAAATATAGAACAACAAGATACCACAACACATTTTTAAGATGCAACATAGATCTGCAGATTTACATATTGCACATTATTAAGCCCAAGCATGAATAACTCTCCTAATACAGGTATACTTGTTGATACCACTAACGATTCACATGACATGATGCAGGAATCCCATAAAATACAGAACACAAGCTCAAAAGAGGAGAATCATCAAAATGGTAAGTCTACTCCCTCTAACTTTATGCTCGACCAGTTTACTCATGATCAAAGAAACTTTTTTTTTGAAATTACTATATTTGATAAAAAAAGAAGAAGATAATTTTGAAATTTGAAGAGACCATATGAAGTCTTTCTTGATAGATATGGTACATTGTTTGTTTGACACACAAATCTAAAGGTTCTCATCTACAAAATTTTGTCGTTCCAACTAGTATGAGAGGTCAAGAAAATTGAATCGCAGATGACAATAGCTCGCTCTCCTAAAACCTTTTTATTACAGGTCTATTTATTGACAATAGAAGATTACGTCGCTTTAGGCTCTTCTTATTATAGAACCATTCACATGTCCTATAAGTTGATGAAATACACATTTCAAGGAAACTAAATTTAATGATATTGGCCATAGATATAAAATGCAGAAACTTGATATCAATAAACAACATCAATACTTCAAATGAAATCGTTAATGCTTGTACGACAACTTAAATAAGCACATGATTGATATAAAAAGAACCAAGTTTTCATAACTATAGTGAAATCAACATTTCCATCCTCTGCTAATCCTTCTCCACCCTGTTACCTTTAAGATTTTGCTATACATATTTTCTTACAGATAAGTGTATTTCTTCTCTCATTTTTATAGGGGATATATGGCACCAAATTCCACATTTTCGGACTGATGAAATTGATAAAATTTTATTTCGACACTCAAAAGTCTAAAAGGCATCGAAAACCACTTTTTAACAATATTAGCCTTTCAAACTCTGAACTTATGAAAACCGATAAATTTTTAACTAAAGTTCCAAACCAACCTTCACAAATTAATCAAAAATAATTCGAGGTCAGTATCGGGAGGAAAAAAAGTAAACTATCAAAATAACCTGCAAGTCCCACACAGATATGAATCCCAGTAACGGGCGCAAGCCTTGTCCAACCTCTAACAAACTCGATCTTCGTTGGATCCACTTGAATACCTTCATTGGACACCACATGTCCTAAAAATTCAACCGAATCAATCCAAAACTCACACTTTGATAAGTTGGCATATAGCTTCTCTTACCTCAATCGCTGGAGTACGATCCTCAAATATCAATCATGATCCTCCCTAGTCTTGGAGTATACCAAGGTTTCATCGATGAACACTATCATAAAGAAATCCAAATATGACTGGAACACGCCGTTCATAAACTCCATGAATGTCGCAGAGGCGTTAGTCAAATCAAAATTACATAACAAGAAAATCATAGTGCCCACAATGGGTCATGAAGGATGTCTTAGGGATATCATATGCCTTATTATTAAGTTGACGATAATTGAACCTCAAATTAATTTTAAAAAATAAAGATGCCCCTGAGCTGGCAAAATAAGTCGTCGATACGAGGAAAACGATATTTGTCTTCACTTTCACTTTCACTTTTTTTATTGTTAATAATCGGTACACATCGTTATGATACTATCCTTCTTACTCAAAAATAAAACGAGATCACCCCACAGAGAAACACTATGGTGAATGAATTCCTTGCTCAACAATTCCTATAACTGATCCTTCAACTCTTATGGAGCCATATGGTAAGAAGGAATATAGATGGGCTAAGTACCCAGCTCCAAGTGAATTTCAAAAATCAATATATATCTATACGAAGGAACACCTTAAATATCAAAAGGAAACAAATGCTCTTGAACGACAAAGAATCCAAGGAAGGTGTCTCAACACTAGTATCTCGAATATGACAAACCCCCTTTACCAACAAACGTCTGAGCTCAAATAAAGGAGATGACTTTGCTAGGGTAAGAACAACTAGAATCCATCCACTCAACTCTCGGGACATCCGACGTTGCTAAGGTAACTACCTTAGCATAACAATCAAGAATAACATGATTCGAAAAGTCAATTCATACCCAAAATAATATCAAAGTCTACGTTACCTAGAACCATCAAGTCTACCCAAGTATCATACCCGACTAACAAAATAAGACAAAATTGATACATTCGATCTAGTACTAAGGATTCACCTATTGGTGTAGAAACATGAATAAACCATGCATGTTATTAGACATCATATCAAATTCGACAAAAAAATTGGTAGACACATATAGAAAGTAGACACAAATCAAACAATACAGACGCACGTACAGGAACAATACCTATAATCACAACAACCATAAGACTCGACCTCTAGCCTCCCAAGAAAAATATAACACTGTCCTTCTCGACCAACTATAGTGTGGGTAAAACATCAACCTTCATTCGTCGGAGCTGGAGCACCCATACTAGAAGCCTTGTTGCCTCTACCAGACTAAACTATACCACGACCCAGGCTAGAGGCACTAAATCTCTCGCTGGAGCAGATGAATTAGAATATTGGGATCTTGAGTGAATCTTTATAGGAAATTCATCTGATAAAGATCGTCACATCCAAAAGAAGACATTGACACAAATAGCTGATGTGATGGACTAGATGAGCTACTGTGGCTACCCCGATTAGAACTACAGGACCCTTTATATGTCTGCCCGCTCTCAACTATTGGAAGTAATGCATAAACAGGTTCAAGACGCTGAAAGAACCTACCACGTATATGAGAACCTCTGTCTCCAGATGATGTGCTAGAAAACTCACCAGACGCGGGCCTCTTGGAGTCCTTAATTTCCTCTCTAACCATCAACTCCACATCATTGGCGGTACTCACAATGGAATGGAAGAAAGCTCCCTCTTTGGTTTCTCTGAACACATAAGACATGATGGAGAAGGTCAACCCTCTCATAAAACTTTGGACTCTCTCTGCATCATCTAGAACAATAATCATGGGATGCCTAGACAGCTCACAGAAGCGAGCTCCATACTGAGTCATGGATAAACTACCTTGAGTCAATCTATTAAACCTCAATCAAATCTCGTTTCTCATTCTCCAAGGGATGAAACAGTCCTAGAAATCACTAGAGAAAGCATCTCACTTAACTATAGGAGATCCAACTGGTCTAGACCTCAAATAAGTCTTCCCCCGTTAACTAGATGGTACACGAAGATGAAGTGCAACAAGACCAACCCCACGAGCATCCACAATACCCATTTCCTCCAGCATCTCATGACACAAAGTCAAGAACTCATGAGCCTCCCACTCTTACCACCCTAAAACAGGGGGATTTCATCTTCTGAAACCTCTTATAACATTGATAATCAACTGTTTTAAGTATAACATCAGGAGCAATCTATGCTCCAACAGTTGGTGCAAGAACTACATGTGGGTGACCCACCCGATTATGAATATTCAAAAAGTGTTGCTGACCTGGGGTTTGTGTTCCCCCCCTTGTCTAAGAACCTTGTGGCTTACCTATCGTACCCGTAAGAAAATCTCTCCAGCAAACCTAACCGGTGCTACTCCATGAGCATAACCTCTAGCTCGAGACCTACCTCTACACATAATTGGGCCTCAACAACTTCCTCGGGGACTGCCTCCCTCTATCATTAGAAGCAAAATTCTGGAACTTGACATCTCCCAAAATAACATGCAACAAATCAACACTAACTTAGGTAACCACACATCATAAGAAAGAACGGACGTGATCGAATTTTTCTATTCCTATCAAGACAAGTCAAACCTAAAAAAAATGAATGAAATACAAAATGAAACAATAACAACAAAAAGTTGGAAAAATACTCATATTAAGAACACTCAACATCAATAGCACTCATCGGTAATGACTTCTACATCAATACTCGCCGACAATGAACTCCTCCTCATCAACCATTAAAAGTCTCATTACGGTGCTTAAAATCAATACAAGCAAGAGATTTCACACTACAAGGAAGAGACAATCACTTAAGCTAATCAAGTCCACAATAATGTCATGGAAACATTTCATCAATCATCACATTAGGGTTCACAACAAGACAAATTCACAAAAGTATTATGATAAATACATTTCCTTTTCATTTAACCTATTTTATTTATTAAGATTTTATCAAGTGGAAGATGAACCCATCACCTTATTCTCATTCTTCCTCAACACACACAATGAAGGAAATACACTAAATTTACAAGGTTTAGGAGATCACTTGTCTTAATTCAATCTACTAGTTAACCCAACACTTTAGTCTTCCCCTTTCAAACAACTCCAAAGCCACACAATCTAATTCAATCAAGTATCTACAATAAGAATCCGAAAATAACAATACTCAATTCAAACACTTTGGAAAAAATTGGTCAACGAAATCAAAAATCCGATTCCATAAATGAAGTTTAAATAAAAAAAATCTTTACTTGAAAACATTGCCCAAGTCATTTGGAACTCATTGATGAAAATCATTTTGAAAAACAATTAAATATTAGTCCAAATCAACATTTCACTAAATTCATGGGTTCTTGAAGAAAACCCCAAACTAATCATTTCAAAACCTTGATATGAACACTTAAATTTATGAATAACAATGTGTATATAAATAAAGATTTAAGATTAGAAATTGTTATCCAAACATTTCTATCAAAAACCTTGTTCAAAATCGCCACAACAAATATCTCAAAACTAAAATATGGTGAAACAGAGTTGAAACCACAATTTTTAGAAGATATTTTGTCCAGGGGTCCTCCGCAAACACGGACCCCTGTTCGCCAATGTGGACAGATAGCTCCTAAAATAGCTCCGCTAACACACCCCTACCTCCACGAACACGGAGGTCAACACACATTAATCCCCCACGAACCGACCAATACTTTGCAAATGTGGGGGCCCAATACGCTATTCTCTGCGAATGCGGTCACAAGCTCCGCGAACGTGAAGAGTTGATATCAGCAACACATATGAGAAAATCAACCAACACAAAATCCTCCAAATGGATACTCGAGATTTGTTAAGAACCATGTACACATAATTCATATATGCAAATTCATTATACTCGATATTTAGTACCTATCAAAACCATAGAAATACGAATCGGAGGTACCCTTGACCCAGAACTCGTGAAAGTCACAAGAAATGAACATAATACCTAAAAAGGCCAAATCAAGTTCAGTACCTCTACAAATTCAATCATCACCACACCTAGGCCTGAAATCATCCCTACGAGTCCAAAGAAACTCTCAAAATACCGATTAGAGTATCCAAACCCCAAATGTTGACAAAAGTCAATCCAAAGGTTAAAATTTCATAAATATCCAACTTAGGTTCTCAATCCTCAAACAACTCCGAGTATAAAATCAACAAATCTCATAGACCAAATTCCACAGTTTCGGACTAATGGAATCGACGGAATTTCACTCTGACACTCAAAACTTTAAAAGACATAAAAAATCACTTTTTAACAACTTTAATCTTTTGAACTCAGAACTTACGAAAACCCACAACTTTCTACCTAAAGTTCCAAAACAACTTTCACAACTTAATGAGAAATAACTCAAGGTCAATATCGGGAGGGAAAAATAGTAAACTATCAAAAATGACCAACTGGTCATTACATTCACTTGGGATCAACAATAATTTCCAAGTGTCGATCATGTCAGATGTGTAGGCCCATAGCATGAAACAAACTTTCCTCCATCATTTTTATAACATATATACGTCTCACTAATCAAATTTTATTCTCAAGTAACACATAACCTGCCTCAGCGCCAGACTACTGTCTTATTAAAAATACAACAAACATAAGTTTAAACTCATGGTTTCGAAAGTACAAGTGGTTCAATACTAAGAACATAAACGATTGAGTTCACCTAAAAGTGTTCAAGAAAATTTAATACATCAATTAATGTAGTACAAAACCCTTGGCTAGCTACTTTAACATTAGATAAGCTCTTCCATCAATAGGTGACAAGTTCCTGTATCATATAATACGTTCATTAACAGTATCCTTTGTATAAACAGAAATTATAGAACTATTGTTTTCAATCTGAGCTAATTAATTAAACAAAATAACAAAACAAACAGAAAGTAGTAGTATTTACATGTATATATCTTCAAGTTTTAAAGCAATTTGAGGCTATATAGTTTCGTCCAATATGAGTGCTCTTAAATCATCATCTGTTATATTCTGAAAAGATAGATGTAGAGAAAGATAAATATGAAAGAAAACAAACATATAAACAACAACAATATATACCAATGTAATTTCATAAATGAAATCTATGGAGGATAGGTTCGTCTCAACGAGTTTAGGGGCCTAAAATAAAACTTCATAAAGAGGCCTTCATAACATACACAGTTTAATCCTATACATGGGATTGGAGAGGTTGGATATAAGGGAAAATTAGGAACTAAGAATGTAAACATGAATGTAATGTTTCAAATAAAATAATATAAGGTTAGAATAATAAACCCTGACTCAAAATTTTGATAAGTTTCTATAATGGTATTAAAACAGTATTGTGCTGAATTTGATAGGTTGATATAATGATATTAATATAGTATTGACTAGTTTTATGCTTTAAATTTGAAGAAGATACCAAAAAATAAATTTGATCTGTTTATGAAAACACAACAATAGATTTTGCACAACAATAGATTTTGCATAATGTGGAAGGTTTGACTGTTTGAGATGCTTTAAAATATTCAATTATGAGAGAATAAAAACAATGAAATGAAAATAAGAAAAGTATATATAAGAATGTTGGTTCATGATAATCGTCAGAGTATAAATTAGGCAACAATACAGATAGTCGGATAGAAATGATGGTACGATTAACTAACACTATTCCATTTCTCAATTGATCCCTATATGAGGTAGAAAATTATTATATTTTTTATCAAAAAATTTCTTTTCTATATATATATATAGAGAGAGAGAGAGAAAGTAGAGACCCTAAAATAAATCGAAGCTCCAATAAAACAAAATCGAGTGTTCCACTATAAAAACATCAGCAATTTAATTCACCTTTTTCCCCTCAGCCAATGACTTGAACCGCCAAAAGAGGTCCCCAAGTTGCTTTTCCTCAAAACTATATCCAAGCTATGACAAAATAAAATGAGTGTTATTAATGCGCATTTATATATAATAATATCATAATTTAGTTTATTGAAATCTTAGTATATGTACTATACCTCAAGCATTTTAATTTTTAATGCATGACGTCCACTGCACAAATAATATTAGCCATATTAATGCAATTCTACCTTCTAAATAGTAAAAATGTTTTGAAAGCTTTTATCAAAGTCCAATATATGTAAGTCAGCATTATAACATTTTTTAACTTCTATTCATGACTTTTATATGATATTTGTTTTAGAAAAGAAAACCAAAAATCTATTGAGTTGTACCAACAACAACAAATTCAGTGGAATTTCTTAAGTAGAGTTTGTAGAAGGGAAAAGATACACAGACCTTATTCCTATCTCGTGGAGATAGAGAGATTAATTTCGATCGATTATTGATTCAAGTAAAACATTTCAAAGCAATTTGAAAAAGAGAGTACAAAAATGAAAGCAATAAAAACAATGCAATAAAGCGAAAAGAATAGTAATAACAATAGTGCATCGTACCGATATCAAAAAATCAAAACTATTGAGACGGTTTCAAAAAATGTAATTTGGATCATATAAAATTAACTTAAAAAATAAGGAAAAATGACAGAAATTCCACCTTTATGTTCTCTTATTGTACCCATTAGTTTTATAAATTTCTAAAATTCCTCATTTTCGCGCATCAGATTAATGTATCAGTGTATCAGATTAATATATCTCACGCATCATATCAATGTGTCAGCTTATCAGATTAATGTATCTCGTACATCAGATTATTGTATCACGTATAAAATGTACATCACTTCATATATAAAATGTAATGTATTTTATTTAATAATTAATTAATCTCGAGCATCAAATTAATGTTTCAACGGTTATATTATTGTATCAGTTTGAGAGATTTCTGTAATTATAAATTTATAAGGGACAAATAATAATTTTGTCTTAAGAGTATGTGATTTCTATCCTTTGCCCAAAAAATATCATGATATAAATAATTAATCGAACTAAATCACAACGTTATTATAATCAATGCGTACCTGAGTTTTCCCAATTTAATACCGTGTTCAGTAGCAGGAATAAATCCAACATCTTCAGCAGATATAAATTCATATGTTCCTCTGTTCTTTAACATTCCATCCTAAATTCAATATATAGAATAACACACACACAAAAATAGAATAAATTCAAATACCTTTTTAATTAGTTTAATAGGCTTTACATACATAGTTTTCTATGTTTTTTTTTTAATTTTTACAACTAAACTCTTAAGATATTTAAATTGGGCGCAAAAATACCACATGTTCTTATTTAATTTGTCATTTTGTTGTGTCATCCATAATTTTATAATATACATTTTAAAATTTTTGGCCAATTGTTAAAACAAATCTATCTATTCGATTGTTGTTAGTGTCATTTGATGCTTTTTAAAAAGGTCTCATAACTCACCTTGGATTCATCTTTATTTCTTAGTCTATCTGTTCAAACTCAGACTCTTTAGACTTTGATTCCTCGTTTTGTTAAATAAATATCACATTAGGACCTGGGGTGGGTCTATGATTTTCATTTAGGGTGTTCGGAAAATAAAAGTATGAATGTGTAAATAAGCGAACAAAAGTTTTTCAAGGAATGTCACACATAGTTTCAAAGGAACTTGCCACTGGACTATCTCATTTTTCTTGTCATTAAGGGGGTTCAAAATAAATATACGATGTAATTTTTTACCGAGTGGGTTCGGGTGAACCCCTGGATTAAGTATGGGTCCGCCCCTGATTAGGATAGGGCCGACTCAACAACATTGGGGCCTAAAGTGAAATTTAAGAAAGGAGCTCTAATGTTTTGTTTTTTTCATCATATATACTTTTATTTAAAATCTAATTTTCTAGCTATTTTAGATGCGAAGTCATTAGGTATTATTTTGTAATCAATTTGTTTTAAAAATTTCTTTTTCGAATGATTATATAGCTAATTTACTCGATCTCTCTTAAGACATTGTTAATCTTAAAGAAGATTTAGAGCCCATTTGGTTTGTCTTAAAAGTCTGTCAAACCTATTTGTAGGTCAGTTTTGACTTTTGAAAGTGTTTGACATATAAAAAATAACATGAATCAAGTAAAAATGACTTAAAATAAGTTACGAAGTGTTTAACAAGGTAAAAGATGACTTAAAATAAGTCAAAAATGACTTAAAATAAGTCAGAAACCAAAAGTAGGTCTTCCCCTACTTTTTAATTTTTGACTTAACACTCATTTCAATTTAACTTTTTTATTTTTGACATAAAAACTACCTTTTTTAGACAATCCAAACGGGCTCTAGATCTATTTTAATTTCGAAAGAACTTCTTTTGGCTGGGGCAAAGTTACATGAACTGTTAACATTATTCTATAAGCAATATGTATATTTGGAAAAGAATCAATTGTTTTTATTTGATTGAGTATTTTCATTAGATCATTATCTTCTACTAGTATTATTTCCTTAACACTTTTAATTCAAAAAATAAATGTAAACCATCAATATCAGAATAACTATTACGTGTTAAAGAAAGTTAAAGGTACAGACAATATTTTTTAAATTCTCTTCATCTAGTGATCTCAATATTTTACCATTAAATAAGAAATAAAAAATATTCCATATGCTTCAATTGATTTAAAAAATTGTTTGATCTACTCTACGTATATAAACAATCAACTCTAAAAGATTCTTCACAAGGGACTTTGTGATTTTGTTGTCATCAAATTATTTATTACGAAATTCAAATTTATTTTCATCTCATATATAATTTCCTATTAGAAATCATAACACTCTTACTATATATAATTTTTTTAAAAAAATAACCTATCTAAATAATTGTTTTTAAAAATAGGGCCCCAAAATATTGAATTAAAAAATATTGTATTAACTAAATAAAATTGACCTGGTGAATTCCACTTTCATGAGAAAAAGCATTAGCGCCAACAATGGCCTTATTTGGCTGCAACTTAAGCCCACTATACTCCTCTACCTGAATATACATAACAACAGTATAATTATATAATTAATTTAACCACTAAAATACTATATATACATACCATGTTGCTTGTTGTGAATATATATTTTGTATTAATCCCAGTATACACACCACCTAGTACTTCCTCTCCACGATATTTTATGGTCATTACTATCTATACAAAATAGAAATAACAATAATATTAATTAGCTAGAGATAGATTAACATTTTATTATATATATAAATAATAATGAATAACTTTCACATATAGCAAAAATAAAAATTATATATGTATGTTATAGATATATATAGTTTGCTATGGTTGATTTGTATAATTCGCTACATTATCTAATTTTATACAAATTGTTCAGATTTGTATTTGAGCCTGTTTGGATTGGCTTTTGGCTTATGACTTATAAGCCAAAAGTTACAAGTTATTTTTGTTATTTTGGCTTTAAAATAAGTGCTTCTAAGCATTTTTTATATTACCCAAACACTTTAAAACTGCTTAAAAATTATTTTGACTTAAAAACAACTAAAATAAGTCAATCCAAACAAGCATTAAATTCATTTATATATTGTAATGGTAGAATAAGATTTGTATTTGCATAATTATAAGTATATAAGACAAAAATATATGTATTTATATTTGTATACACTTTTCTTTCGTTTTTATATACACACAAACATATTTTATAGATTTTATACTGAAATATAAAAAAATGACTAACTGTATACCAAATCAGATGGCAAAAAAAATATATAATGCAAATTACAATTAAATTAGAATAAATTATGGATATAACATTAAAGGTTATTCTCTCTCACCTCTTCTAGAGAAGCATTTCCAGCTCTTTCACCAATACCATTGATGGTTACATCTACTTGTCTTATTCCTGCACAAATTCCCTAAATTCCATCGAAGTATCAGAGTCAAACTAATGATATGTATTTTTAGAAATGAAGTATTCTATTTGTTTACTTTTAACAGTCATGTTGCATTTTTCAAAAGTCAATTTGATTAATTTTCAAAATACATTATTTTAGTCAAAATTCTTATCATTTGACTCTAAAAAAAGAAAACCGACGAAGGGTATAGTTAAAAGCTAATAAATACGTACAGCTAATGTGTTGGCAGTAGCAAGTCTAAGATCATTGTGACAATGTACTGCAAGGATCACATTTTGGATTCCTAGGGTATTGGCTTTTATGTCAACAATTAGTTGTGCAAATTCATTTGGTAAATTGCATCCAACAGTATCAGCCACATTAATGCATGTTGCTCCAGCTTTGATAACTTCTTCAATAATATGGTAAACAAACTCCTTATCAGATCTGACAAAAAATAATAATAAGTATATATATATATATGTACACCATATGGTAAAAATACAAATATTACAAACCTTGTAGCATCTTCCAAGCTAAACCTAACATGCTCGAATCCCAAGACTTGTTGCATAAGCCACCATGCTCCTTGCTCTTACCACAACTTCTTCTCTACTCATATGCATATCACTTGTCGCGATAAACATATGAATCATCGGTGTCTTTGCATACTTCAAACTCTCCCAAGCTCTATCAATATCTTCCTTAGTAGATCTCGCCAAACCACAGATCATCGATACATATCCCTCTTCATCTATGTTATTACCTGTTTAGACATAGTATAATAAGAAATATTTCACTATAATATGTATGTATAGATGTATGTATGTATATGTATGTATGTATCCTAGATACACATGAATCACACTGGATACATGTATCTAGAGTAATTTGCATGTACCTGGGATACAAATACATGGAAGTGTGGCGAGGAAGATTTGTCACAGATACATGTGAAATATAATAGTAGTATTAAAATTTGAAATTATAAGATGGAGATATAATTCAAGATTACCAATTTTCTGTGCTACCAACTTTACAAGGTCAAACTCAGCCTGGGAGGCAGCTGGAAAACCAACCTCAATAACATCAACACCAAGCTTAGCTAGCTGACATGCAATTTCCATTTTTTGTTTAGCTGTCATGGATGCACCCGGGGCCTGTTCTCCGTCACGAAGCGTCGTATCGAAAATCGTAACGTAGTTAGGGTCAGATAATTTGCCTCGTTGAATATATGAGCAACGGATACCATAGGAGGAATTAAAATTTCTTTTGATTGGAGGCACACTATTGTTTTTAGAATGTAATGAAATGTAATTGCCAAAGGAATATATTGTAGAATTTGCACAGAGAGAAGTCATTTTTTCAATAGAGCTGTCTATGTGTTTGGCAAAATTTTGAATAGAGTTGTGTTTGGTATGAAAGATAGAGTGGGCAATTGTTTATATTGTGCATAAATAAACAATTGATATGTTTTGTTATGTTGTTTTAATGAGTAGCAGGTCAAAAAATGTAATAAATGGGCTAATCACTATAATTTGAATTATGACACATACATGCACATATTATTAATAAAATCTATTTATATTTTTCATATTTGTGCAAAGCGCAAATAAATTCACCAATATAAAATACTGTTCAAATTTCATAATAGTTATCCAGTTATAAAAAAGTCAAGACGTTGAAATATAGAAGTGTTGCTTTGTTCCTTTGCTGTTGAGAATAGGAAATAGAAATTAGGAATTAGAATTATTGCAACTAAAACTAATAGAATGAAAATGTCATATGATTTTGGATCTAGAAAAGTTTTTGGCAAAAATATAAGTTATACGTATTTGTAGATAGCTCAACCCTTTCAACATCAACTACATGGATCACATCAAAAGCCTTCTTTAGTTCCTTAACGAAATTCTTCGGATCCTTAATAGTGCTTGACTGGTGAAACTTGGAGGATTCATTCTTAGGAATTCACGAATCCTCAAGGTGTCAGCCTCTTTTTGTCGAGCTCCTCATTATTGACCGACTTGGTTAGTCATTGCTTGACTTAACATCCACATAGCCTCACGGAACTCAGCATTAGTGATTCTCCTTGAGGTTGCACTTTTGGTGCATTCAGTACCTATGGCTCCTCAACATTCCTTCTGGTTAGGAGAGATTTTGCTACTCTTCATGGAGGCATGATGATCCGATACACGCACAAGCATGAATTAGAGAGAAACTTTTTAGTGATAAAATCTAACGCATGAAAAAGAATATGAATGAAGTGAAAAATTCCTAAATGTTGTAGCTTATTTATCATAGATGTCACGTACTTCACACCGATAACTAGGACACTACAAACACAACTTCATAGACTCCCTATGACTCTTGAACTCTGTGCTCTTATATCAAGTCTGTCATGCCTCGAGACTACACCCTGGACGTGGTCGACACCCAATGAGAATCGTTGGACTTGAGTGAACCTTGGCCTGACTCACTTAGCTCAGTGGAAGACTTAACTCAACATAAAGAAATAAATATTATCAAAAGAATTACTTAAAATAAAATAGTTTGGCCAAAATGACACTTAAGTCTCATGATAAAATATCTGTAAATAAAGAGAGACTCAAACTAAATTATCTGACTGACTATCTTTCTATGAAACCTCTATAATACTAAGATGAATGTTGGGATAGACCACACGATATTCTATAAAAGAAAAGAGTGAAAATCATATAAATGTATCCTCCAAAAAGAAAGGAGGCTCACCAATGACTTCGAGTGCTCTGTTGGATCAATAAGGCGCTGGATAATGTTGATCCTGGTTACCTGTGTGTAACGACCTGTTTAGTCGTTTTGAGCAGCATATTTTAATTCTGGAAAAATTAGCTGAGGCGACAGACCCCAGACCCCACGACGGACCGTCATGGGCGCGACGGACCGTCGAGGGGGTCTCGTTTCAAAACACTTAGAAGTTCTGAAATTTGGGTACTGAAATCGACTCTCTGAACTTCGTAACGGAATGGCAGGACGGACCGTCGTGGGCACGACGGACCGTCACAGACTCTTTAATGGAATTGAGTCTCTGAACTCTGTGACGGAGCAGCAGGACGGACCGTCGCAGGCACGACGGGCCGTCACAGGCTGCATAATCCCAGGCTGGGTCGGATTTCTGTTTAAGTTTTAAAGGGGCGTTTTGGACTATTCCTGCTATAATTATAAATTTCGTGGGTTAATATTAATAACTCAATTTCTTGTGAGTTAAAATAGGTAACCTTGAGTTAATTAGTGGGGTATTATTGCCATCTTTTATACTTAATTATGTGTTAATTAGGGTAAAAGAAAGAGGGTTTGAATAAGAAAAATAGAAAGAACAAAGAGAGGGAGAGAGAAACGATCGAGAGAGGAGAAACGAAGAGGAAAAACACAAAGCTTTGGGAAATTGCTTGCTTGATCACGAATCTTCGGTGGAGGTAGGTTATGGTTTTTATGCTATTCGTAGTAGACTCTTAATAGCGAATGATATGTGTTGGTAATATTATCTCATCTTCTATATGCTTAATTGTATGCTTGCATGAATGTGACTATATAATTGTGATAAAATAAGCATGATAAAGCTATTGAATCCCAAATCTTGAAAAAACCTAATCTCTTTGTTAATGATGATGCCTTGGTATAAAAGAAGGCTTGATGAACTAAAGTAATGAGAATGATGATGCCTTGGTATAAAAGAAGGCTTGATGAACTAAAGTAATGAGAATGATGATGCCTTGGTATAAGAGAAGGCTTGATGAATTGATAGAATGAGATTAGGGGATCGAAGTGTCACGTACCGACACGTAGATTTAGGGGATCGGGTGTCACGAACCGACACGTAGATTTAGGGGATCGGGTGTCACGAACCGACACGTAGATTTAGGGGATCGGGTGTCACGAACCGACACGTAGAATTAGGGGATCGGAGTGTCACGTTCCGACACATAGTAGTAGGGGATCGGAGTGTCACGTACCGACACAAGAGGAATAAAGATAATGAGGGAGCGGAGTGTCACGTACCGACACAAGAGGATTAAAGATAATGAATCTTGAAAGATGCTAATATACTCAATCTAATGAACCTAATTCCCAAATGAGTATGGTTTGAGGCTTGAGTCCTCATGTGTGAACTTGGCGGTATTTATTAATGATGATAGTATTTGTTGTTGCTACATGTTGAGTATTGTAGTTGATTTATGATATACTTGATATATAATGTTTTCTATTTTGAGTTGGCCGATGATACCTACTCAGTACACTCGTGTTTGTACTGACCCCCTACTTTTATGTTTCTTCTTCCTTGTTATTTGTGGAGTGCAGCAAACGGACCGTTGTCTTCAACTCAACCGCAATTCTAGCCAGTCTTCGTCACACCGGATCTTCAGGGTGAGCTAATGCTTCTAGCTTGGACTGGATCTTCTTCTTCATGTCTTGATGCCTTGAAGTTCCGGCATGGACTAGCTTTTACTTGTTTTAGCTTCTTAGAATACTCTTAGTTTAGTAATTTGATCATAGATGTTCTTGTGGTGATGACTTCCAGATTTTGGGGAATAATAGATGTTGAATTTTAGAAGTTATTGAATTGATTTTTATTAATGAGTTTAAGTCTTCCGCATTACTTTCTGTTGATATTATATTGAAATGTTAGGGTTTAGATTGGTTGGTTCGCTCACATAGGAGGGTAAGTGTGGGTTCCAGTCGCGGCTCGGTTTTGGGTCGTGACAAACTTGGTATCAGAGCATTAGGTTTGTTGGTCTCATCACACAAGAACGAGTCTAGTAGAGTCTTAAGGAACGGTAGGGGGACGCCTTTACTTTTCTTTGAGAGGCTATAAGATTTTAGGAAAATTCCATTCTTTCATTCTTTCTTTCGTGCTATTACTTGAATCCAATTGGTATCTAGGTGATACGAATTGGTATCTGACCATCTTCACTCTATTTCGCAGATGGTTAGGACTAGAGCAACGACTGCACCAACACCGACACCGGCAAGACAAGAAGCGTCTGAGCCAGCCAGTGGGGCTGTAGCTCGGAGAGGAACAGTGGCAAGAGGCCGTGGTAGAGGTCGTGGGAGGACGTCCTCTAGAGAAAGAGGACAAGCACCTAGCCCATCTGGAACTAGGGCGGTGACTCCTCCACCGACTGAGGAACTAGTAAGAGAGGGTGAGGAAGGGGAAGATGAGCAAGTGCAGAATGAGGAATTGCCACCCCAACCTACCCCAGAGATGATTAATCAGGTTCTTGCTTATCTTAGCGGGTTATCTGATCAGGGTCAGGCACCTCCAGTGTTTTCTGCACCAACACCTCCGGTTCCAGAGGTACGACAGGCCGCCGTTGGGGCTCCCTGCATGGACGCCTCATTGGAAATAGGCACGTTTCCTCGTCTGACTACAAGGCCTATAATGACAAATGATCAGCACGAACTTTTCAGTAAGTTCCTGAAATTGAAACCTCCAGTCTTCAAGGGTGCTGAATCTGAGGATGCCTACGATTTTCCTGGTTGACTGTCATGAGCTACTACACAAGATGGGTATAGTAGAACGGTTTGGTTTGAGTTTGTGACTTATCAGTTTCAAGGGAACGCCAAAATGTGGTGGCGGTCACATGTTGAGTGTCAACCACAGAGGCACCACACCTATGACTTGGGCCTCATTCTCTAGCTTGTTTATGGAGAAGTATATCCCCGGACTTTGAGGGATAGGAAAAGAGATGAGTTCTTGAGCCTAGAGCAAGGTAGGATATCGTTTTACTGCATATGAGGCTAAGTTTCGTGCATTATCCAGGTATGCCACCCAACTTTGTTTCAGTCCACAAGAGCGGATTCGCCGTTTTGTGAAGGGGGTGAGGTCAGAATTGCGGATTTCAGCCTTACAGGTAGCGGCTACGGCAAAATCCTTTCAAGAAGTGGTAGACTTCGTGATAGAGGTAGAAGGAGTGAAACCAGATGACTTCACCATGGCATCGACATCAAAAAGGTTTTCGAAAGGGAGGTGAGTTTAATGGTTCTTACTCTAGAGGACAAGTTTCAGGAGGTTACTCAGTCCGACCAATTCAGTCTTCACTACAGACTGTAGTTGGGGGTCCACCTCAGACCGGTCAACACTTCTCTGAGAGACCTATGCTTGACTCCAGAGAATGTTATGGATGTGGGGAGACTGGACATATTAGGAGGAATTGTCCAAAACAGAGTTATAGACCCCCAATAGCTAGAGGTAGAGGTGGTCATGGTAGAGGCCGTTATTCAGGAGGACGTGGTGGTCGAGGTAATGGTGGTCACCAAAGCGGCCGGGGTGATGGGCAAACTGGAGCCACTACAACACAACATGGTAGGGGCAACGGACAGACAAGTAATAGGGCCCATTGTTACGCTTTCCCTGGGCGGTCTGAAGCGGAGGCATCTGATGCTGTCATCACAGGTAATCTTTTGGTTTGTGATTGCATGGATTCTGTATTGTTTGATCCTGGATTTACATTTTCTTATGTATCTCATTTGCTAATGGTCTTAATTTACATTGTGAATTACTTGATATGCCTATTCGTGTTTCTACTCCGGTGGGTGAGTCTGTGATAGTTGAAAAGGTATATAGGTCTTGTTTAGTGAATTTTGTGGGGAGCAATACTCATATAGACCTGGTTATCTTAGATTTGGTTGACTTCGATGTAATTCTGGGTATGACTTGGCTTTCTCCAAATTTTGCAATCTTGGATTGTAATGCTAAAACTGTGACGTTAGCCAAGCCTGGGACAGATCCGTTAGTATGGGAGGGCGACTACACTTCCACTCCGGTTCGTATCATCTCCTTTCTTCGTGCTAAGAGAATGGTTAGTAAAGGGTGTTTAGCTTTCTTGGCACATCTCAGGGATGACACTACTCAAGTACCTCCCATTGAGTCGGTTTCGGTAGTCCGTGAGTTTCTGGATGTGTTCCCTGCAGATCTTCCTGGTATGCCACCAGATAGAGATATTGATTTTTGCATTGATCTAGAACCGGGTACTCGCCCCATTTCTATACCCCCTTATAGAATGGCTCCCGCGGAGTTAAGAGAGTTAAAGGCCCAACTTCAAGAGTTGTTGAGCAAAGGCTTCATTAGACCAAGTGCATCACCTTGGGGTGCTCCGGTGTTATTTGTGAAGAAGAAGGATGGGAGTTTTCGGATGTGCATAGACTATAGACAACTGAACAAGGTAACTATTAAGAACAAGTATCCTCTTCCTCGCATTGATGATTTGTTCGATCAATTACAAGGTGCTTGTGTCTTCTCTAAGATCGACTTGAGATCCGGTTATCATCAATTGAAAATACGGGCAACAGATGTGCCAAAGACTGCTTTTCGAACCGGTATGGGCATTACGAATTTGTAGTGATGTCTTTGGTCTTACGAATGCCCCTGCTGCGTTCATGAGCTTGATGAACGGGATTTTTAAAGCCATATTGGATCTCTTTGTGATCGTATTTATTGATGATTACTGATATACGAAAGAGCAAGAAAGAACATGAGGAACCACTTGAGAATTGTATTGGAAAATGTTGAGGGAGAAAAAGCTTTACGCCAAAATTCTCTAAGTGTGAGTTTTTGGCTAGATGCAGTGTCCTTCTTGGGGCACGTGGTTTCTAAGGATGGAGTGATGGTGGATCCATCAAGATTGAAGCAGTGAAGAGTTGGGAGAGACCTACTAATGTGTCAAAAGTAAGGAGTTTTGTTGGTTTAGCTAGCTACTACCGTCGATTTGTCAAGGGGTTCTCTTCTATTGCTTCCCAATTGACAAGCTTGACTAAGCAGAATGTCCCATTTGTTTGGTCTGATGAGTGCGAAGAAAAGCTTTCAGAAGCTCAAGACCTTGTTGACTACTGCACCAATTCTTACCTGCCAGTAGAAGGTAAGAATTTCATTGTTTATTGTGATGCATCCTTTCTGGTTTGGTTTGAAGTGCTAATGCAAGGAAGAATGTTATTGCTTATGCTTCAAGGCAATTAAAGGTGCATGAACGTAACTATCCGACCCATGATTTGGAATTGGCCGCGGTAGTATTTGCCTAAAGCAATGGAGGCACTATTTATATGGTGTTAAGTGTGAGGTCTATACGAATCATCGTAGCCTACAATATGTTTTTACTCAAAAATATTTGAATTTGAGACAGAGGAGATGGATGGAACTACTGATGGACTACGATATCACTATCTTGTATCATCCGGGAAAAGCGAATGTTGTGGCAGATGCTTTAAGTAGAAAGGCGGGAAGCATGGGAAGTCTGGCTCACTTGCAAGTTTCTAGACGCCCATTGGCTAGAGAGGTTTAGATTCTGGCTAATGATCTTATGAGGTTAGAAGTAAATGAGAAGGGAGGATTTTTGGCTTGTGTGGAGGCAAGATCTTCCTTCCTTGACAAGATTAAGGGAAGGCAGTTTAATGATGAGAAATTGATCCGGATCCGAGATAAAGTGTTGCGAGGAGACGCTAAGGAAGAACAAATCGATAAGGAAGGTGTTTTGAGGATTAAGGGAAGGGTATGTGTACCCCGTGTCGATGAATTGATCAACATTATTCTGACAGAGGCTCATAGTTCAAGGTATTCTATACATCCGGGTGCAACCAAGATGTATCGTGACCTAAAGCAACACTTTTGGTGGAGTAGAATGAAGCGTGACATTGTTGATTTTATTGCCAAATGTCCAAACTGTCAACAAGTGAAGTATGAACACCAGAGGCCCGGAGGAACACTTCAGAGAATGCCCATTCCGGAATGGAAATGGGAGAGAATTGCAATGGACTTCGTGGTTAGTCTTCCAAAGACAATGGGTAAGTATGACTCCATTTGGGTGATTGTTGATAGGTTAACTAAGTCTGCACATTTCATTCCGGTCAAGGTGACTTACAATGCAGAAAAGTTAGCCAAACTTTACATCTCAGAGATTGTTCGATTGCATGGATTTCCACTCTCCATCATATCAAATAGAGGTATGCAGTTTACTTCTAAGTTTTGGAAAACATTGCATGCGGAATTGGGTACTAGGTTGGACCTTAGTACTGCATTTCATCCTCAGACCGATGGTCAGTCTGAGCGAACGATTCAAGTGTTGGAGGATATGCTTCGTGCATGTGTGATAGAATTTGGTGGCCATTGGGATAGCTTCTTACCCTTAGAAGAGTTTTCATACAATAATAGCTATCACTCAAGTATTGATATGGCTCCATTCGAAGCATTGTATGGGAGGAGATGTAGGTCTCCCATTGGGTGGTTTGATGCATTTGAGGTTAGACCTTGGGGTACTGACCTTTTGAGGGATTCAATAGAAAAGGTGAAATCTATTCAAGAAAAGATTTTAGCGACGCAAAGTAGGCAAAAGGAATATGTCGATCGAAAGGTTAGAGACTTGGAGTTTATGGAGGGTGAGCAAGTCTTACTGAAGGTGTCGCCCATGAAAGGGGTGATGCGGTTTGGAAAAAGAGGTAAACTAAGCCCAAGGTATATTGTTCCCTTTGAAGTACTTAAGCGAGTAGGGGAGGTGGCTTATGAGTTGGCCTTGCCTCCAGGGCTGTCCGGAGTGCATCCGGTATTTCATGTGTCTATGTTGAAAAGATACCATGGGGATGGAAACTACATTATCCGTTGGGATTCAGTTTTGCTTGATGAGAATTTGTCTTATGAGGAGGAACCTTTTGCTATTTTAGATAGAGAAGTCCGCAAGTTGAGGTCGAGGGAGATTGCATCCATCAAAGTTCAATGGAAGAATCGACCAGTTGAAGAAGCCACTTGGGAGAAAGAGGCTGATATGCGAGAGAGATACCCACACCTGTTTATAGATTCAGGTACTCCTTCTCGCCCTTCTTTTCCTTCTTATGATCGTTCGAGGACGAACGATGGGTAAATTGGTATCTATTGTAACGACCTGTTTAGTCGTTTTGAGCAGCATATTTTAATTCTGGAAAAATTAGCTGAGGCGATGGACCCCACGACGGACCGTCATGGGCACGACGGACCGTCGAGGGGGTCTCGTTTCAAAACACTTAGAAGTTCTGAAATTTGGGTACTGAAATCGACTCTCTGAACTTCGTAACGGAATGGCAGGACGGACCGTCGTGGGCACAACGGACCGTCACAGACTCTTTAATGGAATTGAGTCTCTGAACTCTGTGACGGAGCAGCAGGACGGACCGTCGCAGGCACGACGGGCCGTCACAGGCTGCGTAATCCCAGGCTGGGTCGGATTTCTGTTTAAGTTTTAAAGGGGCGTTTTGGACTATTCCTGCTATAATTATAAATTTCGTGGGTTAATATTAATAACTCAATTTCTTGTAGGTTAAAAGAGGTAACCTTGAGTTAATTAGTGGGGTATTATTGCCATCTTTTATATTTAATTATATGTTAATTAGGGTAAAAGAAAGAGGGTTTGAATAAGAAAAATAGAAAGAACAAAGAGAGGGAGAGAGAAACGATCGAGAGAGGAGAAACGAAGAGGAAAAACACAAAGCTTTGGGAAATTGCTTGCTTGATCACGAATCTTCGGTGGAGGTAGGTTATGGTTTTTTATGCTATTCGTAGTAAACTCTTAATAGCGAATGATATGTGTTGGTAATATTATCTCATCTTCTATATGCTTAATTGTATGCTTGCATGAATGTGACTATATAATTGTGATAAAATAAGCATGATGAAGCTATTGAATCCCAAATCTTGAAAAACCCTAATATCTTTGTTAATGATGATGCCTTGGTATAAGAGAAGGCTTGATGAACTAAAGTAATGAGAATGATGATGCCTTGGTATAAGAGAAGGCTTGATGAATTGATAGAATGAGATTAGGGGATCGGAGTGTCACGTACCGACACATAGATTTAGGGGATCGAGTGTCACGAACCGACACGTAGATTTAGGGGATCGGATGTCACGAACCGACACATAGATTTAGGGGATCGGGTGTCACGAACCGACACGTAGATTTAGGGGATCGGGTGTCACGAACCGACATGTAAAATTAGGGGATCGGAGTGTCACGTTCCGACACATAGTAGTAGGGGATCGGAGTGTCACGTACCGACACAAGAGGAATAAAGATAATGAGGGAGCGGAGTGTCACGTACCGACACAAGAGGATTAAAGATAATGAATCTTGAAAGATGCTAATATACTCAATCTAATGAACCTAATTCCCAAATGAGTATGGTATTGAGGCTTGAGTCCTCATGTGTGAACTTGGCGGTATTTATTAATGATGATAGTATTTGTTGTTGCTACATGTTGAGTATTGTAGTTGATTTATGATATTACTTGATATATAATGTTTTCTATTTTGAGTTGGCCGATGATACCTACTCAGTACTCGTGTTTGTACTGACCCCCTACTTTTATGTTTTCTTCCTTGTTATTTGTGGAGTGCAGCAAACGGACCGTCGTCTTCAACTCAACCGCAATTCTAGCCAGTCTTGGTCACACCGGATCTTCAGGGTGAGCTAATGCTTCTAGCTTGGACTGGAACTTCTTCTTCATGTCTTGATGCCTTGAAGTTCCGGCATGGACTAGCTTTTACTTGTTTTAGCTTCTTAGAATACTCTTAGTTTCGTAATTTGATCATAGATGTTCTTGTGGTGATGACTTCCAGATTTTGGGGAATAATAGATGTTGAATTTTAGAAGTTATTGAATTGGTTTTATTAATGAGTTTAAGTCTTCCGCATTACTTTCTGTTGATATTATATTGAAATGTTAGGGTTTAGATTGGTTGGTTCGCTCACATAGGAGGGTAAGTGTGGGTGCCAGTCGCGGCTCGGTTTTGGGTCGTGACACTGTGCCTGCAACATGATACAATGTAGGCCAACTACCATTAGTACATCGAATGTACGAGTATGCAAGTTGGAATGTCAATAAAACTTAAGCTTGAAAAGAGTAAGAAGAAACACTTACCTTGACTATGCTCAACTCATGAAAACTTGTCTAAATCTAAAGCAGTAAGACACATGCAATATATATATATATATATATATATATATATATATATATATATATATATATATATATATATATATATATATATGCTTGTAAAACAATGTAAACCTTTAGTTCGTTAAAGAAAATAAAATAACAAACTCAACTTTACTTATATATAAAGTAATATAGTTTTTGTGGGAGATTCTCTAACCGACAACCACCACTATGAGCCTAAGTGGTGATAGAACGTCTTTCCCACGCTGCTAAAACTGTGCATATACTTTGTGGTCGCATAGAAATCCTTAACTTAGTGAATCCACTAGCATAACTTACATGATAATCTAAAAAGTATGACCTGTTAATACCCATGATGGCTACATGTTTACATGGGGACTTGGATTATTATGAATTCTCATCCCCACATCGGTGATTAATACTACTCTCAAATTATATTTAGCTCATTCTTTTAAAAATAACTTTCTTTCTTTGGGTTGAGATAATTGCTCAACACTTAGCTTAAAAAAATCTCTCTTGAAATCAGTGTTTCCTTTTCTTGTTCAAATCTATTTTTGGAAATCTTAGTTTCCTCTTAACTTAAATGTGAAAAAGTTTATAAACTTTTAGAGGATACTTAGTTCCCTTATAACTTTTGAAAACTGAACTAAACTCTTTACTATTCACTTAACTTGAAAGGTTGAGTCTTAATCAACTATTTAGGGAATACTTAGTTCCCTTATATTTCTTTTGAAGAAAATACTTGAACTTTTACTCTTCACTTTAACTTGAAACTTGAACCCTAAAATGAAGTTAAAAACTTTTAATAAAGACTGTTGAAAATTTAAGAACTTTGCTTTGACTTACTTCTTAACTTTAGACTTGAATCTTAACTTCTTTGACTTGGATCTTAACCTTCCTTGAATTGGATAATGGATTAAAGGTTTTCTAGGTGTTTAGAAATCATTTGAAGTAATTAGAATCATTGGAAGGTTTTAATGTAATTTAGAAGGACTTGAACAGGCTAAACTACGAAAAGTGGGTGAAAAACACTAATCCGGGCGCGTTCGTGGCGCGCCGCGCCAACCTCAAGTGACTGCGGCTCATTTTGACCGCGCTGCAGGCACGTCGCCCCAGCCTTCATTGCGATATGGGGGTGCGACGCCCTGGCCCTGCCCATGTGCGTCTGACGAGTTTTTCAATTCGTTTTTTTTTATCTCAATTCCTATAAATCCCTATAATTCTTTTTCCACACCCTTAGGACCATCAATACCTTCAAGAACTACCTCTTACTCATCCTGAGCTATAAGTTATGGTCATTTGAAAATAATCATAACTCACTTCTTAAATTTTGAAAAATTTCCAGATTTTTCCCTTTCATTCCAAAAGTGATTTTTTTTTTTAGTTTCTTAGCCTATTCTTAGCTATTATGAGTTAAGAGATGTTACACCTAGGGCATGACAAACTCTGTTCAAACTGTTATGGTGACCGACATGTCATTACAGTGGGGCGCTTGAGCATTTGTTATAGCGGTTATGCAGGTTCTATAGTGGTTTTGCATGCGATATAGTGCTTGTGCATGTGCTATAGTGAGTTAAGTCGAGGTCTTATGTAAAAAAAGTTGTAAAAGCTCTTATTTCTTGCAACTTCAATCTTTGCCTCAATAGAAGTTATTTAGGGTGGTTCCCACTTGATTTTCCATCAAATTCACCGGTAAAGGTAAATTCATTACTCGTCATGTTGTAATTTGATTCTTAAACCTCAGAATATAGGATATTTCTCTTGGAGAGGGTTTTGACTTAATCTAATGATGGGATAAACTCTAAATTGGATAAAATGATCATAATTGATTGGGGTTAGGATTTGTGTTTAATTGAGATATTGTTAAGATAACTTTGATTAATTGTTATGTTTTATTATTTGTTTAGACCAAGAACAAGTCAAGGCATTTAAAAAAAGGGAAGCTTGGGTTCTTTAGAGTTTCAAAGATTATTCGAGGTAGGTGATGATTGTGCGTTTTTCAAGATATGTATGTATGCGTGCAAGCATGTCTAGTACTTTATAGTTTCACTTGTGTGATGCATGTCGGGGAAAACATAGGGAAGGATATGAAACGACATCAAGTTGATAATATCATGCAATGAATCCGTTTACTTTACTTATGGTTTCAAGTGTTAGTATTCATTGTGACTGTGATTGTGCATTCTTGGGTACCACACTGGTTAGGAATACTAACACTTTTTTAGGACCGATATGTGTGATTGTGATCATATGGAAAATGTTCTAGGTATTGGTTGATTTAAGATATTTTGAATGGGAGACTATGTGTTCGTGATTGTTATTATAAATGTTGTACCGATGTTTACTATGTTATCGTTGTTTGTTTATATTCGTAGTTTGGAATTGGTTGTGTGATCCGACCAGTACATTGTGGTTGTGTATTAATACTGCACTTGCATTTTTTTATTGAATATAATACATATTCAGACCACTGATATGAGGCCTCATTTAAGAGATGCTTGACTTCAAGGGCGAGCCACTCTTCTAGGATGTCATGAGTTCCTCTACAACTTCTTGTCCATTATTCCGGACTCTGATTTTAGACTATTTGTTTATGTTACAATATATTTGGAGTTGCAACACCATTATTAATTAACTAATTAGAGTTTTGGTACTATCACTTTCAGTTTCTAGGGATTGATTTTCATAAATGAGTTGACTTTTGATTGATTTTATAGAAAGTCAATACTTTTATCACATTTTAAGTTTCTCTTAGTTGTTTTATTTCATAATTTTGGTTTTCATAACTTTGTCTTGATGGGTTAAGTTTGGTTAGTAATTGATTCTTTTAGTGGAAGATATATGCATATTTGATATATGTGGCTGCAGCCTAACCTCAGATTCTCACAATATATAACCTCAAAAAAAATAAAAGTTTATCCTCCCTCATAATTTCCACCTCTTTCACCAATGCCATAAATATAACATGTTTTCAATACTTAGAATTGGTATACCATGTGAAAGTAGTAGGTAAGGGACCATTATAATTAGCTTACAAAAATATCCTTCGAGCTTTTGGATTGTGGTCTTATATCAGTAATTTTAAAGTAGCTTTATAGTACTTTTATTTATTTTAAAGTTAAAATAACAAAATTAAATCAAGTCATAATTTAAAAATCCTACTAACTTTCATGATTAAGTGTGCATTATGAACATATATATGCTAGCTGGTATTTTCTGTATTTCATTTTATGTGGCACTGTTTAATTTAAATATTTTTTACTAAAAAAATAATCTATTTCAAGTCACTTTTGTATAATATAAAAATTATAAATATAAATATATTTACACTAAAAAGATGCTTCTTACTCAAGCCTCTTTGTATATTATATCTCTATTGGCGGATGCAACATGCCACTGTCATATTTATCATAAATCAATACTTTTAACTTAGATCATAAATTTATTTATAATAATTTATTATTACAATAAATAAAAATCTAAACTCATGAGTCATGGTTTAGAAAGTACAAAAAGGATCAATACTAAAAGATAAAAACTTTAAAAGATTGAACTTATAAAATTAAAATATTGAATCCATACCTTAGAGTCTTTAAGCAAAGTTAATACATCAATTAATGTAGCACAAAACCCTTGGCTGCTGCAACATTAGATTAGCCCTATCATCAATAGGTAGACAAGCTCCTGCATCAAATAATATTTCCATTTAACATTAATCCTTTGCATAAATAAGTATTATAAAACTAAGCTAATTAATTTAAGAAGACCAGGAAAAATAGAGAAAGCATTATTTACATGTATTTGTGTAGTCATCTCCAAGTTTTCAAGCAATTTGAGTCTGGATAGCTACATTTGATACAAGTGTTCTTAAATCATCATCTGTTATATTTTTTAAGGGGAAAAAAACAAATGTCCTATCATTTGGTTCTCTTCAGACTTTTTTATTTCATGACCCGTTACTTTTATTTTTTTTTAATTGTAAAGATAATTTTTGAAGTAACAATGTATAATCCAAAAACTTTAAGTAACATATATGTCATTATATAATTTATTGAAAGACATATATTTATTTATTACTATTATTTTATCATTAGTTAAAATTATTTTAAGCAAATTATATAAACTATTATATTAACCACCTCATGTTAAGTTATTGTCATATATATTATATCAACTTTTGTTAATATTTTTAAATTCTCATTCATTTAGGGTAAAACATTTATTCATCATATATATTAATTACTCTTAAAAATTATTTTTTTACTATACTAAATTGTTCTCCTAATTTTAATAAATATTAAAACACGACACAAAGTCATAACTTTTTTCATTATTTTATCACTTTGTAAAAAATAAGATGATTCGTTCTAATTTTTATCAAGTAGGTCATTATTTTTGGTTGTTACACACCAACTGTGTTTTAGTATAAGTTACTATCATGTTTATATGGAAATATCGTAATAATTTTTCTTTCGAAAAACTAATCAATTTTATATGATACACATATATATAATTGTAATATTGGCCCCGTAACGGCCTTTCAGTATATATATATATATATATATATATATATATATATATATATATATATATATATATATATATATATATATATATATATATATATATATATATATATATATATATATATATATATATATATATATATATATATATATATATATATTCACATATTTATTGAAATTCTAATTTAAAATTCACAATTAGTTATGTTTGTATTGAATCGAATGGAACGATTAACACTTCTAACTACACGATTAGTATTGCTATAAATTAAAAATTAACTTGTGGTAAAAATCATTATAAGCTACAATTTTTTATTACAATAATAAACTTGTGGCTAAAATATTTTGACTTTACAAATAATGTAGGTATATTAAGCTAACATTTGCCACAAATTTTAATACTCAATTTTGATTTTGTTTAGCTACACCTACAATATTGTGTTCTAAATAACCTATTAACCTTTTTTCAGGGCTAAAATTTCATTATTGCTACAACAAGTTTCAACACGTTATAAAAATTAATAATTAGCTACAAAATTTTATTGTAGTGAAATTCAATGGCTATTTCATTTAACTATTGTAACAATTTTTCGTAACTTCACACAAATATATTTATTTAGCCATGATATTTTATTTCTGATATTTTATTGTGGCTAAAATATTAATACTGCTATGATAAATTTAACAAGTGGAAAAAAATTAAGTAGTAGCTATGAGATTTTGTTATAGCAAAAAAGTCGTGGCTGCATTATTTAACTGTTGCCACATTTTTTCATAATTTACAGCAATTTTTTCATAGCCATAAAATTTTGGGTTAAATGACTTTTGTTGTAAAAGGTTACTATTGCTATAATAAATTTCATCGTGTGACGTAAACCTATTATCAATTACAAAAATTTATTGTAGAAATGAAGTTGTAGCTATTTAGTCAAATTATTGTCACAATTATTAATAACTGTAGCAAAATTAAAAAATTAGCATTGCTAGTTTGATTTTCATGGCTAACATTTATTACAAATTTGTAAATAGATGTAAAATTAAAATTTTCGAGGCTATGAGTAAGTTATAGCTACAATTTTTGAATTCTTAGCTTAGGTTTCATGTCTATAAATATATATTGTCGTAGTGAGTATAAAGATTTTTGTTCACAATCTAAGATGGAAATTGGACATGTCATCAGTACGATTGTAGCACAAGATTATATGTAGTTTATCTTTATTATTGGAATGGTATAGTTTCAACTTCTTGTGCTAGTGTATTTCGTATGCATTGAATAGGACCAAGTAGAGATAGTTGTTGTAGACTGACTAATAAAAACATATTCTCTAAACTATTTAATTTACTTATATTCTTAATCCAGATATAACTATTATGATCAGTAAATGTTAATTATTGATTTGATTTATTAAAAGGGTGAGAGTCTGTGATGGGTTAATATGCCTAGTAGATTCGATGATAATAATAATATATATTGGTGAAATATTAGTTGATGGAATTCATGTCTTGATATATAGATTGATGATATGCATGTTCTTTTGAGAAGCTTGTTGACACCCAATTTTTGACCCACGTCAGTATGAATTAATTATCGAGCTTCGTGAGTTTTCCAAATTATTTAAGTTAATTAGTTTTATAAATCTTCCGAAAAATAAAATTATATATATATATATATATATATATATATATATATATATATATATATATATAATACATGGATTTTATGCTACTTATAACTTTAGGTAGTATATAATTATGTATATAGTTTGTATATTTTATGATTATTCAAAAAACCCTCTAAGAAGTACACCTAAGTGTTTATTAAACTAGTTCAATTTAAATTATAATTATACTTTTGAATCACTTTTATGATTTTAATAATTATTTTACTAAAAAAAAAAAGCTCGTTAATAAGTTTATACCAAATTCGTTTTATCAATTGGCTATTTATTAGTTTAACTCATTTTCTCCTTTAATTCATTCTAAAGAATCAATCTTGGGCCTTTTTCTAATTTATCAGCCCACTTCAATCCAAATCCCCTCCATTTTCTAAGTCAGCAGCCCACCCGTTTTTTTTAGCCCAATTCCCAGGTCCAAACTTCCAACCCAATTCTTTTGAAACCCAGCCCACTAAACTTAAACCCCTAGCCTACCCGTCTCCTCCCTCCGGCCCACTTCTCCCTCATCCAGCCTAATACTTTAATACTCAGGCCCACTCCACTCCTCTCTCCCCTTCCCATCTCAACTCTTCCAGCCCAAACATCCATCCCACATTTTTTCCTAAAACAGGCCCAACGCTCCCTTTTACCAGCCCAACATTTTAAATCCGACCCAATCCCCTTCGGTCCAACCCAGCTCTCCTACCCGACCCGACCCCAAATCCCCTTTACCTTCTTCTTCCCTTCCCCCCCCTACGCCATTTCCAGAAAGAAAATGCCCAAAACCCAGAAAATAAACAAACCCCAAAACAGAAAGCTTCCCCCCCCAAACGCCCCGCGTCTCCCTCACGCACAACTCCCCCTCTCATTTCACTTCCCTCGTCTCCCTCATTCGCGCGTGGATGGAAAGGATCCGTAACGGAAACCTGCGTCCTGCAGCTGTCGCGCGGCTCTGCAAAGCGCAAAACGACACAAAATCGTCCTTGCTCGCTTGGAGATGGTGACACGTCGCCTCTCCAGTACGTCGAACGCATCTCGACCCTCCACCTCCTTTCCCGCTCGATTCGTTTGGATAAGATTAGGGTTTTCGAATTTGAATGGATTGTGGGCCTGAAGGGCATGTTTCCCTCGGCCCTCTCCCGAAAATCCTAATTTTTCTTCTTCTATGAAAAGCCCCCACCTTCTTCTGAGTAGGGGGTTAGAGTTTTGGGGGTTAGAAAATTTGGTTGGATTTTTTCGGAAGAGGAATTTTATCACAGAGTGTCTCGATCAAGTAGAATATACGAGTTTTATCATGAAACCAAGAATAGACAAGAAGAGAGTTTTAAAGAAGTTCATCAACGACAATGAGCTTCATCTTTTCTCCTTTATCTTCCTACTTTTGATTGCATTGTTCGGGTGGCTGTCGAGTTGCCCCTTCGTCTGAAGTCGAGCTCTGTTCGTGTACGAGTGGTGTGTGAAGTCGTTGCCTCCCCCTGCTCACATCGTCCCATTCGCCGCCTTCGAACAGGTAACCTCCCCTGTCTCTTACTATTTTTTGTTTTTGTTTTGTTTTATTTTAAATGTCTTCGTCGCTGCTTTGGTGTTCGGTGTTGGCCGTCGATCAATTTGAATGTCTTTCGTTCGTTTTGGATTAAATGAGTCAAAATGTTCGAATGTTGAGTATACATGGATTATTCGCGGTGAATATAGAAGATTGTACTTGTTGGTTTTGTTTGAGTTCAAGTCATATCGCATATCGTAGATTGTTTCGTTACATTCGTTTGTTTGTGCTACTCTCTGTTTCTCTTGTTTCATCATGGTGTTTTTACAATCTATTTTATCGTATTGGTCTTATTTTGTTTCGTTTCTGAAGACCCATAGCTCGATAATGTGGTGTTGTTCATCACCTTGCTGGTCTTTTGTTTCGTTTATGGTCAAGAGCGTTTGAAATACTTGAATGTGAATATGCATAGTTGGTTTAGCTTTTCTCCACAGTTCGAAAATATTGCTGGCTGCTTTGGTTTTGCCATTTAGAATCCTCGTCTGTGATAGCTTAATCTGCATATTTATAGGAAATGGCGTTTTTCTTTTTGTGTGTTCCTTTTTGTCTTGTTTGTCCTTGAAATGGATATTACGTCTAAGTGAGTTCACGATGTGGAGTTCAGCATACCTCGTCGTCGTTCGGACAGAGCTTTTAGATGTGTGTATGCTGCACAGTGGAGTTTTTTTTTTCCTTTCCTTTGTTTGGTTTCATTTCAGCCGCTTTATCTAGTGTTGAAGCTCATCTTATCGTCCTTGTCATTGGATTAAAGTTGTTTGTCTTTCGTAAGGGAAATCCTTTCCCTTTTGTTCTAATGAGTTAATACTGTTTATTATGTTTCTGCATAGTAGTTGGTAAGTCGTTTAACTCATGTCGTCCATGTTTTCCCCAAGTCTCAATCTGTTCCGTTCTCTATTTGTGTCCTAAATTAACGCTAAGGTTCATGTCTATTGGAAAACGAATGATTGTCAGATTTATTTCTTTCTAGTACATAAAGATTAGTTCCGGCTATAAGCTCTAATTGCCCGTATTTTAACCAGTAGCCTCCTTACTCTGCTAGAGGTCTTGTTCTTTCACTTGTTGGCATGCATTCATTTGTTGGCATGTATTTGATCATTATTCGTTAATTTGGTCGCATTCATTTATAAGCCTAGATCCTTTACTTACTGCGCATCAGCTTAGGAGCTTCTGTGATGATTTTGTTCTAAAAAAAAAAAACTGTCTTTCCATTTTTTATTTTAATGCTAATCTTATTATCGTTATTGCATGCAAAACGGCCGGAGTTCGCCAAGAGTTCACTGTATCCTTCGCATTTCGAGAGAGTTGGGAAGACTCATCTCTTTTCCTCATATCTAGCCAACCTGCTAAAGCAAACGTATATAATCAGTAGCCTCCTTACTCTGCTAGAGGTCTTGTTCTTTCACTTGTTGGCATGCATTCATTTGTTGGCATGTATTTATTATTATTCGTTAATTTGGTTGCATTCATTTATAAGCCTAGATCCTTTAGTTACTGCGCATCAGCTTAGGAGCTTCTGTGATGATTTTGTTCTAAAAAAAACTGTCTTTCCATTTTTTATTTTAATGCTAATCTTATTATCGTTTGTTGCATGCAAAACGGCCGGAGTTCGCCAAGAGTTCACGTTATCCTTCCCATTTCGAGAGAGTTGGGAAGACTCTTCTCTTTTCCTCATATCTAGCCAACCTGCTAAAGCAAACGTATATAATCCAAAATCCCATGAAGTCCGAAGAAAGTTGAAGAAGACGGATTGGAAGACTCCTTTGTTTTATGTTATCGCATTTTTTGATTGTAATGGGCATAAGCCCTTGTCGCTTTATTCTCTTGTCTTTTATCTTGTATATCTAGATTAGGACAGGTAAAAATGGGATAAAAACACAAAGCAGGTGGGTCCAATATTCGGTCAAGGCGAACAAAACCGAAATTGGACCCGAATCCCTCTCTCTCTCTCTCTCTCCCCCTCTATCTCGTTTTAATACTTGTTTGTATTTGTTTATTTCGAATGCCGTTATCTTAGGATTAGAAAACTCCAAACCCCCTTCGAAACGCCTATCTGTTCTATCAAAATTTAAAAACTAAAATTAAATCTTAAAAACAATAAATAATTCCGAAATTCGTAAGGTTTGTTTAGACAAAAACTTTAAGAAATTTAACTTCAAAACAAATTCGCAAAATTTAGAATAAAATAGTCAAATAGTTAATCGCCGGATAGCCGTAGTTAGCGGAGCGTCTTAGGTGCTTTTTTCGAAACCTTCCTAAGACGCTAATAGGAATCCCCAACCCATAAAAGTTTTCAAATGATTTTCTGTTTAGTTGTTTGAAAAACGAGTTTTCTTAATTTTCCTTAAAAAATTAAGTGGCGACTCCTAAACGTCGAAAATATCTTCCAAAAATAAAACAAACTCTTTTCAAAATAAATTATTTTTCGATAAAACAAAGCTTATAAGTTATAATAGTGTCAAACCTTGCAACTGATTCATGCATGCGACACATGAAATAAGTTAAGCAATGCTCTAAAGAAAATTAATTTTTGAACTAAATTCGTGAGTAATCTAATTTATTTGATTAGTATCTGTAATATATACATGAAAAATTGCATAAGTGTTGTGTGGGAAATTTTGAAATATAAATAGAGTGCAATTACAAATTTCTAGGGATATTATTATGATAAGAATAATACAAATTCATTATTTGGAATTATTTTCATAATAGGAAATCTCAGTAATTAATTTTGTGGTCCCTACCGTACCCATTTTAACTAGAACTCAGAATCTATTCTAAGGAAAGAAGGGAGAAGTTTGTCTTTCTCTATTCTTAGGAAAGAGAGAAATATGTTTCTTTCTCTATTCGAGGGACAAGTAAAAGTATGTGTCTTTCTCTATTCCAAGAAAACTTTTTCTATTCTGAGGTAATGAAGAAGTACATATCGTTTTCTATTCTAAGAAAAAACTCATCTCCTCCTTGGACTAGGAAGAAATCTCTATAAATAGGAATTCTTCTAACCCTTGAAAAATAATAAGTTTTCTATACGATACTTGCCCACCCAAGTATTAAGAGACTCCGGAAGAGAACTTGGGATTACTGTAGAAGACCGCGGAGTTGCCATTCAGTTTATGGACTAACTTGTGGAATCGTTTGAAGGTATCTGCTCACATTTCAAGAGGTAATTATTGAATTAAATTTTAGAAAGTTTATGTTGTCATGCCCCAAACTAGAGGAGGCGTGACTGTCACTCGGCACATTGTGCAATAGTGTTAGCCACTGAAACATACCAACTGAGTTAATTGTGGACCTAGAAGGTCGAGAAACATGGCATCTGAAAAATTAGTTCTGGACCATTAGGGTTATAACCTAAATAACAACTTATAAAAATAAAGGTAGACTAGCCAAAAATGATATAATACTAGTTGGCCGACGAGGCTGAAATTGAGGACATACACACACACACACATACATACATACATACATACATATTTATACATGTCAAGCCTATGTGGTTGGAAATTGGAAGCTGCAAAAAGAAACCCAGAATATTGTGTCCACAATAGCCTTTACGAGTGTCATAAGCATTGATCGATACAAGGCCCGTCTCTACCCAAAATGTACAACAAAAGTTAACATCCTATGAGTACTTCAGGAAGAGGAGGAACTTACCAACTCACAGTTGGACCTCGAATTCTAGTGGAGGAGTCGATTAGAATCCCTACTTGGACTTGCACGTATGAAACAAAATATGTAGTTTCCCAGGATGTTAGTACGGATAAAGATGTACTGGTATGCAAGGTGGAAAATAGAATCATGAATAGTTTCTACCAAAGGGTAATAAAAATACCACCTGAAATAGAAACTCTGATAACCTATATGATTGACATCCTACATTATATAAATTAAATATGTGTGTATGCTCGCATAATTTATGTCGTGATATATATATATATATATATATATATATATATATATATATATATATATATATATATATATATATATATATATATACACACACATATGCAAATGCATGCCATATGCAACCAAGTGCTAGCAATGGTGGTGCCTTCCGGTAACGAACCATCATATTCGCCAACTTGTGTCCATCTATGTCTCATACGTATAAATATAGACAATAGGCCTCCATACTTTAAATTATAGCTCAAAAGTAGAATGCATAACATGTAATGTCATGAATCTTAATGCATTTGTGTTACCTGAATCATGTTGTCAATCTTAGCTCGTTGGTACTCTTGTCCTCATAATCTCTAGTCACTTTTGCCTCACATGTAAATATCTTGTATAACCATATGCTTGTAGATTTAACTAGACACTTAAGTCAAATTACGAAATGTAACTTATCCTTGAGAATGTTCATAAAGATCTCAAGGTTCTTCACTTAGTATTCATATAGGTTTTTTTAGTAGTTTGTAAAAGAAAATATTTCAGAAAACATGTCCTTTAGTAGTTTAAACATACGAGTTATATTTAAGAGTTTCGAAAATTGACATATTATTTTTGAAGTTTTTCAAAAAAAAAAAAGAAAGTAACAAGGAAGGAGGATTGATTTCAAAATCTTAATAATCTTCCCTAATATTTCTAAGTTACAACACCTAAAAAAGAAGTAGAAGAATATACACGGGGACCTACCGTCAAAGGAATCGACAAAATGACACATAGACGCCAAGTAACCTATATAACCGAATGAGTGGAATATGAACATAATAAAATATAAAAATACGTCAGCTTCAATGCCAATGCATTTCACATAAGGTCTTTCTAACAATAGAATAGTAAAACAACCTTTGACGATTTAGGATTCTAAAATTCATGCTCAAAGTAACGCTTAGCCTTAACATACCTCAAATTCAGGGTCTTGTGGTATTAATGCGGACTGTACCCCTTTCTTAGAGTAGGTAATCTACAAAAAGAATATGTTACACAACCATTACAGGCAGAATATTAACACATCAGGGTCAAAGTAGCAATTTAGAGCTTACTAGCAAAGTGATTAGCTTGCAAGACCCTCTTTAGATGTATGTTTCACTATATTTTCTTCTCCAAATTACAACCCCAAATTAGTGGCATAACAAACATTTTTGCAGAAGCTATTAACAAGTGAAGGACTACACAATATTCAACAACAACCAAATAGAGTATGCATGCACAACAAATAAAACTCGAAGTATCGTCAATTCCCTCTTTTCCAACCCCAAAATAACCTCCATCGAATCTCAACCACGATTCTTCAAACTATTAAAGACATAAAAAAAATATGTTGTACAATCCTATAATTTTTCAATATAACCATAACAACTCAAATTCACCGCTTCCGATCACCATCCTATGAGTTCGTCCAATAGTTACATTTGGAATCATGTCTTTTTCTTCATAAGCAATAAGAGGTTAAAAGGGCAAAATTTTAACTTAAACTTGATGGAGCGTATAGTATTTTACATGTATTGTCTATAACAAACAGTCTCCTCAAATACAAGATGTTAAATCAAGAAGAAACAATTTGAAAATTCCAATGCAATAAAAGAACCAATATTACACTAATTTATCTTACAATTAAATATCCATCTATACTACTTGTTCTCTTCCAGACTCATATAAGAAACACACACAAAGAATTTCCACAAATTTTAGTAACAACAACATCAGAAAATACTTCAAAACAGTCCAACATCACGTAACTATCCAAATACATTTTTTCCGCCGTCTATTCTTGTTTTTGCTTATATATTGTAGCTGTAACTTTAAATCACTTAATAAAATAAAGTGTGAAATTATTACGTCAAAAAACCAGCAATACCACTTAAAATTATACTCCTTCACCATGAAGAATCCTTCAAATTACAACCAAAGAGGAGGAAAGAAGTAGCATAATCTTCATGAACATTCCGAGGGTGAAACCACATTGAAATCTTGTAGATCTTTGTTTGGATGATAGGGTAACCTTTAGAGAGGATTTATGAACGTTTTATTCTTATTTTGGTTGAAAAATATAAGATAAGATGAAGGAGAAATCAAATCTTATAAAGCTAAATCAACATAGGAGCTAGGGGTCCACCTTCATGTGCATGCTTGTGCAGTCTCACTAAAATCTAAATATCTCTCGATTCTTAAGAAAAATGGTTTAGTGCGTTGGAAAATAAAAATGTATACTTTGATTTGGTACATTGGTTTCTCCAAAATCTTTGTAGTTTGGGATAAAAGTATGAGACATTTAACCCAAATTTTAGAAAATTTTTCAAAGAAACTTCGTAGCTCTAACTTTTGCCGACTTTTTATTTCCCAATTTGCTTGACTTCAAAACTTAAATTATGATCATTGAAAATAAAACATCCTTCTTAGCATATAATACACTCTTTGTCTTACCCCAAAGGTACTGGATAACTTGACATTCCAAACGTGTGAGGTGTCAAAAGAGACATTCTTTAGCTCAAACTTGTTTAAGGGCATCCTTGACCCATAACATTAATATAATTCTATGATTTTTTTTACCTATCCTTTGAAACCTTATTCTCTTGAAATGATACACCAAATCATATAAGTCTTATACACTCATAAAATGATACACGTATTATGCGAAAGAACCACATGGTCTCACATATGTGCTTTAGCATGATTGTAGGTGTTCTAGCATAAACTATATGTTGTCTATTATTCATGTAACCAATATGATATTGGTATGCCTCCATTTTGCATATAGTTTTCCAAAAAAAATCTACTTGATCATGTGTCATAAAGTCCTTTACCAACTGTATCAAGAGTATCTAAAGTAATCTAGCGTAACATTTCGTCTTAGAAAGAGCTAATAATAGAAAGAACTAATTTGAAAAGATTCAATTTGGGAATTTGGCAAGTTATGCTTAAGATGTGAGTTTTGGGTCAACCTCATTTAGTCATAAATTTTAGTACATGACGAGTTAGGTAGCCCGTAAGATATCAAATGAAAGGTCTTGAAATTCTCTTTTTTAAAGCTATGCCATCCTAAGGTGTTGCTAAATGTAATACAAGAAATTGAAAGATTTTATGAATTTCTATACCACCAAGTTTGCTAGATTTTGAGTTAGGATGATAGAGATATGCTCGTTTGAAGTTTGCATGTCCAGTTAAGTAAAGTTGCCCGAATTGATGAACGGTATTTTGGTCTTTTTCTTATCTCATCAGATTAAAAATGTTTTTAGTAATATTGGGGTCAAATATGATTTGTTATTTTCACAAATCCTAAATTATGCTTAGTGTTTTAGAAGAGAGTTCAAGAAGAGGAAAAAAAGAGAAATGAAAGAAAAATCAAGATTTCTTGCTAATTGAGGAATTTTTTTTTTTGCCAAATAGAGGTATGTAAGTTTTCATAGTGATGTGTTCGTTAACCCACACGCCAATCATGATTTACATTATCGAATTCATCCATAAATTGAGAAATTAAGTTCTAGATGAGTGTTCTTGAAGTGTTGCTCTCCATTCCATAATTTTTATGTTTGGTTGAGCTATTGATATGAGGATTTTGGTAAGGGTTGAGTAATTTGATAGTTCTCGAGTGGGTTTCATTAAAATTGTTTTGGGTTATAATATTTCGAGAGTTTTTACCGAAGATGTTTAGTGGATATGAGTTGAGTTGAGTTTGGTAAAAAAATAAAAGATCGGGCAGAAATAGCCACTACAACATTTTATGTCTACAACCACCCTAGAAAAGTGTGGCCTAAACTATGAAAAAGTGTGGCCTTTGATAAAAGGCCACACTTTTTGACTTTAAGCCACACTTTTTCAGGGGTGGCTGAAAGTCCCGTAACCTTAGAGTTTAGGAAATACATTTAAAGTGTTGCCTTAGCAGCTACAAGTAAAAGCATTGCCAAAAAACAAAAAGGCCACGCTTTTGCAGCTATGCTTAAAAGAGTAGCCGTATCATCTACACTTTTAAGCGTAGCCTTAAAGGCAAAAAGACCACGTTTTTCAGCTATGCTTAAAAGTGTGGCCTTAGCAGCGACACTTTCAAGAGTAGCCTAATATGCAAAAGGCCACACTTTCCAGCTAAGTTTAAAAGTGTTGTCTTACCTGCTATTTTAAGTGTGGTCTTTGCTACTTTATTGCCCATAATTATGAAGTGTTGCCTTTTATATCTAATAAATGAAAACACTTTGAAGTGTAGTCTTTGACCATATGCATACACAATTTATATGCCACAATTTCTAAGTAAAATACACCAATACTGTCTTGCAATAAATAATCTCGAGCATTAAGTACTCTTATAAATTTATAGATTTTCCATAAACTTCAAAACATAATATGCATTGTGTACATACACATACTTATAAAGCAATATTTTAAATGTGTATACAATAGTTCAAAAAAAACTCTTACAATAGTTCAATATATTCCACCAATGAATATATTTCACAAAATCAAATATAATGTATTCAAACTTTTACAATAGTTCAAAAACTCTTCATCATCCACTTCAAATTTTTTCACCTCCATTTTTCTACACAAATCAGATTGCGATGGTTATAGAATAGGCAAAAAGTTCCAAATTGCACATTTATTGAAGAGGCAAGAAGTCAAGATTGGAGTAGTTTATATAATCATTGATGCTTTAAATATTGTCACTCTCAATTTACTATTTAGAGGTATTATTGCTCAATTTTCAAAGTGTACTTACTACTAAGTAACTTGGAAACTACATACTGTATTCCAGACTGCAAAACTATTTTCCTTAAAAGGCAAACTTCCCAGCCTGCCTAACTGTCCCAACCTGCCCAACTATTCCAGATTCCAAAAACAATAATCAGATTGCAACTATTTTCCTTGAAGTAAAAAATGCTTTTCAGCTTTTGGATACCTAATGTCAATTAGACCAACCTTCAATACTCAAAACTATCTTCAATGCATTAATACACTCCTCAAACAGGTCATAGAATGATCTATCCCCACTGTTGTTGAGAGTGACAAATAACTAGCCCTGTAATTTCCAGTAACTAAGATCTTTTCAATGTCATCCCTCCCTGCCCTGTAACAGCTAAAACTATCAGACCATATTTTCCAAACACGTTAAGTTTTTAAAGGAATATTCTTGTGCCAAATAAAATTATTAATAGGATCCTTAGATTGTTTTTTCCTAACCTCTCCCAGACAATAGATACTGTAAAGCTCCCATCTTCGGAAACCAGTTTCCAAAAATAGTAAATCATATTTTCCTTGAAGGCAAATGCTTTTATATTTTATGTCCCTAATTTTACCCAAACTTGTTCAATTGTTTATGGCCAAAAGACAGACAAGGAATCGATGTTTAAAGAATCTTTGTTGTGCTATTCAACCGAACCACAATTCAAACAGTAGCAAACAGATTTGAAAAAATTACTTTTTCTACATTGTAAATTGGTAAACCCCAGATGAATGATAGTTATAGTTTAAGCTTCATTTTCTCAGCAGTGAAATGTACACGTACATAACATTTTTCAACCAATGCCCCTACCCCCAAAAAGGCAAATATAAACTTTCAACAACAACTATATTCAACAGAAACTATAGCACTCCAGAGAGCCAGATAATAGCAGTAAATAGTTCCACGCTGACTTAACATCCTTGAGATGATTCTCGATATCAATCAATAGTGAAAAAGGTTACAGAAGTGTAAAAGTAATTGGTAGCATCACAAGCCCATAAATAAAAAAAAGGATAGAAGCCGTTTGAATTCCAACAATACCAAACAAGCCACTGACAGTAACTAAAAACAGAACTTTTAAGCATTTAGAGTGTTTCACCAGCATTCAACAATATTCAAAACCATATCGAGATCTCTTTTTCTTGATAGCAGTCAAATAATCACATACCTTTGCAACTCCAATTTTGAAAATATCTTTTTTTCTGCTTCTACACCAATTTCATATTATTGCAGGATCCTTGTCACACTATAATATATATACAACGTCAAATATGATTGTTGGTGGAAAAGTAGCCAAGTAGAAGGAAAATTCTATGAATTGAACAATAAGTATAAGCCAATTCAACATCTATCCTATCAAAACAAAGCAACCTGACTATATAGTTGATCTTAGGCTTTTGTATAGAGAAATTAAAATTCAGAGATTTCTCAATATAAATTTCATATCAGTCATGCAAAAACTAGATCTACTTTGAATGATTCAAAATGAAGTTAAAGATTGCATTTAACTGTATCAATAAGCCAACTACCACAAAGAAGAATTTCGGAGAAACTAAGAGGACTAATTAGCCAACTATCACAAATTTACAATCACATATAATACTGTTCTTTAGGATAGTATTTTTTAACTCGATGTGATTTTTTAGAAGACTCACCCTCACCATCAACTTCAGGATTTTTAAAATATCATGAAGTTCCACATGTATGACAAAACGCATCATCTTTATGATCATTGATATACCGTGGTTTCACGGTATTATTAATACTTTTTCCTTAAGTTTAGTGTGTACAAAAGCCTTTTTGTGCTAATTTTTATATAAGTTTCTCCTTATTTGCAGGAAATCTGTTCAAAGATGAATGCGGAGGTTTTTGAGCGAAGAAATGCAGAAGAGACCACCTACGGAGCTTGTGACGGTCCGTCATGCTTGTGAAGGTCCGTAGGTGGCAGCGTAGTGCAGCTGCTGAAAGAAGATGGGGAGGTCTGACAAAGTGTGGGGTTACGGAGTCCATGACGGTCCCTCGTGTCTATGATGGTCCGTCCTACAGGTTCATCATGAAGTTCAGAGAAGTAGTCTCAGTACCCATATTCCAAGAGTTTAAATGTTTTGAAACGAAGACCCTCGACGGACCGTTGTGCCTGTGACGATCCGTCATACTTGCCGTCGAGGGTAATGAAGAGAGCAACAGAAGAAATTACACAAGTATGGGACGACGGAGTGCACGACGATCCGTCGTGGCCACGACGATCCGTCGCGGGGTCCGTCGACCCAACCGTGTTTTGACAGATTTCCATCAAATAGAATCCTTGTTTACTTAGGTTTTTATTTTCTATAAATAGTTCGAAAAACCTCGTTTTTGAGGTTAGACTCTGGATCATTCTTAGATTTTTGAATATTGGGAGACTCTTGAATATTTTGTAGACTCTTTGAGAGATTATTGATTATCTTGAGACTTTTATCATTGATTGTGGGTGATTTTTTCTGATTAATCAATTGAACTTTCGGATTTTACTCTTTCTCATTGAAGTAAGTACATGAATTCTTATATCATATATTTGAATATTGTGATTATGACTATGGGTAACTAAACTCCATAACTAGGGTTGTGGGAACCATAGGCAAATAATGAGATAAAACCTAACTAAAATAACAATTCTAGAATAGTGTCTTGCATGTATTAATAATTCTTTCGCGTAGAAATCTTTTTAACGAATGGTCAACGTTAGAACTCGCCTTAATGCTACTTGCCGGACCAAGGAGGTAAATAATAGAAAAAGAATTATCAACATAGATTTAGTGTATACTATCTAATAAGCTAGTATTGATTGGTACGAGGTAATAACTTAGTCAAATATTGAATACGATGCTTAATATGAGGTAAAGATAAGGGTTAGGATAGCAACACACGTAGCCGGACCAAGGTACGGAGTGAGATTTTCTAGATGCCGGACCAAGGATTTAGAAATACATAACTTATCACTTTGCATGCAAGATACTAGGAAAGAATTGTTATAGTTAGAATTATCAAGTTATGAACCTGTTGGGAACACGTAAACCCTAGTTACTTTGATTAATTGATTAAACTCCAACATTCGAAGCTGTTAAGTGTCTCTTCCAATTTCGTTAGTTATTTTCATTCATTTAGATATAGAAACCCCCCTTTTTATTATTTTTTTGCTTTCCAAGGAAGTAATTGACCGAACAATAGTAATAATAGATTGAAGTTAAGTCTAAACTATTTTCCTCGTGGGAACGATCCCAACCTCACTAGTTGGGTTATTTAGCTTTTAGATTAACTTAAACTTATTACTTTAGTTTAGTTGATATTTTCTTGATTTTACTTTGTTTTATTGTTTTTGATTTGTGTAGAACCACCCTCCTTGTTTGCCAAATACACGGAGAGGAAGAGAACCCTTGTTTCCCTACGATCACGAATTAGAGCATACACTACACAACATGAATCGAAACTTAGGAATCAATGATGATGATCCAAACCAGAACATTCCAGCTCTGGTTGATGTTCATGGTCAGTTATTACCCGATGCCCCGGGTGAACACCAACAGAGGGGACAAAATCCCGTTCCACGGCCCCAAGCATACTACAGAGGCTAGGATAATATAGAAGACTGCGATGGGCCACTTGTCTCGCCTCCTCTACCCACAGGCCACACCTTTGTGGTAACTAGTAGCCTGATGCAAATTCTCACTGCCAAAGGTTTGTTTTCAGGCTACCTTCTGAGGATCCACATGCCCATATAGCTAAGGTAAGGGCAGTGTGTAAAAGTTGTGTAGGGAGGCCTGACTTGGACTTAGATGTAATAGCGCTTAGAGTGTTTCCTCTCTCACTGACGGGAGAGCTGCTATATGGTTCACTGAGCTCCTGTACAACTCAATTTTCACTTGGAACCAACTAAGGGATGTTTTCTTAGCGCGCTACTATCTGGTCTCCAAGAAAATAAACCACAAAGACAGAGTGAACAACTTTGTGGCACTACCAGGAGAGTCTGTTAGTAGTTCTTGGGATAGATTCACCTCGTTATTGAGAAGTGTCCCAAATCACTGTATAGATGATGAGTCACTGAAGGAATACTTCTATCGGGGATAGGATGATAATAATAAAGCGGTGTTGGACACTATAGCATGTGGATCTTATGGGGAGTGTCCTTATGCTGAGATTGCTGAAAAATTAGAGAAAATCTCCCGGAATAATAAAGCTTGGAGTACTAGGAAGTCAGATACTGGGAGAAATACCTTTGCAGTGCAATCCACTCACAACCCAGCCACAGATGAGATTCGTGAAGAAATGGCTCAGATGAGAACTGAGCTTGGGTTGGTACTAAAACATGTCACTGGGGGTACAGAATAGATAAATGCAGTCAAATACTTGTCGAAACCACCATCTAATGATGAATTCTATTATGCGGAGGACTCCTATGCAGTAAATGAGCAGACGGGGGGTTTCCGACCGAGCGCCCAAGGCTCAAATAAGGATAATTAGCGCCAAGGTCTAGGGAACCAAGGTCGGATCTATGGTAACTATAGCTGTGAGGGTCATTATGTCCGAGATGGAAACTACAACCGCGACAACAACTTCAATAGGGGTAACTACGGTAACAGAAATGATAGGAATGGGCCCTATGTCCCTCCTCAAAATTGTGAAGTTACTCCTAGGGATGGTGGAGATAGTATGGCGCGAGTTGAGGATATGTTGCACAAAATGATGAGGAGGTTTGATGCTACTGATGAGCACATTAAACAGTTAAGGTGTGATTTAGCAAGTATTGGGCAAAAAGTTGATACACATGGAATATCGATTAAGCAGATCAAGTTGCAAATGGCCCAATTATATGCGACAGTGAACACACGGCAACCGGACACTCTTCCTAGCAACACTATTATAAATTTGCAGATATATATATATATATATATATATATATATATATATATATATATATATATATATATATATTGTAGATTACAATTTTTCCACTAAATATAGAACAACAAGATACCACAACACATTTTTAAGATGCAACATAGATCTGCAGATTTACATATTGCACATTTTTAAGCCCAAGCATGAATGACTCTCCTAATACAGGTATACTTGTTGATACCACTAACGATTCACATGACATTTTGCAGCAATCCCATAAAATACAAAACACAAGCTCAAAAGAGGAGAATCATGAAAATGGTAAGTCTACTCCCTCTAACTCTATGCTCGACTAGTTTACTCATGATCAAAGAATTTTTTTTTTAAATTACTATATTTGATAAAAAAAAGATAATTTTGAAATTAGAAGAGACCATATGAAGTCTTTCTTGATAGATATGGTACATTGTTTGTTTGACACACAAAGCTAAAGGTACTCGTCTATAAAATTTTGTCGTTCCAACTTGTATGAGAGGTCAAGAAAATTGAATCGCAGATGACAATAGCTCGCTCTCCTAAAACCTCTTTATTACAGTTCTATTTATTGACAATAGAAGATTACATCGCTTTAGGCTCTTCTAATTATAGAACCATTCACATTTCCTATAAGTTGATGAAATACACATTTCAAGGAAACTAAATTTAATGATATTGGCCATAGATTTAAAATGCAGAAACTTGATATCAATAAACAATATCAATACTTAAAATGAAATCGTTAATGCTTGTACGACAACTTAAATAAGCACATGATTGATATAAAAAGAACCAAGTTTTCAGAACTATGGTGAAATCAACATTTCCATCCTCTGCTAATCCTTCTCCACCCTGTTACCTTTAAGATTTTGCTATACATATTTTCTTACAGATAAGTGTATTTCTTCTTTCATTTTTATAGGGGATATATGGCACCAAAATATGCAATGCACGGTTATTTAACACCAAAAGCAAAAATTTACAGCTTTGGGGTTGTTACACTTGAAATTGTGAGGGGTAGAAACAGTGCTAGTTGCAGGCCAAGTGATCTGACAATTTACCTTCTTGATTCGGTAAAGCCTCAAACAAGAGGTTTCCAATTTCATTCATTGATGCACATGCCTAATAAACAGTTGCCATTGTATTTTTACTTGAATTCTTTTTCTAATTTGATCGATATCTGTTGGTTCGATTGCAGGCTTATGTATTGCAAGAGCAGGGAAATTTGATGATCCAAAACTTGGAACATATTATTCTTGGACAAAAGCTAATGCCATTCTGGAATTAGCAATGATGGTTAGCAGTATCATTATATTTTCTTTTTCCAGAAATAAAGAACTTGTTCAAATCTAACCATCTAAGGGCTCCATCAGAACTGTTTTGCTGTCAACAGCACAAATGCAGAAGAGTAGAAGACTCGTGTTTAAGGCTCAGGGCACCCAGAAATCAACTAACAAAGCTAAATTACGAGCTAGAATCCCAAAATTAGTACAAAAACACAAGAATATCAAAATCCTAAAGCTAAAATTTAGACTTTCAAAGATAGAATTCTTACCTGATAAACCCTAAATCTGTCTGAAATCAAGTTTCGCAACGAGAAGTCTGAGAGAAAAGTATGATGGAGAGACTTAACTTCAGTTCATCTTGCCAACAACCCCAATCAATCCCTTCTAAACAAAAAAAAAAACTAAAATTCATTCAATATGAAGAAGCTTGATGAAATCTTCAGCTGTTACCTTGAAGAAATCTTTAGCTCGGAGAAGAGAAAGCTCGGTCAGCTCGGTGAGTTCTGCAGCTCGATCTTCAGCTCAATATTCAGTTCGATGTTCAGCTTGGAGAAGAGAAAATGTGATTTCTTCAGCTCAGAGAAGGAAAAGGAAGCGTGACTTGAAGGAAAAGATCGATCGTTAGCAAAGGCAAAAGTAAAGGGAAAGGGAAAACTCGATTTTCAGCAAATGAAAGTGAAAGCGAAAGGGAAAGCTCGATTAATGTTTTTAATGTTGTTTTTTTAATGAAAGGGAAAGGGAAATGGAAAGATCTTCAGAAAAGGAAAGTCTTTTTAATCTATTATTTTTAATGTTTGTTTTTTGTTTAATAAAAATGGGAGAGAGAGTAAAATTGTTGGAGGGAATATAAAATTTTGGTGAAAATTTTAAGACCACACTTATAATGTGTTGTTTTTACAATAATAAAAATAGGAATTTAAAAAGTGTTGTCATATATGTAAAAAAATTGTTGCCAATTATATCATTTTGTCGCAACACTTATAAAGTGTAGCTTATAGTATTAAAGAGTACACTTTTCAAGTGTTGCCAATATTATCGTTGCTATAAGTTACAAAAATTGGCTACAAGCGTTCCCAAGAATACTTTAGGCAACACTTTAAAAGTGTACTCTAGAATAAGTGTGGCTGTAGACCTAAAATGGTGTAGCTAGCGATCCGGTCAGCGTCCCTGACTTGATCCCCAGAGAGTTACCTCTCTCTATGCGTCAGGGAGAGAGCACAGACTCCACTGTTTCAAAATCTTTATTTGAAAACATTACCAAAGGAATATTGAATTCATTGGTGAAAATCATTGTGAAAAAGAATTAAAAATTAGTCCATGATCACCATTTCACTAAATTCTTGGGTTTCTGAATAAAACCCTAATAAATTATTTCAAAACCTTGATATAAACACTTAAATTCATAAATAATAATGGGTAAATGAAGATTTAAGATTAGGAATTTTTATCCAAATATTTCTTCTCTAAAACCTTGTCCAAATCGCCATAACAAACCTCCCAAAACTAAAAATTAGTGAAATGGAATTCAAGTTTTAGAGGATATTTTTCCTAGGAATCCTCCATAAACACGGACCCTTGTTCGTGAACGCGGTAATAGATCATAAAACAACTCCACGAATGCACCCCTACCTCCACGAACATGGAGGTCAACACATTCACCTTCCCCGAGCGCGACCAAGTCTCCCCGAATGTAGGGGTCCCAATATATTACTCTCTGCGAACGCAGTTATAAGCTCTGTGAACGTGGAGGGTTGACATCTACAACAAAGATGAGAAAATCAGCCAACACAAAACCCTTCGAAAGGATCCTCAGGATTTTTTCGGAACCCCATGCAAACAATTCATATACGCAAATTGATTGTACTCAATTTTCTAGACCCAACATATATAACCATCGCAAAACGAATCTAAGGTACCCTTAACCCAAAACTTGTGAAAGTCAAAGAAATGAGAATAATACCTAAAAAGGCCAAATCATGTTCGGGACGTCTAAAAATTCAATCAAGACCACACATAGGTCTAAAATTATCCCTCAAATCCAAATGAACTCTCGAAATTCCGATCCGAGCATCTGAACCTTTAATATTGACCAAAATCAATCCAAAGACTAAACTTTCACAAATATCCAACTTAAGCTCTCTTCAAGAAGACTCTGAATATGATATTGACGACTCTCATAGACCAAATTCCACATTTTTGTACTGATGAAATTGATAAAATTTTATTTTCGACACTCAAAAGTCTAAAAGGCATCGAAAACCACTTTTTAACAAAATTAGCCTTTCAAACTCTGAACTTATGAAAACCGATAATTACCTAAAGTTCCAAACCAACCTTCACAAATTAATCAAAAATAATTCGAGGTCAGTATCGGGAGAAAAAATAGTAAACTATCAAAATGACTTGCAAGTCCCACACAGATATGAATCTCAGTAACGGGCGTAAGCCTTGTCCAACCTCTAACAAACTCGATCTTCGTTGGATCCACTTGAATACCCTCATTGGACACCACATGTCCTAAAAATGCAACCGAATCAATCCAAAACTAACACTTTGAGAACTTGGCATATAGCTTATCTTACCTCAATCGATGGAGTACAATCCTCAAATATCGATGATGATCCTCCCTGGTCTTGGAGTATACAAAGGTTTCATCGATGAACACTATCATAAAGAAATCCAAATATGACTGGAACACCCCGTTCATCAACTCCATGAATGTTGAAGAGGCGTTAGTCAAATCAAAATTACATAACAAGAAAATCATAGTGCCCACAATGGGTCATGAAGGATGTCTTAGGGATATCATATGCCTTATTATTAAGCTGATGATAATTGAACCTCAAACTAATTTAAAAAATAAAGATGCCCCCTGAGCTGGCAAAATAAGTCATCGATACGAGGAAAATGATATTTGTCTTCACTTTCACTTTCACTTTTTTTTATTGTCGATAATCGATACACATCATTATGATACTATCCTTCTTACTCAAAAATAAAACGAGATCACCCCACAGAGAAACACTAGGGTGAATGAATTCCTTGCTCAACAATTCCTATAACTGATCCTTCAACTCTTATGGAGCCATATGGTAAGAAGGAATATAGATGGGCTAAGTGCCCAACTCCAGGTGAATTTCAAAAATCAATATATATCTACCCGGAGGAACACCTTAAATATAATGCTCTTGAACGACAAAGAATCCAAGGACGGTGTCTCAACACTAGTATCTCGAATAAACTCCAAATATGACAAACCCTCTTTACCAACAAACCTCTGAGCTTAAATAAAGGAGATGACTTTGCTAGGGTAAGAACAACTAGAATCCATCCACTCAACTCTCGGGACACCCGACGTTGCTAAGGTAACAACCTTAGCATAACAATCAAGAATAACATGATGCCAAAAGTCAATTCATACCCAAAAATAATATCAAAGTCTACTTACCTAGAACCATCAAGTCTACCCAATTATCATACCCGACTAACAAAACAAGACAAAATCGATACATTCTATCTAGTACTAAGGATTCACCTATTGGTGTAAAAATATGAATAAACACATGCATGTTATCAGACATCATATCACATTCGACAAAAAATTGGTAGACACATATAGAACGTAGACACAAATCAAACAATACAGATGCACCTACTGGAACAATACCTATAATCACAACAACCATAATACTCGACCTCAAGCCTCCCAAGAAAAACATAACATTGTCCTTCTCGACCAACTATAGGCTGGGTAAAACATTAACTTTCATTCTTCGCAGCTGGAGCACCCATACCAGAAGCCTTGTTGCCTCTACCAAACTAAACTATACCACGACCCAGGCTAGAGGCACTAAACTCTAGCTGGAGCAGATAAATTAGAATATTGGGATCCTGAGTGAGTCTTTATAGGAAATTAATCTGATAAAGATCGTCACATCAAAAAGAAGACATTGACATAAATAGCTGATGTGATGGAGTAGATGAGCTACTGTGGCTACCCCGATTAGAACTACAGGACCCTTTATATGTCTGCCCGCTCTCAACTATTAGAAGTAATGCATACACAGGTTCAAGAGGCTGAAAGAACATACCACTTATACGAGAACCTCTGTCTCCAGATGATGTGCTAGAAAACTCACCAGACGCGGGCCTCTTGGAGTCCTTAATTTCCTCTCTAACCATCAACTCGACATCCTTGGCGGTACTCACAATGGAATGGAAGAAAGCTCCCTCTCTGGTTTCTCTGAACACATAAGATATGATGGAGAAGGTCAACCCTCTCATAAAACTTTGGACTCTCTCTGCCTCATCTAGAACAATAATCATGGGATGCCTAGACAGCTCACAGAAGCGAGCTTCATACTGAGTCATGGATAAACTACCTTGAGTCAATCTATTAAACCTCAATCAAATCTCGTTTCTCATTCTCCAAGGGATGACACGGTCCTAGAAAGCACTAGAGAAAGCATCTCACTTTACTATAGGGGATCCAACTGGTCTAGACCTCAATGGTCCACGAAGATGAAGTGCAACAAGACCAACCCCACGAGCATCCACGATACCCATTTCCTCCAGTATCTCATGACACAAAGTCAAGAACTCACGAGCCTCCCACTCTTACCACCCTAAAACAGGGGGATTTCATCTTCTGAAACCTCTTATAACATTGATAATCAATTGTTTTAAGTATAACCTCAGGAGCAATCTATGCTCCAACAGTTGGTGCAAGAACTACATGTGGGTGACCCACCCGATTATGAATATTCAAAAATTGTTGCTGACCTGGGGTTTGCGTTCCCCCCTTGTCTAAGAACCTTGTGGCTTACCTATCGCACCCGTAAGAAAAGATCTCCAGCAAACCTAACCGGCACTACTCCATGAGCATGACCTCTAGCTCGAGACCAACCTCTACCCCTAATTGGGCCTCAACAACTTCCTCGAGGACTGCCACCCTCTATCAATTAGAAGCAAAATTCTGGAACTTGACATCTCCTAAAATAACATGCAACAAATTAACACTAACGAAGGTAACCCCACATCATAAGAAAGAACGGACGTGATGGAATTTTTCTATTCCTATCAAGACAAGTCAAACCTAAAAAAAATGAAAGAAATGCAAAATAAAACAAGAACAACAAAAAGTTGGAAAAATACTCATATTAAGAACACTCAACATCAATAACACTCATCGGTAATGACCTCTACATCAATACTCACCGGCAATGACCTCCTCATCATCAACCATTAAAAGTCTCATTATGATGCTTAAATTCAATACAAGCAAGAGATTTCACACCACAAGGAAGAGACAATCACTTAAGCAAATCAAGTCCACAATAATGTCATGGAAACATTTCATCAATCATCACATTAGGGTTCACAACAAGACAAATTCACAAAAGTATCATGATCAATACATTTCCTTTTCATTTAACCTATTTTATTTATTAAGATTTATCAAGTGGAAGATGAACCCATCACCTTATTCTCATTCTTCCTCAACACACACAATGAAGGAAATACACTAGATTTACACGGTTTAGGAGATCACTTGTGTTAATTCAATCTACTAGTTAATCCAACACTTTAGTCTTCCCCTTCCAAACAACTCCAAAGCCACACAATCTAATACAATCAAGTATCTACAATAAGAATCCGGTAATAACAATACTCAATTCAAACACTTCGGAAAAAATTGGTCAACGAAACTCAAAAATCCAATTCCATAAATGAGGTTTAAAATAAAAAAATCTTTACTTGAAAACATTACCCAAGTCATTAGGAACTCATTGATGAAAATCATTTTGAAAAAGAATTAAAAATTAGTCCAAATCACCATTTCATTAAATTCATGGTTTCCTGAAGTAAACCCCAAACTAATCATTTCAAAACCTTGATATGAAGACTTAAATTCATGAATAACAATGTGTATATAAATAAAGATTTAAGATTAGAAATTGTTATTCAAACATTTGTTTTCAAAAACCTTCTTCAAAATCGCCACAACACAGATCTCAAACTAAAATATGGTGAAACAGAGTTGAAACCACAATTTTTAGATGATATTTTGTCCAGGGATCCTCCGCAAACACGGATCCCTGTTCGCCAATGTGGACGGATAGCTCATAAAATAGCTCCGCTAACGCACCCCTACCTTCACGAACACGGAGGTCAACACACATTGATCCCCCACGAGCTGACCAATACTCCGCAAACGTGGGGGCCTAATACACTATTCTCTGCGAACGCAGTCACAAGCTCCGCGAACGTGAACGGTTGATATCAGCAACACATATGAGAAAATCAACCAACGAAAAATCCTCCAAACGGATACTCGAGATTTGTTAAGAACCATGTACACATAATTCATATATGCAAATTCATTATACTCGATATTTAGGACCTATCAAAACCATAGAAATACGAATGTAGGTACCGTTGACCCAGAACTCGTGAAAGTCACAAGAAATGAACATAATACCTAAAAATGCCAAATCGAGTTCAGTACCTCTACAAATTCAATCAACACCACACCTAGGCCTGAAGTCATCCCATCTGAGTCCTAAAAAAAACTCTCAAAATACCGATCAGAGTATCCAAACCCCAAATGTTGACAAAAGTCAATCAAAAGGTTAAAATTTCATAAATATCCAACTTAGGTTCTCAATCCTCAAACAACTCCGAGTATAAAATCAACAACTCTCATAGACCAAATTCCACAGTTTTGGACTAATGGAATCGACGGAATTTCACTCTAACACTCAAAACTTTAAAAGACATAAAAAATCACTTTTTAACAACTTTAATCTTTTGAACTCAGAACTTACGAAAACCCACAATATTTTACATTAAGTTCCAAAACAACTTTCACAACTTAATGAGAATAACTCAAGGTCAATATCGGGAGGGAAAAATAGTAAACTATCAAAAAAGACCAACTAGTCATTACATTCACTTTGGATCAACAATAATTTCCAAGTGTCGATCATGTCCGATGTGTAGGCTCATAGCATGACACATACTTTCTTCCATCATTTTTATAACATATATACGTCTCACTAATCAAATTTTATTCTCAAGTAACCATTAACCTGCCTCAGTGCCAGACTACTGTTTTATTAAAAATACAACAAACATAAGTTTAAACTCATGGTTTCGAAAGTACAAGGGGTTCAATACTAAGAACATAAACGATTGAGTTCACCTAAAAGTGTTCAAGAAAATTTAATACATCAATTAATGTAGTACCAAACCCTTGGCTAGCTACTTTAACATTAGATAAGCTCTTCCATCAATAGGTGACAAGTTCCTGTATCATATAATACGTTCATTAACAGTATCCTTTGCATAAACAGAAATTATATAACTATTGTTTTTCAATCTGAGCTAATTAATTAAAAAAAATAACAAAACAAACAGAAAGTAGTAGTATTTACATGTATATATCTCCAAGTTTTAAAGCAATTTGAGGCTATATAGTTTCGTCCAATGTGAGAGCTCTTAAATCATCATCTGTTATATTCTGAAAAGACAGATGCAGAGAAAGATAAATATGTAAGAAAACAAACATATAAACAACAACAATATATACCGATGTAATTTCATAAATGAAATCTATGGAGGATAGGATCGTCTCAACGAGTTTAGGGGCCTAAAATAAAACATCATAAAGAGTCCTTTATAACATACACAGTTTAATCCTATACATGGGGTTGGAGAGGTTGGATATAAGCAAAAATTAGGAACTAAGAATGTAAACATGAATGTAAAGTTTCAAATAAAAAATATAATATAAGGTTTAGAATAATAAACCTCGACTCAAAATTTTGATAAGTTTATATAATGGTATTAAAACACTATTGTGCTGAATTTGATAGGTTGATATAATGATATTGATATAGTAATGATTAGTTTTATGCTTCAAATTTGAAGAAGACACCAAAAAATAAATTTGATTTGTTTGTGAACACACAACAATAGATTTTGCATAATGTGGAAGATTTGACTGTTTGAGATGCTTTAAAATATTCAATTATGAGAGAATAAAAATAATGAAATGAAAATAAGAAAAGTATATGTAAGAATGTTGGTTCATAATAATCGTCAGAATATAAATGAGGCAACAATACAGATAGTCAGATAGAAATGATGGTACGAATAACTAACACTATTCCATTTCTCAATTGATCCCTATATGAGGTAGAAAATTATTATATTTTTTATCAATTTTTTTTCTATATATATATAGAGAGAGAGAAAGTAGAGACCCCAAAATAAATCGAAGCCCCAAACAATTGCTTCAGTAATCTTATTATCAAGACAACCCTAATAAAGAATAAAATATAAGCACATCTTGTTTCTACTTTCGTGAAGTAGAAAATTTATTTTTGACATATACTTAGTTTGTCAAAAAAACAAAAGAATTAAAAGTATGAAAATAAGAAAACATGACAACAATATAGGAAGAAGCAAAGCGAATGTGAGCAACAGATAATAATCATATAAAAAACAATTTGGCACCTAAATAATACTATTAGTAAGGAGAAGCATAGTCGAGGCCGTCTTCTTTCCTCTCCCATACACATAATACGATAAGACTCGTAATTTTCTTTCTTTTAAGTAAGGGTGTACATAGGAAGGGAAATATTTTTCCAGAAAAATTTTCTTAGAAAACAAATAGATTTCTAATTTATAAATATCTTTCGTAATATATCTTTTATTTTTCTTGGCACCAACACACCCTAAGTCTTATAAATAAAACAAAATTGAGTGTTCCACTATAAAAACATCAACAATTTAATTCACCTTTTTCCCCTCAGCCAATGACTTGAACCGCCAAAAGAGGTCCCCAAGTTGCTTTTCCTCAAAACTATATCCAAGCTATGACAAAATACAATGAGTGTTGTTAATGCACATTTATATATAATAATATCATAATTTAGTTTATTGAAATTTTAGTATATGTACTATACCTCAAGCATTTTATTTTTTAATGCATGACGTCCACTGCACAAATAATATTAGCCATATTAATCCAATTCTACCTTCTAAATAGTAAAAAAAAATGTTTTGAAAGCTTTTATCAAAGTCCAATATATGCAAATCTGCATTATAACATTTTTTAAATTCTATTCGTGACTTTTACATGATATTTGTTTTAGAAAAGAAAATCAAAAATCTATTGAGTTGTACCAACAATAACAAATTCAGTGAAATTTCTTAAGTAGAGTCTGTAGAAGGGAGAAGGTACACAGACCTTATTCCTATCTCGTAGAGATATCTCGTAGAGATAGAGAGATTAATTTCGATAGACTATTGATTCAAGTAAAGCATTTCAAAGCAATTTGAAAAAGAGAGAACAAAAACTAAAGCAATAGTGCAATAAAGCGAAAAGTATAGTAATAACAATAGTGCATCGTACCGATGTCAAAAAATCAAAACAATTGAGACGGTTTCAAAAAATGTAATTTGGATCATATAAAATTAACTAAAAAAATAAGGAAAAATGACAGAAATTCCACTTTTAAGTTCTCTTATTGTACCTATTTTTATAAATTTTCAAAAATTCTTATTTTCGCGCATCAGATTAATGTATCAGCGTATTAGATTAATGTATTCCACGCATCATATTAATGTGTCAGCTCATTAGATTAATGTATCTCGTGCATCAGATTATTGTATCACGTATAAAATGTACATCACTTCATATATAAAATGTAATGTATTTTATTTAACAATTAATTAATCTGGAGCATTAGATTAATGTATCAACGATTATATTATTGTATTAGTTTGAGGAATTTCTGTAATTATAAATTTGTAAGGGACAAATAATAATTTTGTCTTAAGAGTATGTGATTCTATCCTTTGCCCAAAAAATATCATGATATAAATAATTGATCAAACTGAATCACAACGTTATTATAATCAATGCGTACCTGAGTTTTCCCAATTTAATACCATGTTCAGTAGCACGAATAAATCCAACATCTTCAGCAGATATAAATTCATATGTTCCTCTGTTCTTTAACATTCCATCCTAAATTAAAATAGAATAAATTCAAATACCTTTTTAATTAGTTAAATAGGCTTTACATACATAGTTTTCTTTGCTTTTTTATTTTTACAACTAAATTCTTCAGATATTTAAATTGGGCGCAAAAATACCACATGTTCTTATTTAATTTGTCATTTTGTTGTGTCATCCATAATTTTATAATATACATTTTAAAATTTTGGCCAATTGCTAAAACAAATCTATCTATTCGATTGTTGTTAGTGTCATTTGATGCTTTTTAAAAAGGTCTTATAACTCACCTTGGATTCATCTTTATTTCTTAGTCTATCTGTTCAAACTCAGACTCTTTAGACTTTGATTCCTCGTTTTGTTAAATAAATATCACATTAGGACCTGGGGTGGGTCTATGATTTTCATTTAGGGTGTTCGAAAAATAAAAGTATGAATGTGGAAATAAGCGAACAAAAGTTTTTTAAGGAATGTCACACATAGTTTCAAAGGAACTTGCCACTGGACTATCTCATTTTTCTTGTCATTAAGGGGGTTCAAAATAAATATGCGATGTAATTTTTTACCGAGTGGATTCGGGTGAACCCCTGAATTAAGTATGGGTCCGCCCCTGATTAGGATAGGGCCGACTCAACAACATTGGGGCCTAAAGTGAAATTTAAGAAAGGAGCTCTAATGTTTTGTTTTTTTCATCATATATACTTTTATTTAAAATCTAATTTCTAGCTATTTTAGATGCGAAGTCATTAGGTATTATTTTGTAATCAATTTGTTATAAAAATTTCTTTTTCGAATGATTATATAGCTAATTTACTCGATCTCTCTTAAGACATTGTTAATCTTAAAGAAGATTTAGAGCCCATTTGGTTTGTCTTAAAAGTCTGTCAAACCTATTTGTAGGTCAGTTTTGTCTTTTGAAAGTGTTTGACATATAAAAAATAACTTGAATCAAGTAAAAATGACTTAAAATAAGTTACGAAGTGTTTAACAAGGTAAAAGATGACTTAAAATAAGTCAAAAATGACTTAAAATAAGTCAGAAACCAAAAGTAGGTCTCCCCCTACTTTTTAATTTTTGACTTAACACTCATTTCAGTTTAACTTTTTTATTTTTGACATAAAAACTACCTTTTTTAGACAATCCAAACGGGCTCTAGATCTATTTTAATTTCGAAAAAACTTCTTTTGGCTGGGGCAAAGTTACATGAACTGTTAACATTATTCTATAAGCAATATGTATATTTGGAAAAGAATCAATTCTTTTTATTTGATTGAGTATTTTCATAAGATCATTATCTTCTACTAGTATTATTTCCCTTAACACTTTTAATTCAAAAAATAAATGTAAACCATCAATATCAGAATAACTATTACGTGTTAAAGAAAGTTAAAGGTACAGACAATATTTTTTAAATTCTCTTCATCTAGTGATCTCAATATTTTACCATTAAATAAGAAATAAAAAATATTCCATATGCTTCAATTTAAAAAATTGTTTGATCTACTCTACGTATATAAACAATCAACTCTAAAAGATTCTTCACAAGGGACTTTGTGATTTTGTTCTCATCAAATTATTTCTTACGAAATTCAAATTTATTTTCATCTCATATATAATTTCCTATTAGAAATCATAACACTCTTAGTATATATAATTTTTTTAAAAAAATAATATATCTAAATAATTGTTTCTAAAAATAGGGCCCCAAAATATTGAATTAAAAAATATTGTATTAACTAAATAAAATTGACCTGGTGAATTCCACTTTCATGAGAAAAAGCATTAGCGCCAACAATGGCCTTATTTGGCTGCAACTTAAGCCCACTATACTCCTCTACCTGCATATACATAACAACAATAATTATTATATGCATAATTAATTTTAACCACTAAAATACTATATATACATACCATGTTGCTTGTTGTGAATATTTATTTTGTATTAATCCCAGTATACACACCACCTAGTACTTCCTCTCCACGATATTTTATGGTCATTACTATCTATACAAAATAGAAATAACAATAATATTAATTAGCTAGAGATAGATTAACATTTTATTATATATATAAATAATAATGAATAACTTTCACATATAGCAAAAATAAAAATTATATATGTATGTTATAGATATATATAGTTTGCTATGGAACTTTTAATTTGTATAATTCGCTACATCATCTAATTTTATACAAATTATTCAGATTTGTATTTGAGCCTGTTTGAATTGGCTTTTGGCTTATTACTTATAAGCCAAAAAAGTTACAAGTTATTTTTGTTATTTTGGCTTTAAAATAAGTGCTTCTAAGCATTTTTTATATTACCCAAACATTTCAAAACTGCTTAAAAATTATTTTGACTTAAAAACAACTAAAATAAGTCAATCCAAACAAGCATTAAATTCATTTATATATTATAATTGTAGAATAAGATTTGTATTTGCCTAATTATAAGTGTATAAGACGAAAATATATGTATTTATATTTGTATACACTTTTCTCTCATTTTTATATAAATACAAACATATTTTATAGATTTTATACTGAAATATAAAAAAATGACTAATAGTATACCGAATCCTATGGCCAAAAAAAATATTTAATGCAAATTACAATTAAATTAGAATAAATTATGGATATAACATTAAAGGTTATTCTCTCTCACCTCTTCTAGAGAAGCATTTCCAGCTCTTTCACCAATACCATTGATGGTTACATCTACTTGTCTTACTCCTGCACAAATTCCCTAAATTTCATCGAAGTATCAGAGTCAAACTAACGATATGTATTTTTAGAAATGAAGTATTCTATTTGTTTACTTTTAATAGTCATATTGCATTTTTCAAAAGTTAATTTGTTTAATTTTCAAAATACATTATTCAGTCAAAATTCTTATCATTTGACTCTAAAAAAAGAAAATCATAACAATTAAAAGTAGACGAAGGGTGTAGTTAAAAGCTAATAAATACATACAGCTAATGTGTTGGCAGTAGCAAGTCCAAGATCATTGTGACAATGTACTGCAAGGATCACATTTTGGATTCCTAGGGTATTGGCTTTTATGTCAACAATTAGTTGTGCAAATTCATTTGGTAAATTGCATCCAATAGTATCAGCCACACAAATGCATGTTGCTCCAGCTTTGATAACTTCTTCAATAATACGGTAAACAAAGTCCTTATCAGATCTGACAAAAAAAAAAAAAGTACATATATATATATGGTAAAATTACAAATATTACAAACCTTGTAGCATCTACCAAGCTAAACCTAACATGCTCGAACCCAAGACTTGTTGCATAAGCCACCATGCTCCTTGCTCTTACCACAACTTCTTCTCTACTCATATTCAATTTATACTTCATATGCATATCACTTGTCGCGATAAACATATCAATCATCGGTGTCTTAGCATACTTCAAACTCTCCCAAGCTCTATCGATATCTTCTTTAGTAGATCTCGCCAAACCACAGATCATCGGTACATATCCCTCTTCATCTATGTTATTACCTGTTTAGACATAGTATAATTAGAAATATTTCACTATAATATATGTATGTATGTATGTATGCATGCATGTATATATATATATGTATGTATGTATCCTAGATACACATGAATCACACTGGATACATGTATCTAGAGTAATTTGCATGTACCTGGGATACAAATTATGGAAGAGTGGCGAGGAAGATTTGTCACAGATACATGTGAAATATAATAGTATTATTAAAATTTGAAATTATAAGATGGAGATATAATTCAAGATTACCAATTTTCTGTGCTACCAACTTTACAAGGTCAAACTCAGCCTGGGAGGCAGCTGGAAAACCAACCTCAATAACATCAACACCAAGCTTAGCTAGCTGACATGCAATTTCCATTTTTTGTTTAGTAGTCATGGATGCACCCGGGGCCTGTTCTCCGTCACGAAGCGTCGTATCGAAAATCGTGACGTAGTTAGGGTCAGATAATTTGCCTCGTTGAATATTTGAGCAACGGATACCATAGGAGGAATGAAAATTCCTTTTGATTGGAGGCACACTATTGTTTTTAGAATGTAATGAAATGTAATTGCAAAAGTAATAATTTGCACAGAGAGAAGTCATTTTTTCAATAGAGTTGTGTATGTGTTTGGCTAAGATGAATAAGCGTTAAAATGGAATAAGGGTATCATAAATGAAAAATTGGGACAAGTTTGAGGAGTTATATGTGTTTGGCCAAATTTTTAATAGAGTTGTGTTTGGTGTGAAAGATAGAGTGGGCAAGGTAGGCAATTATTTATGAGTTGTGGACTATGGTTAGAAAAACAAATACATAATATAGATTCGATGGAAGAACATGCATGATTATTAAGCATGAAAATTTGACGTTTGGGTGATAAATATAAAGGGCAAATACAAAAATATATATCTAAACTTGTTGGGTTTTTTCTCAGGTATCTTAACTATGCTATTTTTCGATTGAATCATTGAACCACCCATAATTTGTTCCTTTTAAACACTGTTGGCTGATGTGAAACCAGATTTTGTGAGGGATATTGACACAGTATATATATATTGTTCCAAAACACATTAGCTCAATTGATAGTGAAATTGTTCGAGAATAATTGTGTTTTATTTCAACTCAATATTTTGGGTTACAAAATTTTTGCATTATAAATTTATTCGTATATTCTTGATCAGGTGGTAAAAGTTCATTATCTATTTAGAAATAGGATAGGTATCCGCATGATCCTATAATTTTGAATTATGACACATGCATGCACATATTATTAATAAAATTATTTATGTTTTATCATCTTTTTAGAATTGTGCAAAGCACAAACAAATTTACTAATGTAAAATACAGTTTAAATTCATAATAGTTATCCAATTATATAAAAGTCAAGAGGTTGAAATATAGAAGTGTTGCTTTTTTCCTTTGCTCTTGAGAATAGGAAATAGAAAATGTCATATGTTTTGAAAAAGTTTTTGGTCAAAATATATGTTATAACTTATATGTATTTTAGAATATTTTTATTCTTAGACGCATTAAGGAACTATGTCCTTATATTGAACATCCATGTTAAAGAATTGAACTTAGGAAAAAATTTGAAAACGACTTAAATTTGGTTTAATCAAATTTTTCAATATTTATGTCCATATCTAACTAAATCTACTCGTAATTGATTATTAAAAGACTCAATACAGTATTTTTTAGATGATAACACTAACTTATTTTATTAAGTGCCAAAAACACACTTAAACTATCCTTTTTTTTTTTAGTTTCATACCTGAACTATTGAGAGTGTGAGTTTCATACCTAAACTATCATTTTTTTAGTTTAAAAAATGTGATATTACACATGGATAAAATATTCCATCTTGACAAAACTTAAATGATATACTATTAATATTAATTGAAAATTAAATAATAAAATATTACTATCTATTAAAAAAATTTAAACATATAATTTGAATTATTTTTCTAAAAATAAAATTGATATTATTTTATTTTTTACAAATATAGAAATTCTACCCCTTCCTATGTAACCCTCCGCTCTTAATTTTTTTTTTTTGCATTTTTTTTATTTTGTGTTGGATATATACGCATATATATTTTCAATAGTGCGAATATAACATAAATAAGTAAAAAAAGAAATTAAAAATGTCTTGCGACAACAAATAAATAATATTTTCGATATCATATATCGAACACAAAATGACAAAAAAAAGTTGGAAGCGGAGAGTTAGGTGGGCAATCTAAATTAGTATTTGAGGATGGTGGGGGTGGGGGGAGATGATAATATTCTACATATTATTTTATAAAAAATAATAATTTCATTTTAAATTTTAACTAATACTAATAATTTATTTAATTCTTGTCAAGGTTAAATGTTTTGTTCATGTGGACTGTGATGTAGAAATTTTTAAAAATAAGTGAGAGAGTGTATTACGCACAACATGATGAGAGTGGTATAAAAAGAAATTTGTGTTTCTCAATCTAAAAAATGATAATTTAGGTATAAAACTCACACTCTTAATAGTTTAAGTATCAAACTAAAAAATAAAGGTGTTTTGAAGCTTATCTCTAAATTTAACCAAATCAATTTTAAACCTACGCAATGAATTAATATATATTTCACAATAAAACTATAATATTACATTCACACGATGGCAAAACCTTATAAACAAACATGAAAAAATGAGATGTATTGAAAGACACTGCTACTCTCTTAATCAATTGTCTCGTCGAATCTTGAGTACAAAAAATCTCCTTAGTGGGAAGTTTTCCATCCCCATGGAGCCTTGCTCGTTATGAATTCATGTATAATCAAACTCCAATGTCAACACCACGTACAATATAGAAAACCAAAAAATATATAAATTATAAGAATAATATGTAACTTTGCGTGACAATCAAAGTTGATGCTGTTCTCACCTTCACAATATTCTATTATAATTGATATAACTTCCATAAAAAGATCTTGTCCAATCATTTTGACTCCTGCCAAATTAGACGACATAAAATTAGACATCTTTTTCGTTGTCTATTAAAATACTATTAGTTAATATCAAATCAAATCCAAAGAAATTTATAAAGAGAATGAAAAAATTAATGGAAAATTACAATATAAAGTTAGACATCTTTTCTATTAACTACTAAAATAGTATTAGCAAATTGTTAGTGAAAAAACTTACAAGATAATAAAATTGCAAGATTACAATTGAAAATAAAATGAAGAAAGTAATCTCTTCAGGCTGAGGCGCAGATATCTCGCTCTCTTTAAGGAGATTCAAGCCCACTACAGCAAATGTTTTCACCGGTCCAGCAGTAGTCCTCTTTGACTTGTCCCCTCCAGGATACAACAGCCTTCACAAAGTATAACTCAACAACTCTGGACAAGAGTTAAGTTCAAAGCTCCACAAAAAAGAACACCTCCCTTCAACTAATAAGAACTCTCTTTTAGACTAACTATTTCACTCTTTGTTTTTCTCCTATGAATTGTGTGTGTCTAAAACCAAATGAAGACTACCACTATTTATACTACAAGAAGTCTTCCTAGCAATGAATAGGAAGATAATGGAGGTAGTAAATAGTGAAGATTATGGCCTTAGGAGTTACATAGGTTACAATGGGAGTTACATAGGTTAAATAAGTTACAATGGGAGTTACATATGTTACAAAGGGAGTTACATATGTTACATAGGTTACAAATGGAGTAATGGAGGAATTAAGAATGAAATACATTGATGAATAACCAATGCTAATGGATGATGTAGAAGTCATCCATTCCAATGTTCATTCTTATAACTCCAAAATAAAGCACTTTAATTTGTTAAATATTAATATTAAAATGCTAATAACCTAACAATCCCCCACTCATTTTAATATTTAGATAAGAGAGTATATCAGCTGAAGGAAGACTACTATGCATAATCAAGGTGTGCTCTGCATTGAACCTCCACTTAGTGAAACAGTAACTTTTACTCCAGAGTCGTAGTGGTCTCAGACTTGAACTATGATTGCTTACGGGAAATAAAATATCACTGCTCACACATAATAATCAAGGTGTTGACATGAGCTTTAACAGCCAGCACGTTATGGCCATGTGCTATCCCGGTTTCATGAGTGCATTTGAGAATAAGCCCCATTCTCATAGGAAGCGACCTACTTCCACACATCACATAGGTGAAATCTGTCGAGAGTGCTCCTGTAAGATTAACACTCCACCCATACGGGCTACAAATATTCATTAAGAGTTTTATGAACTCAACCTTCACATACTACAGGAAACAATGCACTCACATCATAGGGAGGGGAAACAATAGTGCATTTTTCACAACAAGTCATCATATGATTAGTTTTTCCCTTTGAACCTGGTTATAGGATCTCTAGTCCCCAGGTTGGGTTTCCTCATATATGACTCAAGGATTTGTAGGCTTCAATCCCATTAGGCTTCAATCCCATCCCCCTCGATGTGCTCCAGACCTTTTCTCTTGTTAAGGCCTTCGTAAGAGGATCTGCAAGATTATCACAAGATTTGACATAATCAACATTAATGGTACCATTTGTCAAATACGATCTTACATTACTGTGTTTCCTCCTTATAGGTCTGGATTTACCGTTGTAATAACGATTTTGAACTCTACCAATTGCAGCGGTGCTATCACAATGAATTAAAATAGGAGGAATTGGTTTTTTTCAAAATAAGAAATTTGAAACAATAAATCTCTTAACCAATTAGCTTCCTCACTAGCTGAAGCTAAAGCAATTAGTTCAGCCTCCATGGTAGAGTTAGCAATTATAGTTTGCTTTTTTGATCTCCAACAAACAGCACCACCACCTAAAGTAAAGACATAACCAGTGGTAGAACAGGAATCACCTGACAAAGTGTTCCAATCCGCATCACAAAAGCCTTCAAGTACAGCAGGATATTTTTTATAGAACAAACCACAATTTTTTGTTCCAATTAAATATCTCATAACTCTTGTTATAGCATGCCAATGTTCATTACCTGGCTTGCTTGTAAACCTGTCAAGTACTCCTACTGCATATGCAATATCAGGCCTAGTGCAATCAGTCACATATCTCAAACTTCCGATTATACTAGCATATTCCTTTTGATTTATTACATCATTTTCACTTTCAACAGTAAATAAGTGAACACTTGAATCAAAAGGAGTAGCAACATGCTTGCAATCATGAAAGTTATATTTTTTCAAAATTTTCTCAACATAATGTGACTGGTCAAGGAAAATCCCTCACATATTCTTGTTATTTTTATTCCAAGAATAAAATTTGCCTCACCAAGATCTTTCATATCAAAATGGCTTCTAAGAACATTTTTAGCTTCATCAATAGCATTCATGTTAGAGCCAAAGAAAGATCAACAAATCATCAACATATAGGCAAATAATCACATGAGAATTATTCCAAGACTTATGATATATGCACTTATCACACTCATTTGTTTTAAAACCATTTTCAATCATGCAGGAATCAAACTTTTCATGCCATTGCTTTGGTGCCTGTTTCAAGCCATATAGGGATTTAGTAAGTTTACATACTTTGCTTTCTTGGCCTGCTTCAACAAAACACTCGGGTTGGTCCATATAAATTTCTTCATTTAGGTCTCCATTTAGAAAATCAGTTTTTACATCCATTTGATGAATTAGCAAATCAAAAACTGCAGCCATAGCAACTAAAAGTCTAATGGATGTAATTCTTGTTATCAGAGAAAAAGTATCAAAAAATTCTAGGCCTTCTAGTTGTTTAAAACCTTTTGCAACTAGCCTAGCCTTGTATTTATCAATAGAACCATCCGGTTTCAACTTTTTCCTTAAGACCCATTTGCAACCAATTGTTTTACAACCCGGTGGTAAATCAACTAACTTCCAAGTTTTATTAGAAATTAGAGATTCCATTTCATCATTTACAGCCTCTTTCCAAAAAATAGAATCATGTGAAGATAATGCTTCTTTCAAAGTTAGAGGGTCATTTTCAACATTAAACACATAAAAATCAGGACCAAAATCTTTTTCTACTCTAGCTCTTTTACTTCTTCTTAACTCAAAATCAACTACTTCTTTATTTTCAAAGTTGAAGTAGAAGAACTAGGTAGTGACAAAATATTTTGTTCAATCCTTTGACCCCCACTATTTTTAGTATCAAAAGGAAATTTATTTTCATGAAAATAGCATCACCAGATTCTATTACAATATTATCTTCAAGATTAAAAAATCTATAGGCTGTACTATTTGAAGCATAACCAAGAAAAACACAAGTAGTAACTTTCTTACCCAACTTTGTAATCTTGGGATCCATTAGCCTCACAAAGGCTAGACAACCCCAAACTCTTAGATATCCCAAACTTGGCTTGTAACCTTTCCACAATTCAAAAGGTGTCAATTTAGACTTTTTATGAGGCACACGATTCAACACATAACAAGCAGTTAAGATAGCTTCACCCCAAGAATTTAAAGGTGCATGTGACTCAATAAGCATGACATTAGTCAATTCAACCAAAGTTCTATTTTTCCTTTCTGCTACTCCATTAGACGAAGGAGAGTAAGGAGGAGTAGTTTCATGAATTATTCCCAATGATCTAACAAAAGAATTAAACTCATTTGATTCATATTCACGGCCTCTATCACTTCTAATTCTTTTTATTTTTCTTCCAAACTGATTTTCAACCTCATTGAGATAAGTTTTGAAATTTTGAAAAGCATCACTTTTATTTTTCATCAAGTAAACATATGTAAACTTAGAAAAATCATCAATGAAAGTCATAAAATATCTATTACCTCCACGAGTTAGAATTCCACCAAGTTCACAAATATCAGTATGAACTAATTCTAACAAATCAGTTTTTCTTTCAACTTGAAAATGAGACCTTTTAGTGATCTTGACTTTACTACAAGCCTCACACTTTTCAAAATTCTTTTTAACCATTGGGATTAATCCTAAACTACTCATGATTCCAACATAATGATCATTAATATGACACAAACGAGCATGCCAAAAAGTAGTAGAAGAAAGCATATAAACAGAAGTAGAAGTTTTATTCAGTTCAACATTCAACTTAAACATCCCATCACATGCATACCCCTTCCCCACAAAAATACCTTTCTTCACTATTACATATTGATCAGATTCAATAATCTGTTTAAAGCTTGCTTTATTAAGAAGAAAACTAGACATCAAATTTTTTCTCATAGAAGGAGTATAAAGTACATCTTTCAATGTTAATATCCTTCCAGAAGTAAAACACAATTCAACATCTCCCTTTCCAAGCACTTGAGTAGTGTGAGCATCACCAAGCATGATGGTTTTGGGCTCCTAAAAATGAGTATATTTTTTAAACCAGTCTTTGTCATAACAGACATGACGGTTTGCACCAGAATCAGCCCACCATCCATCAACATTCTCAACCATGTTTATGTCGGTAATCACCGCCACAAAAGGTTCTTCGGTAACGTTTGCCTGAGGGTTAGGACCACGTTTCCGGAATCTGCAAAATCGAGCAATATGCCGACTCTTGCCACAAACAAAGCATGGTCCCTTTTCTTGAACTTGTTGATTTTGTGCTTGATGATTTTCACCATTATTTTTCTTGGGAGGTCTACCATTATTTTTCTTGAATTTTTTCTTCTTAGGCTTTAAAGAAGTATTTTTGTGAGTTTCAAGATTAGCATTATTCGAAGTAATTAAATTTACCTTCGATGTGATGTTGTTCTCTTCTGTTTGTAAAAGTGCATCTTGACCTCTTGCTTCTTCTTCCATGCGGATTTTCATTATCAAGGTTTCAAGAGAGGTTTCCTTTTGTTTGTGGCGCATAGTTTTTTGAAATTCCTTTCAAGAAGGTGGAAGTTTATCCACTATGCCACAAACAATAAGGTTATCTCCAATTTTAACCTCTTCGGACCTAAGCTCTCCAATAATCATGATGAAGTCTTGAGCTTGATCTACCACTGATTTGTTGTCCACCTTTGGAAACGAAAAAATCTACTAGCTGCATATTTTTTGCTCCAGCCTCTTCGGTATCATACTTACTCTGCAATGTCTTCCAAATTTTTTTTGCACTAGAGTAAGTTCTATCATAATAATCATAAAAATTATCAGATAGACAATTAAGAAGATAATACCGACACTTATACGAATCACCATCGTACTTTTCCACTTTCTCTAGATGAGAAATAGTTTCATCATCATTCATAGTGGTGATGTCTTCTTTATTTGGATTCTTCTCGGTTAAAACGTAAGAAACATTGAGAAGACTTAAGTAGAAAAGTACTTTACCCTTCCATCTCTTGAAATGGTTACCATTGAACCGAAATGGCTTGTTAAGATCTCCCATCTTGACATCTGCGGTTTTTTAATTGTAGCCATCTTTGGAATCTCCTTAAAATTGTTAGTGAAAGAACTTACAAGATAATAAAATTGCAAGATTACAATTGAAAATAAAATGAAGAAAGTAATCTCTTCAGGCTGAGGCGCGGATATCTCGCTCTCTTTAAGGAGATTCAAGTCCACTGCAGCAAATGTTTTCACCGGTCCAGCAGTAGTCCTCTTTGACTTGTCCCCTCCAGGATACAACAGCCTTCACAAAGTATAACTCAACAACTCTGGACAAGAGTTGAGTTCAAAGCTCCACAAAAAAGAACACCTCCCTTCAACTAATAAGAACTCTCTTTTAGACTAACTCTTTCACTCTTTGTTTTTCTCTTATGAATTGTGTGTGTCTAAACCAAATGAAGACTACCACTATTTATACTACAAGAAGTCTTCCTAGCAATGAATAGGAAGATAATGGAGGTAGTAAATAGTGAAGATTATGGCCTTAGGAGTTACATAGGTTACAATGGGAGTTACATAGGTTAAATAAGTTACAATGAGAGTTACATATGTTACAAAGGGAGTTACATATGTTACATAGGTTACAAATGGAGTAATGGGGAATTAAGAATGAAATACATTGATGAATAACCAATGCTAATGGATGATTGTAGAAGTCATCCATTCCAATGTTCATTTTATAACTCCAAAATAAAGCACTTAATATGTTAAATATTAATATTGAAATGCTAATAACCTAACACAAATCATAAAATCAAATCCAAAGAAAATTATAAAAAGAATGAAAAGATTTATGGAAAATTAAATAGTAAAGTGTCAATTTGTAGGACCTTAATATTTTGGAGGTTGAAAAGCATTAATTCATAATTTAAAATTGTAAATGTTGTCGCCAATTATTATAGCCTTAATTTAAGGAAACGGTTAAGAGTTATTAGTCAAAATTAAAAAATTAGAATTTTAAACGTTCTCTTTCCCAAAATTTAAATAATTAAAACTCATTATTCAAGTAAATGGTTAAGAGCTACTAATACGTTCTCTTTTTCAAAATTTAATTAATTAAAATCCATTAATTATTATAGTCTTAAAAATTGAGAAAATTAAATAATATCTAATTAAAATCAATTTATGTCTGAAAAAAAGGAAAAAAATCTTTCCAAAAATCTGAGAAAAAATAAATAAATATGTCCGATCATTCGATATGCTACAATCAGCAAGCTAAAGATCCAGTCTTATATTAATATATAGATTGAATGTGAAGAGGTTCACTCATGCTATTCATTTTCCCTCATAATTAATTCACGTTCCTACAAGAAAAATATTTGACAAATAAAATTTTATTTTAAATCATAATTAATTCACGTTCCTATGAGAAGTAAGCCTTATTCTAAATCAAATTATTCTTTATATGCCTAATCAATTAACCTAACTTGTTGAAAATTTAACCACTCACTTAATAGGATAACAAGACATCTGGTTTAGCCAGGGATGCAGATACAAAAAATTTTCCACACGCCTCCACCATTAATGAAAGCAAAATCTGTAATCGTAACGAAGATTTTCACGATCCAAAGTACACCTTAGACGTGACATGACTTATAAGAGTCTAAGAGGCCCTATACAAGTCATTTGACATACCTATACACAATATAATAGACAAAAAGTATTAAATCTCATATGAATAGAAGAATTTCACATTTAAAAGCGGAAATCTCATACTCATGAAAAGTCATCTAGTACATCAAAGAAAGTGGTCGCAACGTAACCCATCCATCATGTACATCATCCGAAAAGTAAAGATATAAGAAAGCAATAAATGCGGCATAATCCTTGGAGTATGAGGACTCGCCACGTCTTCAAAACCTTGAAAAATCACTAACTAGCTACAAGCGAAGGGAGAGGAACTGTCATACCCTAGCTACATTAGTGAAACACTATAGGCAATAGTATGCATTAGTACATGAAATGTACTAAATATGAGGGACATGCATAAAAACACGACATATGATCATAAAGGGACATAATTGAAAATATTTATGTGCATGACCAAGCTAAACTTACATAAGCCTTTAAATAAACATCATAAAACTTGAACATGTCAATGCATCTTAGATCATAACGAAAGCTTCATAAAACCTTTGAAATTAACTTAATTAGTTTTAAGGGATATTATTTTTAACCGTAATAGACCATGTGAGCTATACTATAGAATCCTATGTAACTCCCATATCGAGAAAGGAGAGTTTACTTGTCAAGATAGAACTCCGTATAATATCATATTTTATATGTGGATCTACTAGCTAGGACACTTAAGGCATTCCTAGGGGAGCAAGTAGTTTGGAACTAGAGGTTGCTACTAGACACTATCCTATTTGAGCATCCACCTCAAAGTTCTCTCGGTGCTAAGTTACATCTCTACGGAATAGTAATTTTCATAAGCATATCATCATACATTTGGAAAAAAAATTAATTTATCAATCCAAGCTTAAAATCTCATAGAGTAGCTCATTAAATCTTGAATCAAGTTGTCACATCCCACAGGTACACCCTAGAAGTTAGAGTATCCTTGCGATGTCACACGGCAAATGAGACTTCAAGAAGTCTCATCTAAGCCTCTCGTATCATTCATTGCATAATAAGAATAACGAAAATGAGTAAAAATTAAAACTTTCTTCACACACGAAGAACTCTTTCATAAACAATACACAAGCGGAAGACTTTCATTTAAAACATTAGAACTATACAACATCTCAATGAACCATCTAGATTTTAGAGTTTACAACACTTGAGACTAATCCCATGCAAGACATAAAATAAAGACTTAAGACATAAAGGAACATGTGGCTATTGTCCTCGAATCGATGAGGACTCACCAATACTTCATATTCAACCCTTAGAAACCTATCCATCCTTCATGGCACATAAAGATTTCATTTCCCTACACTTAAGTCAAAAAGTAAAAGAAGAGGTTAGCACATTAGATGTACTAAGTATGGAAGCCATGAAAAAGGCACATTTAGTAAATAGCATGCTTTTCATGAATTTTGATTAAAACATCATACTATAAGCATAAGAACAACATTTAACAACTTAGAAACACATAAGAAATCATTTAGGAAAAAAGTCACATTTTAGCAAACATTACAGTGAAGTCAATTCACTGTACAGTGAACTCAATTAAGTGTTACAGTGAAGTTCCTTCACTTCACTTTAAGCCCCCTTTAGCATATAATCTTCTAACTCAAAGTTATCCTAAGATTCACTTAAGTCACACAAAGAGAGACCGCCCATACACCCTCTCTAGATGTGCCTAAACGACCCTCAATATTACTTATAATGAGTCACATACACACTTAAGAGATATTAACATAAGAACATGAGATTCTCCTACCAAGGTGACTCTAAGGTTCACTTGAGTGAGTTGTGAAGTGACCGCTCATACAATCCCTTACACGCACACTTAAGAGATCCTATAGACTCCCTAAAATAGAATCATTTTCATTTAACACATTAGCATATATGTGATATGATATTCTCCTTCCAAAGGCTATCAAAAGACTTACTTAAGTAAATCAAGCAGATAACGTCTATAGTGACCTCTTCAAGATTACCTAAATAATCCTTAAAATTGCCTAAGGCTTATATCATGTCAACATAATCAACAAACTTCCCTAGCTAGAGTCATTCTTAAGACTTATCTTGTCAGAGATAAGAAGTGACCATTCCTATGCCCCCTTCACACCTTAACTAGACAACCCTTATTTACTCTAGATAAGTACTACTTCATTTTAACATACTTCCTTGACTTGAGTCATTATATTCATTAGTTCATTAAGAGACATTCATCACATAAAGTACATTCAAGTAATGGTCTTCACAAGACCTAGGGACTCCAAATAACATCTTCAAAGCCTATTGTGTAATGTCTAGATAGCATCCCATACCACCACCCAAACTTCATATAACTTCTCAAATGCTAGTAGGTATCCCACATATTAAGAGTAGGAATAACCGACATAGACTATGTTAGCAACTCATGGAATCCGAAGTTCTAACCTACTCCGATGAGGGTGTTCTACTTGACAAGGGTAGAACTAGGACACATCACATGTACGCACATGGTTAAGGACTATGAAGGGCTTTTATGTACTCTAGTCTCATTCTCAAGTAGAGGTACATTGTACTCTAGTCTCATCTCAAGTAGAGCTACTTCCCATAACATAATCACTAGGTGCTAGCCTCCGTTCTCATAGAGTAATTCACATTAAGGTTCATATAAATGGGTCCCATATCTAGTTCATGACCCAATTACATTCAAACAACCAAAGCAAGGTCCACTAAGGCATATCTCACTATGGCGACAAGAAGCTCATCGCGGCTTTCCTAAGGTATGATATGATGCCGTTCCAGCCAATCAACCTTAAGTTAATCACTCATTACATGAAAGATACCATTACGGCTAACTAATTCACAATTTATAACCTTACCACTTGGTTCAAGGTTCCACATAAATGACCTTCGTATCATCATGCAAGGTCTCACCTATATTCATTTATTCAAGGCTAAGACCCTTTAGGTTCCTAAGTCAAGACATCACATATTCACATAAGCATCAAGTAAGGGACACAAGTCAACCAAAACAAGACACCACATACTTCACCTTAACACATATTACTAGTCATTCTATAAGCACATAGGAATAACCATTATTGTCTTTAAGTCATCCTACACACTACCATATCATCATCAACATAACTATTATAGACTCATATAACCAAGTAGGAACAACCACACATCAACCCTAAGACTACACATAGAAGCTCATAGTCATAGCTTACATGATTTCCTAACATACATGACAAGAACACATACTTTCATATTCCTTCATAGATAGATAGATATACTCATATTTCACATAAAACAACTATACAAAACATCATAGTATTTCAAGTAGTGTCGAAAAGGCCATGATCATCATATTGCATAAAGTAACGCCGACAAGGCCATGCCAGTTGCAAGTAAAACACATAACACCGCCACCATAAGTGGACCATATCAATCACAACATAATTGAAGTCTAACTAACATCAAAATAAAGGAATTAGGGCATCATGCCCCACTCCATCGTACAACTTTGATTTCAAGGCTAAATCACCCAATTTGATATTACAAGGCCCTTACCCAAGGCCATAACCAACAACGCAGTACAATTATATCGATAATCAATGAAATTAGGTCAATTCATTACATACTTATCAATCTAATACAACCTAGATATCAATTGAATACAATTATTGCATCATTAGAAAGTCCATAGAAAATTACCATATATTAGACATATTTAGGACCTTATACCATTAATACCAACATGTTAGGCTCTAGTTTACCTAGGTCATCTTCGGGGTCTTACACAAGAATAAGAAAATCCTTTCATAATTTCTATGATGTTGATATTCTAGCAAGTAGCCACTTAGATCATTTTTTAAATGATTACCCATACCTCTGTTACTATTTTCTCTACCTTCACGGCCTCGTTAATTACCTCTTCGCCCACCTTGAAGACGTCTTCTACCATTATTACCATTCCCCTCCACCACTCTGGATGTCTGTTGCACGGAATCATACACACACATATGGGGGTAATCTCTCCTCATAAGCCCAGGTTCTCCACAATCGTAGCAAGTATGATCAAAAGATGGTCTGATGACCGACGAAGGCTCAAATCCCTATCTATAATGAGAATTATGATATGGAGTCTTGAGCATTTACTTGTAGAGGCGGTCATAGTGGACTAAATTGGCTTGGCTGCAAGTATTGGCCTTTTTGAACCTTGGAAGTTGCCGGAAATTTTTGCCCTTTTTGCCAATGCCTTAGCCTCACTATCACGCCTCACCCCCTCCACTTATTAACATAATTTTTCACCTCACTAAAACTCTTCCCTACAGAAGTCATATGAACAATTTATACTTGCAACTCAAAATTTAATCTTTTGATAAACAAACAAATACTCTCCTCTTCTGTAGCAACCAACGGCGTAGCATATCTAGATAAAGCATGAAACTTGGCCTTATAAGCAACCACAGACATACCACCTTGCTCTAAAGTCATAAACTCATTCTTCTTACGGTCCCTCAATGTTATAGGCACATATTTCTTTTTAAAATATAGCATGAAATTGGGTCCAAGTGAGTAGAGGTAAAATTGAAGATATGCACTCCATATAAGCTCTCCACCATTAGTTGGCCTCACCGTGAAGTTGGAAAGATACAAAATCAACCCTATCCTGATGAACAATACCCAATTTATTAAGCCTCTCATAAAATTCTAAGATAAATTATGTCACGCTCTAAGCATACACCCTTGGCGGGACTGGCACTCGAAGATCATTGCTGGCTTTGAGCTGACCCTTAGCTTGTCTTACTTACTCACCAAAAAACTTAAACACAAGAGATAACTCGAGAAATAATTTTAAAGTATTAACTTAGCCAAAATGACAACTCAAGTCTTAAACGTTTACAGGTGAAACGAAAAGACCAAAGAAACTAACAATATTTGTCGATGAAGCATCTAAAATAAAGAGGGCTGTTGGGACAGGACCCCTAATCATCCTAACAACTGAAAACTAAAAACAATAACTTGAATGATAAAGATGTCCTCCAGAATGAAGGGAGGCTCACCAACTGACTCTAAGTTGATCACTAGATTAACAGCACGTCGGATGCTAATGCTAGTTACCTGCGACTGCATCATGATATGACGCAGGCCAACTGGAATCAATATATTGAATGTCCGAGTATGCGAGTTGGATTGCTAAAATAACATAGGCGTGAAAGATATTATGAAAAAAAAACACTTACCTGGGCTCATCTCAACTCATGAATATTTAGTTAAGCTTATTTCAATATTAAGAAATTTAAAAGTAAGTGCATAATAAAGATAAGATGTTTAAAACCATGATGTAAACTCTGTGTGCATAAACAAGATACAAAATAAACTGATGCTTATTCATAATTATAATAAAGGACACATCATGCTTCCTCTCAAAGTCTACTTGTACAATGCATGGATGAAGTCTCACACCCCCATTCGTACTAAGCAGAACCCTTTAAGGAACCATGCAATTACTACTGTGGGAGTTTCTCTAATCGGAAACCATTACATAGTAGTTATAGTGATGATACAACATTATTTGGTCCACGCTGCTCGGCCATCCTAACCTTGCCAGAGTATAAGACCTGAACTGTCTAATGGATCCACTAGTCTATTGTGAAAAGGATTCATCTAAAAATTATGACCCTTTTCTATCCATGATGGCTACATGGTTTTCATGGAGACTTGATTTAATATGAATAACATTCACACATCGGTGCTCAATACTACTTCCTAAAATATACTTATCTTATATGTTTTAAAAATAACTTTTCCTGTGATTTGAGATTAGTGCTCAAAAACTTGTCTCAAAGGTTATCTTGGAAATCTCATTTTCCCTGCTTGCTTCATTTTATAAATCTATTACTCCTTTTTGAAAACTAGCCCGAAGGCATTTTGGAAATCAATGTTTCCGTACTTGTTAAATGTGAAAACATTTTAAATCTCTCTGGTAATACTTAGTCCCTGTATACTTTTGAAGAAATGAACTTCAACTTTACTCTTTACTATTTACTCCTTACTTTTTACTTAGCTTGAAACTTGATTCTTGAAACAAAGTTAAAATGTTGTTAAAGACCCTAGAGAAATCTTAAGAACTTTGCTTTGACTTGACTCTTAACTTTATTGACTTTGATCTTAACTTTCCTTGAATTGGATTATGGAATCAAGATTAATGATCTCATGTTTATGGATAATTTCATGATGTTTAGATGTACCTTAGAGTGTTGGATATGTCACTTAGGAACTAGTATGAAAAAATGGGGAATTAATGGGGTGAACTGGCGTCCTTGTCACTCCGAGAGGCGTGGGGCACCAGGCCCCAAACATCAGAGGCCAAGTTAGGGCACTCTGTCTGGCACGCCGTCCCAATGCCCTATGTACAGAGATTGTTCTGTGAGGTATGGGAGGCGCGGCACCCCAAGGTCCTACAGACATACGTTTCGACTTTTCTTCTCCGTTTTTCATCTCTAAACCCTCTAAATTTTTATGGTTATTTCCCTAAACACTTAGGATCACTAATACCCTCAATACCCAATAGATTAGACTCAAAAACACAACCTAGAAACAATAATCAAATCAACTCTTGGCATGCAACAACCGAACCAACAAGAATTCAATAATATTCTTCAAGAACTTCACTTTTCATCATTCAATCTACTCAAAATCGCTAAATTAAACAAGTTGGTGTGTGGGTGAACTAAACCAACACGATAAGATCTCATATACCTTTTTAGGGATTACCCTCGACGAATTCCATAAGTCGAACTTCGATGATCTTGAACGATCTTGCTTGCTCTTGTCTTTTTGCCTCTTTTCTCCTCTTATTTTCTTTTCCCTCAAAACACTAATTTTTTTTCTAAAAGTGTGAACTGATACAGGTCAATTTAGACCCCAATTTATTACCTAAAACAACGTAAAATAATTGGATAAGGAAAAGACAAATTTGCCTTTCCCAAATCCAGATTGGACTTCCTCACTTCAACAGCCCAACTTCTGATAGGAATATCTCTCTCATACGATATCGAAAATGTACAAACTCAGTGGTGTTGAAAAGATCTTTCTAAGATATTTTGAACCATATAAAAAACTACCCTAACTCATCTTGATCTAGAAGTTATGTCCATTTGAAAATGAACAAAACTCACTTTCTCAACCTAGGAAATTTTCCAAATTTTTCCTTATCTTTCCAAAAATGATAATTTTTTTGTTTCTTAGCTTATTATTTTTTTGTAACGAGTTACGAGATGTTACAAACTCATACGCATTTTCATTCTTTGAATCGAGGAACACATGAGGCTTAAGCTTGAAAAACTTAGTCAGCATGTCATGCTCGTTACCAGTCATAACAGAACCCAACAAAGGATGGAAGAAAGCATCACTATCTATGTTACCCCCTGCCTTAGGAGTAGTGACAATAATAGGAGAATCGAGGGGAGCTTGAGTCGGTTTAAACGAAGAAAGCACTCCAGGACCAGTCAATCCTTTCAAGAAAGACATAATTTATTGAGCCAAAACTGGATCTAAGGGAGGAACACCTCTAGTTCCAGCCTGCACCTCTTCCTCTTATCTATCTTCTCAATATTCTCAATATTGACATTTTCATCTATCTCTTCATGACGTACGGGAAGGGGCCTCATTTTGGGGAACATTTCCAACCAATACCTTATTCCCAACAGGTGCTACTCTTCCACGATCTGTACCCTAGATCTTTCTCTACCCCTGCCTCAACCGCAACCTTTCGTTGCAGATTCCTCAGTTGGAGCATCGACGGGAGCTACGGGCATGAAGTCATTATATCTAGTGTTAACTATCTGTGAACAGAAGAGTGAAGGAGGTTAGATACATATTCGTATTGACATATACCAACTGAAATCAAGTTATAGCACGAAAGGAGGTAAGAGAAAATAGAGAGATCTCCTAAAGTGTTATAGTCTCTCAAATAAAAGTAAAGTTGTCCATGTACCGTTCTGCGAGACTCTACTTGACTCGTTTTGGTACATCTAGATCAACGAACCTAGGTTGTGACACCAACTGTTCACAATCCAGACCGTCGTGATTGGCACCCACTTTAACCTCCGGTGTGTGAACCACTACTACAAACCAAACAAGCAACTATAAAAAAACTCAAGCACTTACGGATACATAACAAGTCAAATACTAAGGAGAGAAATAGAGTTTCCATAAACTCTAATAAACGTCTAACAATAATAGACTAACACTGCGGAAGTAAAGTCTAGAAGTTGAAAGTCAATGTACCAAAGCATATAAACAATAAATCAAAGTCTAAACAAGAAGGGATGTAACCCCAATCTAATGAACTAATCAACTAAGTAAAACAAATGTCTAAGTCTAAAAATGTTGGACATATACGAAAGAGAATTCCATGACAGCCCATAAGAATTAGCTCACCCTTGAATTCAAAGCGACGATTACTGATCTTCTAAGCAAGGCATGTCAATAGTTGCTTGAAGATGCTCTGTACTCAATAAAAATAAGAGAAGGTACAGTATCAATGCACAACCATACAACCACAGGGTACTGTAGGATCACGCGGCTATCCCACTAAGTGAAACATAAGCAACTTAAACAACTTTATAAGCACATGCATATATATCAACATATACAATATTATCAACCTTTACGAACAATGCTCAACTTCACATTTCAATATACACAATTATGTCAAGTAGTTGGTCCTCTCATGGAACCCAAACACAAATTGTTAGCATACAAGAACGTGGTATCCGATCCCATAGTTATGCCAGAACATGACAACCTGATCATATTTTTATGTCGAAACGTGGAAATCCAATCCATCAACACACCATAATCACATACACAAGTATACTCTCAAATCATGCGATCAAGAAATGATTCATGTCATATCGTCATTCATCTATCTCATTTACGACAAGTGTGATCAATACTGCAACATTCATATACATACAAGTATCATAATAAAGTAAGAACATACATACATCACAGTATCATAGAATCACAACCATTACCTACCTTGAAATAAGCTTAAAACCCTTAGAATTTTGATCCTTCCCTTTCCTGATTCATTTCCCTTGTTCCTTGTCTACATAAAATCATGAATAATATAGGAATCACACAAACAATCACTAATTACCTAAAACATAATAATTCTATGAATTCTAGATCATACCCATGATCTCAAGTATCCAGTTTAGATTGTTTCCACCATAGAATCTATATCAAAACCTTTCCCCACAATATTTATTCATTTTATTATGCTCTACTAATCAAAAAAAGAATTATGTGAGGGAAACTCTTACCTTTAGCCTCAATAATGGAGAAACGTGACTAGGAGTTGACTGGGGTTCGTTCCTTAGCTCAAAAAGTTGAAAATGCATAATAAAGTTATTTAGGGGTTTATTAACGACCTTAAGTTGTGTAGAGCCCACCACAGCAACCCTCACCCCTTTGTAACGGCTATGCCAAGGCGAGTTCCGTGAGACAGTGAGGTAATTACAGAATTTCAAAATTTCCATTTCGCAACAACCCTGACTCACGACGCTTAGAAAATACCCTTTACACTAAGATCGATTTGAGAAGTTTTACTCGCCCAAATTTAATTTTGTAAAGTCGTACGAGTTTTTTAAATGAGTTATGTAACTATTTATGCAATCAAAATTATAAATAATATACCCGATTGTTATCAGATTTTTCTGCACCTTAATGACAAGGATTTCATCCAAATATAGACTTGGTTGGAAATTTCAAGTTACTACGAAAAAGTATTCTGACCTAAAATTTTTATCATTGGCTTTTCTATAACGACGAAACTCGGTTGTTACAGAACTCAATCCTCAATACTTAGAACTCGAAGATACTACTTTTCAAAGCTATTTAATTTATGGAGTTCATACGGAATTTATGGGCATGAACAACTCGGCTCAAAGGTATAAATAACAATACATAACTCATGTGTACGACTCTTCTCATTCTCATACTTACTTCCTCTAAACTTCGCTCAAATAGATAGTTGATCTCAAAGAATTCACAATTTAACTCAAAGACTTTCTTGAACTCTATGGAGTTCATACGGAATTTATGGGCATGAACAAATCGGCTCAAAGGTATAAATAACAATACATAACTCATGTGTACGACTCTTCTCATTCTCATACTTACTTCCTCTAAACTTCGCTCAAATAGATAGTTGATCTCAAAGAATTCACAATTTAACTCAAAGACTTTCTTGAACTCTACTCTCAACTCTTTCTTGAATTTGAATTATGAATTATGAATTCAAGATTTATGATTTATGATATGAAGGATCTCATCATGATTAAATGTAGTTTAAAGGAGTGAAGGTACACTTTAAAGGAACTCAAAAGGGACAACCAACAAGAAAAGAGTGGGGACGTGAGATCCTGGTGTGGGGCGCTAGCCCCTTTATCTTTATAAACTCAATCTTGGCACACTGTTGAGGCGCTCTACCCTAGCCCCTCCCCATATATTTCCGACTAATTTTCTTTTGATTTTTGGCCCTAATTTACCTAGAATCATATGGTTTCTTCCCAACTCGCTTAGATTCGAATACCCAACATAAGTACATCAAAATTTATACTAAAACCTCAAACTTCTAACATTCATCTCAATAACTCAACAATAACAATTTTAGAATGAAACTTCAAGAAACTCTTTCAGAACTCAAGTCATTCAATTTAAAGAATGAAAATATGGATTTAAAATCACAAGAGTGGAATTTGGGTGAACAAACTCAACACTATCAGAGCTTTCATACCTCGATTTTGTGAAACAATCATCGATTCGCAAGAAATCTCGATCGTTTCTCCTTGTCTCCTCTTTTCTCTTCTTGAACTCTCTTCTAAAACGCTAAGTGTATTGGGGATGAATAAAACTGATTCTAATCATTTTGGACCCTTAATTGGGTGTAAATCACATTTTTAATAAGTGGGGTTAAGAAAAAGACTAAAATACCCCTCCTTAGTTTGGATGGAAAGGCCCTTTCTCGATAGGCTTCACTCAAGAGGTCATATGTCCCTCATCCGAGCACGGATTTTAGAAAACTTGGTGGTCTTGGAAAAAAGACTCAAAGATCTTTGATTTGATATCTCATGGTTCTCCAAAATCATCTTGTGTTAAAAGTTATGGTCATTTGAAGTTGACCAAAAACATCAAAAAAACTTACGACTGACTTGAATGAAGTTGTTTTAGTTCTTTTTGGAACTCAAGGTGGTACATATAGTGACCATAAAAAAGTTTAAATTATTTAATACAATCCTACTCACAACGAAGAATAGTTTGAGTTTTAGCTCAAAAATTTTGCGAGGTATTACAATATGCTAACTAGTATTTTCTCTATGCCATTTTATGTGGCACCATTTGACTTGATATAAAAAAATTTTAAAAATAATATATTTCAAGTCACTTATGCTATTGTATAGAAATTATTAAAATATAGATATTTACATTAAAAAGATGATTCTTTTTTAATTAAACATTGGAGCATGTCCATTTATTCATAAAATAAAAAAGTGTCCAACTAAGGTCCAAGAGTGACCCAAGTGAAAGAAATTTTCGACCAAACTAACCCATTATATAAAGCAATTTATCAAAATAATATATTTTTTTAAAATTTACAAAACTAATATAAATTTATTTTACATAACGTTTTAGAGTATATTTCATTTTTTTAAAAGCTAACAGCATTAGGTTGATATATGTTACTGTAAGTAATGTTTTACTCCTAAAACGTTATTTTGAGTAACGTTTTACTCTTAAAACGTTATTGTGAGTAACGCTCTAGGAGTAAAACGTTACTGCGAGTAACGTATATCAATATAACGCCGTCAACTTTTTTTAAAAAAAACTTATACCCTAAAACGTTATTGTGAAATACGTTTATACTAATTTTTGTAAAAAAAAATTTAAAAATGTATTATTTTGGTGAATTGCTCTATATAATGGCTGACAAGTCATTGTGCGCAAGTGAAAGACAAATAAAAAACAAATAAGTTGAACTAATGCAATTAGGAAATCAAAAACTCACACCCAGTCGCCGCTTCTCCGCTTCTTCTTTTCTGGTAAATGATAACCGGAGAAAACTTCCATCCTTGAATCCACTGAGGAAGCAAAGTCTGAAAGAACCTTATTTAACACAGCTATGATTGAAAAAATGGTTCCATCAAAGTAATTAACAAAAAAAATTATGATGTTTATTTAATATTTGAACTTGATAGAATATGATAGAATCAATAATTCATGCTTTAATGATAGACAAGAAGTGCAAATAATCAGTAGCAAATGTATGCAGCAAAAGAAGCCAAGCTCGAGTCCAAGATCGAGTAAAATGGGTCAGCCAAGTAATCAAGAAAATAGAGTTGTTTGTCAAAGCCAAAAATAATATATTAAAGGTATAAGTTGATACAAATAAGGAAAACCTTAAATATATTATTAAGGAAAGAAGTTGTATATAATAAGGATTGTACTTTAAAAGGGAATCCTTGTTTAACAATAACTTCCTTACCTTATCTGATAAGGATTGAAGGCAAAAGAAACTCTATAAGAAGAGGACGACGCTGATGAAGAATCCTACGACTTCACATAGAGAGAAAAGTGAGAATTATTCATCAAACTGAAGTCTTCAAGATCGATAGAGTTGCTACGTTTAAAACGTTCTTGAGTGAGAAGGTTTTTAACGTGTAGAGCTATCGTCTTGTTTTGTTCTTAATTATAATTTATAGTTTATTGTACAAAGGGTGAGTTTGGCTCTTTGTAGGGTTGAGTTTCAGTGAGAGTTGTAACAAAAGGTGGGTTTGGCCTTTTGGAGAGATCAATTGTAGTCAATCGAGAGAGGTAGTAGAGATAAGGATTTTTCATTATTGAGTTGTAATCACAAAATCTTATAGTTGAATTAATAAAACGAGGTTTTTCCTTCCTTGAGTGAGGAAGGTTTTTAATTTAATAAGTGTTTGTGTCTTTACTTAAAAGCAACTTACAAGAACCTGGTTCTTGTTCTGGGGTAAGGTTTCTTCAATTGGTATCAGAGCAGGTCTTTTCGATAAAAGATTCACACCTTGAAAAGACTCAATGGCAGCACCACCTACCCCACAAGAAGGAGCTTCACAAACACGGCCACCACTGTTCAATGGCAAATATTATGTATGGTGGAAAAATTGTATGATGGACCATCTTATTGGCGAAAACCCTGATCTATGTGGAGTAATTCTAGATGGCCCAACCAAACCTATGAAAACCGTAACTGATGGAATCACCAAAATACCAAAGGAAAGAAAAGAATGGAATGCTGAAGACAAGTTTGCAATCCAAAACAATGCGAAAGCCAAGAAAATTTTGATTTGTGGCATAGGACCAGACGAATACAATCGAATCTCGTCTTGTCAAGATGCCAAAGCCATATGGGAAACACTACAAGCCGCTCATGAGGGAACAACGCAAGTCAAGAAGTCTAAAATTGATAACTTGAACACGCAATATGAGCTGTTCAGGATGGCAGAAGGGGAAACTATTCAAGACATGCACACAAGGTTCACCTCCATCATTAATGAGATGTACTCCTTAGGAGAGATAGTTCCTAATGGAAAGGCAGTAAGGAAACTGTTGAGTGTTCTTCCTGAAACTTGGGAAAGCAAAGTCGAGGCTATCACTGAAGCCCGCGACCTAGACTCACTGGCCATGGATGAGTTAATTGGTGATCTCATCACATATGAACTAAAGAAAAACCAAGAAAAGGAAATTGGAGGAAAAAGAAAGGAAAGGAACCTGGTTCTAAACGCTACTACATCAGATGATTTTGAAGATGAAAATATTGCCATCATAACCAAAAGGTTCGCCAGAATGCTAAAGAGAGGGCATGCCTTTCAAAAGAAAACGTCTCAAAGACCATCTGAAAACACTAAATACCAGGTTTGTCATAAGTGTGGGAGCCCAGATCACTTCATCAAATTCTGTCCACTTTGGGCTTTAGAGCAGAAAAAGGCAAACTTTGAGAAGGGCAAGGACATCAAAAAGGATAAGTTTTTCCCCTAAAACAGAAGAATGACAACTCAAGAGGCACATATTTCAATGAAGAGGGCCTTTGCAGCAATGGGGAATTCATCTGATGAAGAGTCTGAGGGTGATGAGACAGAAAACAAGTCCTTTCTTGCACTAGAACAAGAAGATAATTATGACTTTCTTGCTCTTGTAGCAGTGGAAACCAAGGAAGAAAAGGAAACCTGCAGATCACAAGAAACCATACTAGCACTCATGGTTGGATCAGATTCCGAAGAGGATAAAGAAGAAGAAGATATGAATGAAAAGGTTAGTCTTCATCACATACAAGACAATCAAAACTCATACTCAAAAAGGGAGCTAGAATCTTTACTCTACACTCTCATTGATGCATATAAAACCATAGACTCAAAAAGAGAATTGATAATGGAAGACTATGCATCTCTAAGAGAAGAAAACAAGATTCTTGAAAAACAAAATCTTCATCTTTTATCCAAGAATACTAAACTAAGTAAAAACCTAGACTTGGTAACCAAAAGGAATGAAGCACTCTCCAAAGAGCTTCTTGTGACTAAAACTGAAGCAGAAAATGGAATGAGATGGACCAGGTCCTCCATATTGCTTGACAACATTCACAAGAACCACACATCTGAGAGACATGGGATAGGTTTTGATAGAACTAGCTCTCAAGTAAAAAATCCCAACATAGATTGTCTATGCATGCACTGTGGTATGGTAGGGCATAAAAGTCATGATTGTCAAAGGAAACAAACTGCTCATAACAAAAACTTGAAATCTTTAAGAAAACCTCATTGTGAGAAACCCAATGAGCAAAAACAAATTCCAACAGTCAAATCTCTTTCTAGATGGTCCAGAAAAAATCTTATCCATCCATTCCCTAAGAATAAATCAAAGTGGATTTGGGTAGAAAAATCTAATCCCCAAAATTAAATTGCAGGGATCAGTGAAAAGGAAGCAACAACAATGGTACTTGGATAGTGCATGTTCCAGACACATGACTGGAGATAAAAGAAGCTTCCTCTCACTCAAGAACATCAAAGGAGGAAACGTTGCCTTTGGTAATGGAAAAAGTGGTGAAATTCAGGGAATTGGAAAGGTTGGATCAATGGATACTCATGCAATTGAGAACGTATATTATGTGAATGGCCTACAACATAATCTATTGAGCGTATCTCAAATATGTGATAAAGGAAACAATGTTCTCTTTACAGAAAAGGAATGCAGAGTAACAAACTCAGTGACTGGGAACCTGGTTCTACTAGGTAAGAGACACAAGAATGTGTACAAAGACAAGATTGTTGACTCCAAGGAAGATACTCTTAAATGTCTAAGTGCAGTCTCTAATTGCTCCATGCTATGGCACAAAAGAATGGGACACATTAGCATGATAAACAAGCTCATATCTAAAGACCTGGTTAGGGGACTGCCAACCAAAAGTTTCAGGGACAACCAAGTATGTGGAACCTGCATTCAAGGAAAACAGGTTAGGTCATCCTTCAAACCAAAGTTGACTATAAGTACTACCAAGCCACTAGAACTGCTTCACATGGATTTATGTGGACCAATGCGTGTACAAAGCAGGGGTGGAAAAAGATATGTGTTTGTAATAGTTGATGACTACTCAAGATTCACTTGGACATTGTTTCTTGCAACACAGGATGAGACATTCACTATGTTTAAAATCTTTGCAAAGCTGGTTCAGAAGAAATTCAACAAAGAAATAATCAGCATCAGATCTGATCATGGGCTGGAGTTTGAGAACTCACAATTCCTACAATTCTGTACTACAAATGGGATTGAGCATAACTTCTCAGCACCTAGAACACCACAACAAAATGGTGTTGTTGAGAGGAGGAAAAATAGAACACTGGAAGATATTGCAAGAACAATGTTAATCTCAAGCAAACTTCCAAAATTCTATTGGGCTGAAGCAGTGAACACAGGATGTGCTATCTAATAAATAGATGTATGATCAGATCAGTGTTAAACAAAAACACCATATGAGCTGCTAAAAGGAAAAAAGAAGAAAACCAAATTAGCACATCTTAGGGCCTTTGGGTGTGTATGCTTTATACACAACAATGACAAAGACAATTGGGAAAATTTGATGCTAAGAGTGATGAAGGAATTTTTCTGGGCTACTTGTCACAAAGCGTACAAGGTACTGAATAAAAGAACAAACCGTGTAGAAGAAAGTGTCCATGTTGTCTTTAATGAAAATAGCAGTGAAGTTGAAAGAAATTCAGAGGATGAACAGAATGAGGGAACCTGCTCCAAGCCATCAGAACCAAAAATATGGGAAAAAGAATTTGTACCCTCTGATAACACATCTGAAATAGGAGATAAGTCTACTAATGAAGCTGGTTCGTCTGCACCTCAAGAGCCAGTAAGTATTCCAACTCACAGTTGGAAACATCAAAGCTCTCACCCTTTGCAAAACATTCTTACTCCTCTTAACGCAAGCATATCTACAAGATCCAAATTACGTAGTATGTGTGCATTTTCTGCCTATGTCTCCCTGATTGAGCCTAAAAATATAAAGGAAGCACTGCTAGACTCTAATTAGATTAGTGCCATGCAAGAAGAACTCAACCAGCTTGAAAGAAGCAGAGTGTGGAACCTGGTTCCAAAACCTCAAAACATGACGGTAATAGGAACTAGGTGGGTGTTTAGAAACAAGCTCAATGACCAAGGACAAATAGTGTGCAACAAAGCTAGGCTAGTTGTACAGGGATACAACCAAGAAGAAGGTATAGACTATGATGAAACCTTTGCATTAGTAGCAAGAATTGAGGCAATTAGAATATTGGTCGCATATGCTGCTCACATGGAGTTTAAACTCTACCAAATGGATATCAAAAGTGCCTTCTTAAATGGTTACATACAAGAAGAGGTGTATGTAAAACAACCCCCAGGTTTTGAGAATACCATGTATCCTGATCATGTATATAAACTGGACAAAGCACTCTATGGTCTAAAACAAGCACCTAGAGCATGGTATGATCGATTATCTACTTTCCTTCTCACACATGGATATACAAGAGGAAAAATTGATAATACACTGTTTCTTCGAAAACAAGGTAAAGATCTGTTCATAGTCCAAGTATATGTAGATGATATCATATTTGGAGGAACCAATGACTCACTAGGAGTAGAATTTGCTCAACTAATGAATAGTGAGTTTGAGATGAGTATGATGGGAGAGTTAAACTTCTTTTTGGGACTCCAAATTAAGCAAACTCCAGTTGGAACATCAATTCATCAACAAAAGTACATCAAGGAATTACTAAGAAGTATGATATGAATGAAGCTAAGTCAAATGACAGACCCATTGGGACAACAACAAAGCTTGATAAAGATGAACCAGGTTCACCAGTTAATGACACTAGATACAGAGGTATGATTGGATCACTCCTATACCTCACTGCCAGTAGACCTGATATAGTGTTCAGTGTTGGTCTATGTTCAAGGTTTCAGTCTTGTCCCAAGGAATCACATCTAAAAGCTGTCAAAAGAATTTTGAGATATTTAAAAGGCACAATGAACCTGGTTCTCTGGTATCCAACTGGTGACTCTTTTGATCTAAAGGGATTTGCAGACGTAGATTATGCAGGACATATGGTTGATAGAAAAAGTACCTCTGGGATGACACACTTTTTAGGACCATGTTTAATATCTTGGGCAACTAGAAAACAAAATTCAGTGGTTCTATCTACTGCAAAGGCTTAGTATGTTGCAGCTGCTTCATGTTGTGCCCAACTTCTTTGGATAAAACAGTAGCTTAAAGACTTCAGTATAGAAACAGGTTGTATTCCTATTCTATGTGATAACACAAGTGCTATGAACATGGCCAAAAACCCAGTTCAACACAAACGCACCAAACACATAGATGTTAGACATCACTTTCTTCGTGATAATGTTGAAAAAGGAAACATAGTAATGGAGTTCTGCAAAACTGAGGATCAAGTTGCTGATATTTTCACCAAGGCACTAGGAAGAGAGTCATTTCAGAAAAATAGACTTGAGTTAGGGATTATTTTTTTAGATTGAATTCTGTCCAACCAAGTTCTAAGGAGATATGAACCAGGTTCAGTCAAGTTGGTTCTACAACTATTTTACACTTAGCTGTCAAAAAAAAAGGAAAACAATTCCATCTTCTCTCTCCTATGTCACGTCTCTGAAAAGCAGGTGCAACCGTCAAAGCACACGTCTCCTCGATGTCAATCCCCCATAATTACTCAAACCTCTCGAATACAACATCAAAACCATTCCCAATAAAGCACTCTCTCTAAAGAAGCAACCAACTTTTTCTCATCTTCATTCTTCAGGAAAAAAAAAGAAAAATAAATCTCCTCCATCATCATGGTTAACCCACTCGTTGCTTACTCAGATGACGAAAACTCGTCTGACAGTGCATTTTCTTAGGGGGAAGAGAACCCAGTCGTTGATGTTGTTCCTAATCGAGGGAAAGAAAGCCAACTTCCAACCAAACCATCTACATCTTCACCCAAATCAGATCCGTCTACATCTCCACCACCAAAAGTTACATCTCCACCATCACCAATTAAAGAAGCATCTCCACCTGTAGTTGCAAAATCTCCACCACCACCCACCATAGAATCTCCACCATCACCAGTCCAAGAAACCCCATTATCACCAAAACCAGAAACCCCCACAACCACTTTCCCAAATAACCCCCCTTCTTCCCCATCTCACAAAACTACTTCTCAAAATCGACCACCATCTCCACATTCTCCAATCAATGATGACATTCTTCTGAGTACCCTTCACCCTAAAAAACCATGACGGCCAAGAAAGCACATTGCAGTTAAACAGGATCGTCCACACAGGCCAGTGACTCGAAGTGCGAATGTGGCCAAACCAACTGATGATGCAACATCTAGTGTGAAGTGTCGTCGTCTGGGTAAGTCTCCTTCTTACTCATCTGTTTCTCCAATGAATCTTGATTCTGAAACTGATGATGTCTCTGAGGGTAAACATTCTGAAACCCCTCAATCAAAATCAAAATCTGCAAAAGAAATGTACATAAATTTCGCAAAGTGGGAAAGAAAAAGTATTTCCGAACCAAGATAGTGCTTAGGGGTAGAACTTTTCACCCTGATATACTTTCAATGGATATAGTCAAGCAGGTTTGTGAACTACTAAGGTTTCAGGGGTGGGAGGAATTATTCCTTGAACCTAATTTGATTTATGAACACGAAGTGGTAGACTTCTATACAAACTTGATAATCCTGGAAGGAGATGTGGTATCATCTAGTGTGAAGGGGGTTGACATTGTCTTTGATGCAACTAAACTTGGGGAAATCTTACATATACCGTCTGTGGGGATTAATGAGTACAATTGGGGTTTTGATGAATATTCTAGCTTGCCAGCCAAATTCTCTCAAGGTAGAGTCAATTCTATGGCACAAACTGTTTTAAAGGGCATTATGAGATCTTTGCATAAGCTTCTTTTCGAGATAGTTCATAAGGTGATACTGCCGAGAGGTCACCAACGTCACATTGCCTCCATAAGAGACATGGGACTTATGAATGCTCTTGAGTGCAAAGAACGCATTGACTGGCCCACACTGATTATCAAACATCTTGCTAGAATTGTTGATCCTAAACTAGGTTCTCATCAGTTAGCTTTTGGAAATCTGTTAACTAGAGTGTTTGATGCATTTGAAGTACCATTGGGAGAAGACAGGATTTTAACTCGTGCAGATATGTTCACTCAAACCATCCTTGCTGATTGTGGCATTCCCATGGAGTCAGAGCAGGTTGCAAATGCTTCTCCACGTACATCTGGTCATGTTGCTCAGTTACTCAGGGAACTTAAAGTAGCTGAAGAAAAGTATGCTACTCTTGAGTCAGAAAACCAGAAGTTATGTGCTGAACATGACACTTCAAATGCTGAAATTCACAGGTTGAAGGATCAGTTGGTGCAGCAATAACTTGCTATCAATGCAAGAGTTGACAGAGTTCTGGATATGCTGGCTTCTACTTCAACTAAGCCTGGTCAACCTTCACATTGACAAAGCATCTTGTTTGAACTTGGTCTCTTAGTTGTTTAAACTCTGTGTTGTTACTCTTTGTTTTGTTGCCAGAACATTTTATTATGCTCAACTGGCTGGGCTTAAATTGTTGCTATGGATGTTGATTGGGTTTGTTTAGCTGCTGTTGGATTCTTTTTGATTTGTCAAAAGGGGGAAGAGTATTTGCGCATGCATCACACAGATAGATTTGTTTGTCTTCATCAAAAAGGAGGAATATGATAGAATATGATAGAATCAATAATTCATGCTTTAATGATAGACAAGAAGTGCAAATAATCAGTAGCAAATGTATGCAGCAAAAGAAGCCAAGCTCGAGTCCAAGATCGAGTAAAATGGTTCAGCCAAGTAATCAAGAAAATAGAGTTATTTGTCAAAGCCAAAAATAATATATTAAAGGTATAAGTTGATACAAATAAGGAAAACCTTAAATATATTATTAAGGAAGGAAGTTGTATATAATAAGGATTGTACTTTAAAAGGGAATCCTTGTTTAACAATAACTTCCTTACCTTATCTGATAAGGATTGAAGGCAAAAGAAACTCTATAAGAAGAGGACGACGCTGATGAAGAATCCTACGAATTCACATAGAGAGAAAAGTGAGAATTATTCATCAAACTGAAGTCTTCAAGATCGATAGAGTTGCTACGTTTAAAACGTTCTTGAGTGAGAAGGTTTTTAACGTGTAGAGTTATCGTCTTGTTTTGTTCTTAATTGTAATTTACAGTTTATTGTACAAAGGGTGGTTTGGCTCTTTGTAGGGTTGAGTTTCAGTGAGAGTTGTAACAAAAGGTGGGTTTGGCCTTTTGGAGAGATCGATTGTAGTCAATCGAGAGAGGTAGTAGAGATAAGACTTTTTGATTATTGAGTTGTAATCACAAAATCTTATAGTTGAATTAATAAAATGAGGTTTTTCCTTCCTTGAGTGAGGAAGGTTTTTAATTTAATAAGTGTTTGTGTCTTTACTTAAAAGCAACTTACAAGAACCTGGTTTTTGTTCTAGGTAAGGTTTCTTCAGAACTCTATGAAAGGCCTGTTGAGTATTAATAGGCCTAATATTCCAAAATATAGCTTTGTATATCATACAGAAATCGCTCTAACCCCCTTCTTAGCTTCAACTCTTGTAGACTTGTTGTCTCCTTTACTTATGTCTTTTCTTGAAGAGTCTCTTGGTATGTTGTTATAACATATACTTGTTTGATTAGTATTGTACGTTTTCTTGTTTTCTGAACTCAATATTTTTAACTGGATCATAAATTTATTTATAAAAATTTATCAAAATTACAACAAATAAAAGTCTAAACTCATGGTTGATAAAGTACAACAAAATCAAAACTTCAAAGATTGAACTTATAAAATTAAAATATTGAATCTACACCTTAGACACTTTTAAGTAAATTTAATACATTAATTAATATAGCACAAAACCCTTGGCTGCTGCAAACATTTGATAAGCTCTACCATCAATAGGTGACAAGCTCCTGTATCAAATAATATGTCCATTTAACAGTAATACTTTGCATAAGTAAATATTATAAATTAAAACTAAGTTAATTAATTAAAGAAAACCAATAAAAATAAAGAAATTAGTATTATGTACATGTATTTGTGTTAAGTCATCTCCAAGTTTTCAAGCAATTTGAGTCTGGATATCTTCATTTGATACAAGTGCTCTTAAATCATCATCTGTTATATTCTGAAGAAAAAAACATATGCAACAAGAGATAAAAAATAGGTGAAAAACATACCATAACAACAATATACCTAGTGAAATTTTATTAGTAAGATTTATATAGGATAGAATGTACGTAATCTTTACCAAGGGCATAGCAACACCACTTTTCAATGTTATATTATTATTTCGTAATCGCGTTATTTTACATTCTTCTGTGTATATTATTATATGTTGCTCACGTTTGCTTAGTTTCTTTAACCTCGTAAATCGTTATTTTCTCAAGTAAGCTTCATCGATAAAAATAGGGATAATGCACAAGTACCCTATCAATCTATGTCTGAAATCTCAGAGACACACTTATATTATACTAAGGTTCTATTATTCCCTGAACTTATTTTATTAATAATTTTGTACTCCTTTTCGGCCTACATATCACTATCTTATGGGCCCAACACTAGTTGACTTTTTTTTCAAGCTAGTGCCACGTAGGCCGAAAAGTGATAGAAAATTACTTACAAAATAAGTTCAGGTGGTACTAGAATAATATAAGTGTGTGTCTGAAATTTCAGACATAGATTAAAAAGTACTTGTGCATTTTCTCGTAAAAAAACATCAATAATATATTTTTACCTTTTTATTCCCAGCCATTGACTTAAATCTCCAAAAGAGGCCTTCAAGTACTTTATCCTCAAAATTATATCCAAGCTATGACAAAATAAATTGAGTGTTAATTACACATTGATATAATAATATCATAATTTAATAGTTGAATTAAAATCTGTATCTTACCAAAAGCATTTTGGCTTTCAATGCATGACGCCCACTGCACAAAATATTCACCATGTTATCAAATTTGTCAAAGGAAGAATATAAAAATTCAAAATTTAGAAGATTTCAAATATAAATGAAATAGTCACTCTCTCTGACATATTTTTTTTAAAAAATACATATTATCACGGAAAATAAAACGGAAGAAGATGTTATATATGTAACCTCGAAAAGAAAATATGATGAATTTTAGTCACAATATGTCAATGTCACCGCAATAAAATAATTAGATCGAATATCTTTTTCTTATATACGATTTAAATTTATCATAGAATATTTAAATTAGATTCAATTTTTGAGCTTTTATCTTATTTGATTTTTTTAAGGGAAAAGGGTCAGAAATATTTTCGAACTTTGATCGAAATTGTTGTTATGATACCAAATTTTTGGAAGGACCTCTTACTCTTACACTATTTAATAGTGTATTTTAAATGTATATATGCGTCCATGTGTACATAAAAAATATTGTATAATTATAAATAATATTGTTTCCATCGGCAGTGGCGGAGTCATGATTTTAAATAAAGGGGTTAAAAATTCGTAGAATAGATATACGGGTAGTAGTAGTCGACGAGTGTTCGACATCTACTATATATACATAAAGATATTGTTTTAATCATATATAAATAGTATAATTTTCCGTCGAAGGATATTCGGATGAACCCCTTATACCAAGGTGGCTCTGCCCTGCATGTGGGCACATATATACCTTTAAAATAAATTATTAAATAGTTGACGAAGGTAAGAAATTCTCTATAAAATTTGATAATATCGTAACATCAATTTCAATCAAAGATAAAATATTTTCAGACCATTTTCCCTTTTTCTTTACAGTGTCATCACTTTTTAAAGAGTAAAAATATCTTGAAAGCTTTTGTCAAAATTCAGTTTATGCAAGTATGCATGGTAACATGTTCTAACTTTTACTTGTTGCTCTTACATAATATAGATCTTTTAAAAAAATTAATCGAACAATATCAAAAATAATATACATCACGTAATTTCATAAGTAGATTTTAAAAAATAGAACGTACACGAATCTTATCATTATATCTTATAAAAATGAAGAGATTGATTTCAATGTCGAACATTTCAAAATAGCTATAAAAAAAAAGACTACATAAACGAAGAAAGCAACAACAACTATACACAGCAAAATGAGGAGTAGGACGCATGTAATTTATATATTTATATATATAGTTATATAAAATTAAATAACAAAAAAGTTAATATGATATAAATTTTGTAAAATAATCGACCAAAATGAATCATTGACAGTAAAACAATGATTGTATGAAAAATAAAAAATAAAAAAATCAAATGCGTACCTGAGTTTTCCCAATTTAATACCATGTTCAGTTGAACGAATAAATCCAATATCTTCAGCAGATATAAACTCATATGTACTTCTGTTCTTTAATATTCCATCCTAAATTAAATACGTAGAATTTAATAAAAAAAAAGATTTTCACTTTTTTTAATAGAGAACATAATGCTATTTAGAAGGTAAAAATATTGTTAATGACTAAAATAGACATTGCAAGGGTTGTTTAGTCATTACACCTTAAGCTTGTTAATCAGGGTAAGTAAGTATCCAATAGTTAATTAGGATTAAAAGTAAGTTATAACTAACTATCTCCTAACTAATGCATCTGTCTCAATTTATATAACTTATTTTCCTTTTAAGTCAGTTCTAAAAAGAATGATATAGTTCGATATCAAGTAACTATTAACTGTAAAATGTCTATTTTATCCTTATTGAAATGATTTACAACCACACAAATTTCTAAAATTTATTTTGAATTATAAGTTTTAAAAGTCATCTTTTTTTTTTCTTAATCTCCGCATTGAATCAAATTATCTCTCGTAAAATGAAACGAAGGGAGTACTAATTAAGGTTATTGGTCTTCACCTGATGAATTCCACTTTCATGAGAAAAAGCATTAACACCAACAATGGCCTTATGTGGTTGTAGCTTAAGCCCACTATACTCCTCTACCTGCATATATATCAAAAATATTATTATTATTATTATTATTAATTAATTAATTGATTAATTAATTAATTTTAACAAGTAAAATACTATATATGTGTACATACCATGTTGCTTGTTGTGAATATATGTTTTGTATTAATCCCGGTATAGACACCACCTAGTACTTCCTCTCCACGACATTAATGGCCATTACTATCTATATAAAAATAGAAATAACAATAATATTAATTATCTAGAGAGAGATTAATATTTCATATATATATAAATAATTAAACATTAACCTCCCTCACCTCTTCTAGAGAAGCATTTCCAGCTCTTTCACCAATACCATTGATGGTTACATCTACTTGTCTTACTCCTGCACAAATTCCCTAAATTCCATCGAAGTATCGGAGTCAAACTAACGATACTTTTAGAAAAATTGAGGTTAATATAGTATTTTTTTCGTTTACGTTAAAAAAAATGACTTCTTTTTCGTTTTAGTCTGTTTTAAAAAGAATGACTTTTTTCTTCTTTTTTTTTTTGTACTTTCCACGTGGCATGTTTAAGGCCACAAGATCAAAGGGCAATTTTATACATTTAACTTAACTTTAATTTAGGACTACAAACTCTGTGCCAAGTCAAACCAGGTCATTCTTTGTGAAACGGAGGGAGTAAATATTATTATCTTCGTCCAATTTGTAATTGTCATAGTTTCGCTTTTTAGAGTCAAACGACAATAACTTTGACTAACATCTTAAGACGTATTTTTTCATCATATTGATTTACAAAAAGTTTAGAATTTATAGTACTTTTGCATAGTTTTTGAATATCTATATTTTTTTGATATAAAATGTCAAATTAATGTAATCGAATTTAACTTTGCAAATTAATCACATAGACTTTCAAAAAACACAAAATGAACCGAGAAAGTATTTGGAAATGAATACATACAGCTAATGTGTTGGCAGTAGCAAGTCCAAGATCGTTGTGACAGTGTACAGCAAGGATCACATTTTGAATTTCAGGGGTATTAGCTTTTACATGAGCAACTAGTTGTCCAAATTCATTTGGCAAATTGCATCCAACAGTATCAGCAAGACAAATGCATGTTGCACCAGCTTTGATAATTTCTCCAATAATATGACACAGAAACTCCTTATCAGATCTGACAACAGTGACAGCTCAAGCTAATTAGTGGTCTAAAGTCAAAATATATATAGTCCTTAAAAACGCAAACAAACCTTGTAGCATCTTCGATTGCAAATCGAACATTCTCACATCCAAGGCTTCTAGCATAAGCTACCATACTAGTTGCTTTCTCCACAACTTGTTCTCTACTCATATTCAATTTATACTTCATATGTATATCACTTGTTGCGATAAACGTACAAATCATTGGTATCTTTGCATACTTCAAAGCTTCCCAACATCTTTCAATCTCCTTCTTAGTACATCTCGCCGCACCACAAATCATCGGTACATATCCCTCTTCATCTACGCTATTACCTGTTGAGATATGATATAATTATGCATGGTACTAATTTTCTTAAATTAGACGGTCATTTAAATTTAATTATTACCGATTTCATGTGCTATAGACTTTACAAGCTCAAACTCAACCTCAGAAGAAGATGGAAAACCAGCCTCAATTACATCAACACCAAGCTTGACTAATTGATGTGCAATGTCCATTTTTTGTTTAGCAGTCATGGCTGCACCAGGAGCTTGCTCTCCGTCACGAAGCGTCGTATCGAAAATTGAAACATAGTTAGGGTTTGAGAATTTGTTCAAACCATTAACAAGAGTCATGTTAATTTTTCCTTTCTAAAATTGAATGAATGTGTGATGAATACATAATTGGGCTTAAGTTATATAGGCCAACTTATAACCATGTGAAGGTAGTGTACAGGTTAATGTTGATTATCAAAGTCAACTTGCACTGATGAATCAAATCAAATCTAATAAATATAATAACAGTTTATTATTATAATTTTAATAATTACGTTTTTATAATTATAATTTTGTTTGTTGATGTCACATGTATGGTAGATATCTCTCATTCAAATCAAATCAAACTTCAAAATGATTTGGCGTTGAAAAAATAAATCACGTTATAAAGAGGGAGTGTTCGTTATTCTTTTTTTTTTTTTTTTGGAATTGACAATTCTCACGCTCTCATGTCAATTATCATAATTTCTATTTTTAGAGTCAGATTATAAGAATTTAACGAGTATTTTAAGATATATTTTTTCATCATATGTAAAAAAAAAATTAATTTATAATATTTTATATATTTTTTGAATATCTAATTTTTTTTGTTTAAAATATTTACAATTCACACTCCCACACTCTCATGTCTATTTTTGGAATCCCTCCGTCCATTTTTAATTGTCATGATTTCTATTTTTAGAGTCAAACTATAAGAAATTTGATGAACGTTTTAAAATATATTTTTTCATCATATTGATATGCAAAAAAAAATTTAATTTATAGTATTTCATATAGTTTTTGAATATCTAGATTTTTCTTTAAAATATTTAACTAATGTAATCTAATTTAACTTTAAAAATTAATCAAATTGACTTTCGAAATACGCAACAATATGACAAAAAAAGTGAACGAATGAAATATATACCAATGGTATGGTCAAATTTCATAGTATCGTAATTTTGAAATTATGATATTTGGTGTAAGTATATGGTATATATATTAGTTTTCTTTTTAATATTGGGTACAATGTAATGTTTGATATTTAGAAATAACATATCAAAAATATTAAATATCATACCAATATATATATATATATATAATATATATATAATATATATATAATATATATATATAGATATATATATATATATATATATATATATATATATATATATTATATATATTTGGATGAATAGAAAACCATACAATCTCTGATGTCGAGAGATTTTGGTAACATGCATGGTTGATGTCTCTGAATCTTCATGAAAATACATAGAATTGGTACAACTATCATACCATGTGAAGGTAGCAAGTACAAATATATTTAAGATGATGATTAAGTGAAATATAATTTTATTATTTTTTTTAAAAAAAAATTAATTGAAATTTATCTTTACTTCAGTTTATTGCATTCAAAAACTATGTTGTTGCCTTTATAAATTTCACCATAAAATTGTGAATTTAATAAATAAAATGAAAAGTGTTTTCTTATGCATAACTGTGTTTTTAAAGATATTGTATCAATTTTAACTTCATCATCGACATTATTGATGTATTCATTGTACTTTATGTATAATAAATTTATTTTTTACGTGAATTCATAAACACGATACACAAATTAGTAAGATACAACAATTTTGATGTAATCAAGATTAACCTTCATTGAATCTCAAAACATTCTTTAAATTAATAACTATTGATTTATCAATTAAATGATACATCTAAAAAATAATAATATATCATGATTTCGCTTATATTAATATGACGCATCGACTTAAGATTAGAGGTCCCACATCAGTAAAATACATAAGATTTAAGTAAACAGGTTTACCATCAGTAAAATACAAAGATTTAAGGCACCAAGCAACTTGTAAAGCAATCTCCAAGTATAATACAAAGCTTTCTTCTAAAGTTCTCTTTTATTCTTTCTAAGTTATTTTTCAAGCGTTCTCTTAGCGATCTAAGTCTTAAAGGTCTTTGTGTGCTTACAAGACCTTGAAAGATTAGTGAGTAAGTTGTCAAGGACCACACAGAACTTTAGCGAAAACTCTAAATCCGTTATACTAGGCTCATATAATCTCTGATGTCGAGAGATTTGGTAACATGCATGGTTGATGTCTCTGATTCTTAATTAAAATACTTAGAATTGGTACAACAATCATACCATGTGAAGGTACCAGGTACAAATATATTTAAGATGATGATGTAGTGAAATATAATTATTATATATATATATATATATATATATATTATATATATATATATATATATTGTTAAATTTGATTTAATTGAAGTTTATTTCTTTTTTATTTAATTGCATTTATAAGTTGTGTTGTTAGTCTTTTTAAACAAGACTATAAAATTATAAAGAGTTCTAAATATGAAAACTGTTTTCTTATGCGTGATTTGGTTTCAGAGATATTGTATCATTTTTGACTTTATAACCTAACATTATTATTGCATTTATTGTACTTTATATATAAAATTTTATTTTTATTGTGAATTTAATAAATATGATACACAAATTAGTAAGATACAACAATTTTGATGCAATTAAGATTAACTTTTATTAAATCTCAAAACACTCTTTAAATTAATAAATATTAATTTATCGATTAAATGATACATCTACAAAATAATAATATTTCATGATCCCACCTATATTAATGTAACGTCCCGACTTAAAATAGAGATCCCACATAAGTCAAACGTAGGAAAGATGTTGGGTATTTAAGTAAGCGGATCTTATCAACTAGTGACGTGTTTTTAAGTCGCAAGCTAGTAATATCCTAGCGGGTAATTGGGTTGTTACAAATGGTATGAAAGTCACTCCTATATCAGTCTTGTCGATGTGCGCCAAAGTTATTTGAGTTTAGGTAAATCCCGGTAAGGCGGGGCAAACCTTAGTGGTGACTATAGGTAAATTTCATAGATAGGGCCAAAGTTCATCTAAGTTTAAGTTGTATTAATTTAATAGGATAGTGATTTGAAATTTTAATCTTTAGAGGTCAATTGGAGACATGCAAGAAATTGTATTATTTTTTATTGAATCATTTTTATTTATTATCTTAAATATTTTAGTAGCTTTAATGAAATTATCTTAATAAATAATGTTTTATCACTCTATAACAGATAAAAAGTTAAAATTAAGTTTGAACCCACACAAAACCACATATATTCGCAACTCATCCCACGTTAATTTTAGAAAAACCACTTCAACTTACCTTGCATCTGACTCGCCCCAAATAACCTTAAATCGCCCTATCCCACATAGCCTTAAATTCATCCCGCTCTGTATCCGCTCCACCCCATTGCCATACCAAAGGACCATCATTTAAGCGCTAAGTTTGGTGTTAATCGTCTCAAAGAAAGAAAGTGCATCTCCCAATTAACCGTTTGTATACCACGTTTGTGTAGATTTGCATCTTAAAGCAAAAAGTCATATCCTAATATTTTTAAGTTTGCCTTAGGGATTCTTATGTAACACAACAATAATTGCGCATGTATGTCTAATGTGTGTATATATCTATATATATCAAAGGTAATATGTTACAACAATTCAATGTAAAATCAATATAGATAACCTAAAATTCCAACATAAACGAACATAGAGACGGATTTAAGCTTTTATTAAGTAGGGTTTTTTGAAAAACTCAATAATTTTTATACAGATAATATAATTGTACTAGAAAATTCAGTAAAAATATAAGAAATATCACTTGAAAACTCGTTTATAAAGAACCGGCCTTAATTATTTTTTATTACTTGAGATCAAAGAAAAATTGACGTTTAATCTCTGATGTTGAGAGATTTGAAAAAGTAGTTGCTTACCCATTTTTTTTATGGAAGTATATAAGAGTAGGTGCGTGGTTGATATATAATATATGATTCTTAATTCAAAAATACTTTTGAATTGGTACAGCTAGCACACCATGTGAATTGTGAAGGTAGCAACTAGCAATTATTTTTGCAGATTTATTAATTTATGATTATTTTAATTTGATAAAATATTCAAATAGTTTAAAGATTTATTTCCGTTTTTAATAGAAAAAACATAATAGCCTACCTTACAAGTCACTCCTAAAACGTTTTTTTTTTAATTTGTTGCAAACTTGTTAAGTCAGTAATGGTAGTTATTTTTATTGACATCGAAATTTTTTTAGGACTTTACAAGAAAAATTATATTTCAATTGTTATTTTTGGAGGCTACGATAATCTAAATCATGGTTTATACCGATATAAAGAATAATATATTCGCTCGAAGAGACATCTTGAAAATTCCATAAATTCATGGAATGAGAAATTGGCTATAAACAACCCTTGATGGAGAAAACAGAGAATTTCAGAGAGAGGAATCAAGGGAGGAACATAATTATACACGCATTATTTATCAATAAAACATTCTTAGTTCTTCGGATTATCTTTTTATTGCAATTTATTTTTTGTCATTTTAAAATTGTCACAAATCAACCATCCTTAAACCTTATGAGACATTATTCCTTATCATTACCAAACAAAATATATATGTAATAATTTAATTGAATTGTAAGGAATCAACCTACCGAATTACAAGATTACCATCACTTTCACCTATGACGCAACACAAATCGTGCAAACAGACTATGTCAAATAGCATAGCAAAAGTCATATCAATACAAAAGCAAATCAAAAATTTTAACATAATAGGTGCTCTAATCTGAAAGGAAAAAAGAGCACACCTCATAAATTTATATCCTAAGTAATATTATTCCCTAAGAAACGAAAGAACATAAAAAGAGCTAGTGATCCAATCAACGAAAATATTTTTCATCTTTACCTAAATATTATGAAAATTACAAAACTTTATAGTTTATTTATGTATCATAAAATGTGAGAAAACCGTTAAATATACAATCTGAAGGTTATCCTTCCAAATCTTTATCCACACCTTCTTACCATCTTCCTACCCCATTCCGCTGCCGAGTTCTCTCTTCATATATACTTTTGAGTTATGAATTTAGTTGATAAATAGAAGAAAGAATGATCAAGAATTTAATGTGTCAATTTTTTATAAAACAACTATTTTTTTTTAGAGATAAGAGTCAAAAATATATCTAAACTGTTCACTTTGAGTTTCATATCTAAACTATTAAGAGTGAGTTTCATACGTAAAACTATCACTTTTTAGTTTGAGAAACACATTTAAGTGGTGTGTATAATGCACTTATTTGGAAAATCTTGAAACATGACATTCCACATAGATAAATATTCTACCTAGATAAAAATTAAAATAAAAGATTAATTTAAATAAAAATTAAAGATTAAAATATTACTATCCATATAAAAAAATTAGATAATTTTTCTTCCCCCACTCCACCACCTCCTCCACTCCCCCCAACCCCACAACCCCCATCATTTTTTCTAAAAAAAAAATTATTATAAAATATTTTTAAAATTTTCATACTTCATCCTCCCCCCTACCCACACACACATACAAAAAAAAAAAAAAAACACTCACTCATCTCTCCTCTTGTAACGACCTGTTTAGTCGTTTTGAGCAGCAGAACAAATTCTGGAAAAACTGGCTGAAACCACGGACCCAACGACGGACCGTCACAGGCTCGACGGACCGTCGTGGGTGTTCCGTCCCATGACACTTAGAGTTTGAAAATCGGGTACTGAAAATCGACTCTCTGTAAATTGTGACGGACCTGCAGGACGTGCCGTCACATCCACGACGAACCGTCGTGAGTCCCGTTGCAAAACACTTCAACTTTTGAGAAATTGGTGCAAGAAAACGAGTTTCTGACCGTCATGACGGAGGTGCAGGACGGACCGTCACAGGTGTGACGGGCCGTCACAGCACACCTGAAAACTGGGAGGCACGACGGCCTGTGTGACGGACCGTCGCACCCACGACGGCCCGTCACAGGTCACGCAGTCCCAGGCAGTTTAGGATTTCTTTCCTCGTTTTAAGGGTCGTTTTTGATTATTCTTTCCTTAATTATAAGGATTGAGGGGTAACATTAATAAGTCTAATTACTTAGGGGTTAAAAGGGGTAACCTTAAGTTAATTAGGGGGTTTATTTGTCCTCTTTTAGTCTTAATTATATGATTAATTAGGGTAAAGAAAAGAGGGTTTGAATAAAAACAAAAGAGAAAGAACAGAAAGGGAGAAGAGCAGATCGATCGAGAGAGAGAAGAATAGCAAGCTTGGGAGATTTTCTTGTTGATTCCAATTCTTCGGTGGAGGTAGGTTATGGTTTTATGTTACGATAATCGTAGTAAACTCTTGATAGTGTATGATATGTATTGATGATGTTGTAAACCTGTCTATGTGCTAAATTGTATGCTTGCATGATTATGATTATGAGATTGTGATTAATTAACAAGCATGATGAAGCTATTGAATCCCAAATATTGAAAGAACCCTAATTCACTGATATATTATATAATAAGATTGATGATGCCTAGTATGATAGAAGGCTTGATATATTATATAATGAGAATGAGGATGCCTTAGTGTGAAAGAAGGCTTGATGAATTAGGGGATCGGGTGCCACGTTCCGGTACCAGGATAGATAGAATATGAGGATCGGGTGCCACGTTCCGGTACCAGGATAGATGAATATGAGGATCGGAGTGTCACGTTCCGACACCAGGATAGAATATGGATCGGGTGCCACGTTCCGGTACCAGGATAGAATGAATATGAGGATCGGAGTGTCACGTTCCGACACCAGGATAGAATATGAGGATCGGGTGCCACGTTCCGGTACCAGTATAGAATGAATATGAGGATCGGAGTGTCACGTTCCGACACCAGGATAGAATTTGAGGAGCGGAGTGTCACGTACCGACACAAGAGGAAGAAAGATAATGAATCTTGAAAGATAATGAATATACTCAATCTAATGAACTTAACTCCCAAATGAGTATGGTATTGAGGCTTGAGTCCTCATGTGTGAACTTGACGGAAATTGTAATGATAAAGTAATTGCTATTGCTACATGTTAAGTATTTTAGTGGATTTACATTGTTATTGATATATATTGTTCCCTATTTTGAGTTAACCGATGATATCTACTCAGTACGTGTGGTTGTACTGACCCCCTACTTTATGTTTCCTCTTGTTATTTGTGTTATGCAGCAAACGTTCCGTCAACTTCGACTCAGCAGTAGATCAAGCCAGTCTTCACTTCATCGGAAATTCAGGGTGAGCTAATGCGTCTAGCTTGGACTGGGTCTCCTTCTTCAAGTCTTGATGCCTTGAACTTCCGGCATGGACTAGCTTACTGTTTTGAGCTTTTTAGACATTCTTAGTTAGTGATTTGAGATAGATGTTCTTGTGGTGATGACTTCCGATTTTGGGGATAAATAATAATAGTTTTGAATTGTTTTTATCAATGAGTTTAAGTCTTCCGCATTATTTTCTGTTGAAATATCTTGAAATGTTAAGGTTTAGATGGGTTGGTTCGCTCACATCGGAGGGTAATGTGTGGTGCCAGTCGCGTCCCCGATTTGGGTCGTGACAGACTTGGTATCAGAGCATTAGGTTCATTGGTCTCCATCACACAAGGACAGGTCTAGTAGAGTCTTAAAGAACGGTAGGGGGACGCCTTTACTTTTCTTTGGGAGGCTATAAGACTTTAGGAAAATTCCATTCTTTCATTCTTTCTTTCGTGCTATTACTTGAGTCCAATTGGTATCTAGGTGATACAATTGGTATCTGACCATCTTCATTCTATCTCGCAGATGGTTAGAACTAGAGCAACGACCGCACCAGCAGCGACAACGGAAAGACATGAAACTAATGAGCCAGCCACTGGGGCTGTGGCTCGAGGAAGAACAACGGCAAGAGGCCGTGGGAGAGGTCGTGGGAGGACGTCCTCTAGAGGGAGAGGACGAGCCCCTAGCCCATCTGATGCTAGGGCGGTGACTCCTCCACCGACTGAGGAGGTAGCTAGAGAGGGTGAGGAAGGGGAAACTGAACAAGGGCAGAATGAGGAAATGCCACCCCAACCTACCCCAGAGATGATCAACCGTACTCCGCTTATCTGAGTCGGGTGGTTGTCTGATCAGGGTCAAGCACCTCCAGTGGTTTCTGCACCAACACCTCCGGTTTCAGAGACACGACATGCGGCTACTATGGCTCCCCGCATGGATGCACCATTGGGAATAGGCACATTTCCACGTCTGACTACTGGGCCTATTATGACAAACGATCAACATGAACTTTTTAGTAAGTTCTTGAAACTGAAACCTCCAGTCTTCAAGGGTGCAGAATCTGAAGATGCTTATGATTTTCTGGTTGATTGTCATGAGCTACTACACAAGATGGGGATAGTAGAGAGGTTTGGTGTCGAGTTCGTGAGCTATCAGTTCCAGGGGAACGCCAAAATGTGGTGGCGTTCACATGTTGAGTGTCAACAACAGAGGCACCACCTATGACTTGGGAATCATTCTCTACCCTATTTATGGAGAAATATATCCCAAGGACTTTGAGAGATAGAAAGAGGGATGAGTTCTTGAGTTTGGAGCAAGGTAGAATGTCGGTGAATGCATACGAGGCTAAATTTCGCGCACTATCCAGATATGCCACCCAACTCTGTTTCAGTCCACAAGAACGGATCCGCCGTTTTGTGAAGGGGTTGAGGTCAGAATTGCGGATTTCAGCCTTACAGATAGCGGGCAACGCAACATCCTTCCAAGAGGTGGTAGACTTTGTGATTGAGGTGGAAGGAGTGAAACCAGAATGACTTCACCACGACATCGACATCAAAGAGGTTCCGAAGGGGAGGTGAGTATAATGGTTCTTATTCTAGAGGACAGAACTCCGGAGGTCACTCAAATCGACCAATACAGTCTTCACTACAGACTGTAGTTGGGGGTCCACCTCAGAACGGTCAACAATTCTCTGAGAGGCGACGCCGCGTGAACCCAGAGAATGTTATGGGTGTGGAGAGATTGGACACATTAAGAGGTACTGTCCAAACCAGAGTTACAGACCCCCAATGGCTAGGGAAGAGAGGTGGTAATGGTAGAGGTCGTTATTCTGGAGGGCGTGGTGGCCGAGGTAATGGTGGTCACCAAAACGGCAGAGGTGAAGGGCAAAATGGAGCCACTACTACACAACATGGTAGGGGCAACGGACAAACAAATAATGGGGCTCATTGCTACGCTTTCCCTGGGAGATCTGAAGCGGAGGCGTCTGATGCTGTTATCACAGGTAATCTTTTGGTTTGTGATGCAATGGCATCTGTGTTATTTGACCCTGGCTCCACGTTTTCTTATGTATCTTCATCATTTGCTAACGGTCTAAATTTACGTTGTGAATTACTTGACATACCTATAAGTTTTCTACTCCGGTGGGTGAGTCTGTGATAGTCGAAAAAGTGTATAGGTCTTGTTTAGTGAATTTTGTGGGGAGCAACACTTATGTAGACTTGGTTATTTTAGAAATGGGTGACTTTGATGTAATTCTGGGTATGACTTGGCTTTCTCCAAACTTTGCGATTTTGGATTGTAATGCTAAAACAGTGACACTAGCCAAGCCTGGGGCAGATCCGTTAGTGTGGGAGGGTGACTACACTTCCAAACCGGTGCGTATAATCTCCTTTATTCGTGCTCAGAAGATGGTTAGTAAGGGTTGTCTAGCTTTCTTGGCACATCTTAAGGATGACACTATCCAAGTACCCTCAATTGAATCAGTTTCGATAGTTCGAGAATTTTTGGATGTGTTCCCTGCAGATCTTCCTGGTATGCCACCAGATAGGGATATTGACTTCTGTATCGACTTTGAACCGGGCACACGCCCCATTTCTATACCACCCGTATAGAATGGCTCCCGCCGAATTAAGAGAGTTAAAAGCTCAACTTCAAGAGTTGTTGAGCAAGGGCTTCATTAGACCAAGTGCATCTCCTTGGGTGTGCTCCGTTTTTGTTTGTAAAGAAGAAGGATGGGAGTTTAGGATGTGCATAGACTACCCAACGAACAAGGTAACTATTAAGAAAAGTATCTCTTCCTCGCATTGATGACTTGTTCGATCATCAGTTACAAGGTGCTTTTGGTCTTCTCTAAGATTGACTTGAGATCCGGTTATCACCAACTGAAAATACGAGCAACGGATGTGCCTAAGACTGCTTTTCGAACTAGGTATGGGCATTATGAGTTTGTGGTAATGTCGTTTGGTCTCACTAATGCCCCTGCTGCCTTCATGAGCTTGATGAACGGATTTTTCAAGCCATATTTGGATCTCTGTCTGATTGTATTTATTGATGACATATTGGTTATACTCAAAGAGCAAGAAGGAACATGAAGAGCATTTGAGAATGGTATTGGAAACCGTTGAGGGAGAAAAAGCTTTATTGCCAAGTTCTCTAAGTGTGAGTTTTGGCTAGATGCGGTGTCCTTCTTGGGGCACGTGGTTTCTAAGGATGGAGTAAGTGGTGGATCCATCTAAGATTGATGGACAGTAAAGAAATGTGGGTAAGACCCTAATGTTCAGAGATAAGGAGTTTTGTGGGGTTAGCTAGCTACTACCGCCGATTCGTCAGGGATTCTCTTCTATCGCTTCCCAATTGACGAACTTGACTAAGCAGAATGTTCCATTTGTATGGTCAGATGAATGTGAGGAAAGTTTTCAGAAAGCTTAAGACTTTTGTTTGACTACCGCACCAATTCTTACCTTGCCAATAGAGGGTAAAGACTTTTCATTGTCTATTGTGATGCATCCTATTCGGGTTTTGGGTGCAGTGCTAATGCAAGAGAAGAATGTGATTGCTTATGCTTCGAGACAATTAAAGGTGCATGAACGTAACTATCCAACTCATGACTTGAACTGCCGCGCGGTAGTATTTGCACTAAAGCAATGGAGACATTACTTATATGGGGTTAAGTGTGAGGTCTACAACGGACCATCGTAGTCTACAGCATGTCTTACTCAGAAAGATTTGAATTTGAGACAGAGGAGATGGATGGAACTACTGAAGGACTACGACATCACTATCTTGTATCATCCGGGGAAGGCGAATGTTTGTGAGATGGGCTTGCCTTGAGTAGAAGGTGGGAAGCATGGGAGTCTAGCTCATTTGCAAGCTTCTAGACGCCCATTGGCTAGAGAGGTTCAAACTTTGGCCAATGACCTTATGAGGTTAGAAATAAACGAGAAGGGAGGACTGTTAGCTTGTGTAGAAGCAAAATCCTCTTTTCTTGATCAGATTAAGGGGAAACAGTTTGATGATGAGAAACTAAGGCGAATTCGAGATAATTTGCAAGGAGAGGCTAAGGAAGCAATAATCGAGAATGGGGAGGTGATGGTGGGAGGATTCTGCGGAGATTAAGGGGAAGAGTATGTGTACCCCGCATCGATGATTTGATCACCCTATTCTGACAGAACTCTAGTTCCGGATATTCTATACATCCTGGTGCAACCAAGATGTATCGCGACCTAAAGCAACACTTCTGGTGGAGTAGAATGAAGCGAGATATTTCGAGTTTGTTGCCAAGTGTCCAATTGTCAACAAGTGAAGTATGAACATCAGAGGCCCGGAGGAACACTTCAGAGAATGCCCATTCCTGAATGGAAATGGGAGAGAATCGCGATGGACTTCGTGGTTGGTCTTCCCAAGACCTTGGGTAAGTATGACTCTATTTGGGTGATTGTTGATAGGTTAACTAAGTCTGCTCACTTCATTCCCTGTCAAGGTGACCTACAATGCAGAGAAGTTAGCCAAGATCTACATCTCAGAGATCGTTCGTTGCATGGGGTTCCACTCTCCATCATATCAGATAGAGGTACGCAGTTTACTTCTAAGTTTTGGAGGACATTACATGCTGAATTAGGTACTAGGTTGGACCTTAGTACTGCATTTCATCCTCAGACCGATGGACAGTCTGAGCGAACGATTCAAGTATTGGAGGATATGCTTCGTGCATGTGTGATAGAGTTTGGTGGCCATTGGGATAGCTTTTTACTTTGGCGGAGTTTTCATACAATAATAGCTATCACTCACTCCAGTATTGACATGGCTCCATTTGAAGCATTGTATGGGAGGAGGTGTAGATCTCCCATTGTTTGGTTTGATGCCTTTGAAGTCAGACCTTGGGGGACTGATCTGTTGAGAGATTCTATGGAGAAGGTGAAAGCTATTCAAGAAAAGCTTTTGGCTGCTCAAAGTAGACAAAAGGAGTATGCAGACCGAAAGGTTAGAGACTTGGAGTTCATGGAAGGTAACAAGTCTTGTTGAAGGTTTCACCCATGAAAGGGTGATGCGATTCGGAAAAAGGGTAAGTTAAGTCCAAGGTACATTGGACCATTTGAGGTACTAAAGCGAATAGGGAGGTGGCTTATGAATTAGCCTTGCCCCAGGGCTGTCCGGAGTGCATCCGGTGTTTCATGTGTCCATGTTGAAGAGATACCACGGAGATGGAAACTACATATCCGTTGGGATTCAGTTTTGCTTGATGAGAACTTGACTTATGAAGAGGAACCGATTGCTATATTAGATAGAGAAGTTCGCAAGTTGAGGTCGAGAGAGATTGCATCCATCAAAGTGCAATGGAAGAATCGACCGTTTGAAGAGGCTACTTGGGAGAAGGAGGCGATATGCAAGAAAAATACCCACATCTGTTTACAGATTCAGGTACTCTCTTTTCGCCACTGTTTTTCTTCTTTTGATCGTTCGGGGACGAACGATGGGTAAATTGGTATCTATTGTAACGACCTTTTTAGTCGTTTTTAGCAGCAGAACAAATTCTGGAAAAACTGGCTGAAACCACGGACCAACGACGGACCGTCGTGGGTGTTCCGTCCATGACACTTAGAGTTTGAAAATCGGTACTGAAAATCGACTCTCTGTAAATTGTGACGGACCTGCAGGACGTGCCGTCACATCCACGACGACCGTCGTGAGTCCCGTTGCAAAACACTTCAACTTTTGAGAAATTGGTGCAAGAAAACGAGTTTCTGACCGTCATGACGGAGGTGCAGGACGGACCGTCCACAGGTGTGACGGCCGTCACAGCACACCTGAAAACTGGGAGGCACGACGGCCTGGTGACGACCGTCGCACCTACGACGGCCCGTCACAGGTCACGCAGTCCCAGGCAGTTTAGGATTTCTTTCCTCGTTTTAAGGGTCGTTTTTGATTATTCTTTCCTTAATTATAGGATTGAGGGGTAACATTAATAAGTCTAATTACTTAGGGGTTAAAAGGGTAACCTTAAGTTAATTAGGGGGTTTATTTTTTCCCTTTTTAGTCTTAATTATATGATTAAATTAGGGTAAAGAAAAGAGGGTTTGAATAAAACAAAAGAGAAAGAACAGAAAGGAGAAAAGAGCAGATCGATGAGAGAGAGAAGAATAGCAAGCTTGGGAGATTTTCTTGTTGATTCCAATTCTTCGGTGGAAGTAGGTTTATGGTTTTATTTACGATAATCGTAGTAAACTCTTGATAGTGTATGATATGTATTGATGATGTTGTAAACCTGTCTATGTGCTTAAATTGTATGCTTGCATGATTATGATTATGAGATTGTGATTAATTAACAAGCATGATGAAGCTATTGAATCCCAAATATTGAAAGAACCCTAATTCACTTGATATATTATATAATAAGATTGATGATGCCTTAGTATGATAGAAGGCTTGATATATTATATAATGAGAATGAGGATGCCTTAGTGTGAAAGAAGGCTTGATGAATTAGGGGATCGGGTGCCACGTTCCGGTACCAGGATAGATAGAATATGAGGATCGGGTGCACGTTCCGGGTACCAGGATAGAATGAATATGAGGATCGGAGTGTCACGTTCCGACACCAGGATAGAATATGGATCGGGTGCCACGTTCCGGTACCAGGATAGAATGAATATGAGGATCGGAGTGTCACGTTCCGACACCAGGATAGAATATGAGGATCGGGTGCCACGTTCCGGTACCAGGATAGAATGAATTGAGGATCGGAGTGTCACGTTCCGACACCAGGATAGAATTTGAGGAGCGGAGTGTCACGTACCACACACAAAAAGAGGAAGAAAGATAATGAATCTTGAAAGATAATGAATATACTCAATCTAATGAACTTAACTCCCAAATGAGTATGGTATTGAGGCTTGAGTCCTCATGTGTGAACTTGACGGAAAATTGTTAATGATAAAGTAATTGCTATTGCTACATGTTAAGTATTTTAGTGGATTTACATTGTTATTGATATATATGTTTCCCTATTTTGAGTTAACCGATGATATCTACTCAGTACGTGTGTTGTACTGACCCCCTACTTTTATGTTTTCCTCTTGTTATTTGTGTTATGCAGCAAACTCCGTCAACTTCGACTCAGCAGTAGATCAAGCCCAGTCTTCACTTCATCGGAAATTCAGGGTGAGCTAATGCGTCTAGCTTGGACTGGGTCTCCTTCTTCAAGTCTTGATGCCTTGAACTTCCGGCATGGACTAGCTTTTACTTGTTTTGAGCTTTTTAGACATTCTTAGTTTAGTGATTTGAGATAGATGTTCTTGTGGTGATGACTTCCAGATTTTGGGGATAATAATAATAATAGTTTTGAATTGTTTTTATCAATGAGTTTAAGTCTTCCGCATTATTTTCTGTTGAAATATCTTGAAATGTTAAGGTTTAGATGGGTTGGTTCGCTCACATCGGAGGGTAAATGTGGGTGCCAGTCGCGTCCCCGATTTGGGTCGTGACACCTCTCTGGCCCCCCTCCCCACCTACCCACCCATTAAAAAAAAAGACACCCACTCATCTCTCCTCCCTCGCCCACCTCACTTGATAGAAATTGATATTATTTTATTTTTTAAAAAATAAAAAAATTTACCCCATTCTATTTAATTATTCGCTCCTATTTTTATTTTTTATGTTTTCTCATTGTGTAAGATATGCACATACATATATTTTAGAAAATAATTTCTACTAGTGTACCGAATATAACATAAACTAAAAAATTTGAAAAAATGACAAGTAAAAAATATTTTCGATATATATATCTAAACACTGAAAAAAAAAGTTGGAAGCGAAGGAATTAAGTAGGATGGGTAAAATTATTCTTTTAAGAAAATAAAATAATATCTAAATAGTATTTAAGGAGGGGGAGGAGATGAAGTAAAAAGAATGAAAATACTTTTATAAAATAAAATTTAAAGAAAATAAAAAACTTAAAACATAGTGGGGGTTGGAGGTTGTTGGGGGAGGGGGGATGAAAGGAAGTGATGGCGTGAGGTATTATGATTCAAATATAAATTTATTTAAATTTTGAAATTCAAAAAATATTATAAGGATATTATTTTCTGGAATTAACACACCCACATTCTCATCTGATCTCGTGTATTTTTATACACCACGTGTGTGTAGATTTGCATCTTAAGCAAGCAGAACCCAAAAAAGGTTGCAAATTGAAAGTCTACTTTGTATGTAACTTACAATTAACTTGAAAGGTATGACCTTTTCAGTTAAAAAAATAAAATAAAAAAAATTAGGTCAACTAGATTTATATCACAAGTTAGAAGTCACTCCTAAAATCGTCTTTTTATTTGTTACAAACTTGTTAAACAAGTCATGTTAGTTATTTTCGTAGATATCAAAATTTTGTAGGACTTTATAACATGAGTTCTATGTTAATTAGGATTTTTGGAGGCTACAATATTCTAAACCATAGTTTATGTTTTATAAGGGGTAATATATTGGAAAACTATATGCATAACAAAAGCATTTCAGAATGAGACAACTTATATGAATAATAGATGATAAATAATGTCACGATCTAAAAATGGACGTCAATGCGAAAGTAAAACGAGAATAAAAGTTTAATATAATAAAATACGAAAACAAAGTCAACTTAGTTAAACGTCCAAAACCTGGTTGTCATGTGTTTAAACCTCTAAAGTATTATAATTGATTCAAAAGAAAAAACATAAAAATCTCAAATAACATTGTTTCTAGAATAGAAAAAGATCATAAATAGGAGTAAGAAGGTCTACAGAGATGACAAACAAATTACCTCACAGATTTCGACATGAAGCCTCAGATAAGGAGAGAATATAGAGTATCACGAAGATCTAAGCTAGGAACCTACAAAAAAAATGTAGTAGCAAGGTGTGAGTACCAAACCACATGGTACCGAGCAAGTAAACTTCTCAACACAAGCTAAGGGAATATAATAGAGGTACTCCTTACTCTCCAATCAAACCTCCACAATTACAACATGCATAAAATCAGCTCAATTTAACAGTTCACAATTTACATAACACACAACTCAACAACAAAACAAACAATTACCTCACAAATCTCCACAAGAAGCCTCAGATAAGGAGAGAATATAGATTATCACGAAGATCCGAGTTAGTAACCTAAAAAAAATGTAGTGGCAAGGTGTGAGTACCAAACCACACGGTACCCAACAAGTAAACTTCTAAACACAAGTTAAGGAAATAGAATACGAGTACTCCTTACACTCCAAACAAACCTCCACAAATACAACATGTATATAACCAACGCAACCACAATTTACATAGCACACAACTCAACAACACTCTAACAATTACATATCCTCAACAACAAGCTCAATATTCATCAATCACAAGCTCCATATAAAGGCATTCACAAGATCAACAATACACAAGATTAAGTTCACCAATGATAAAGAGTGCAATGCAATGTCAAGTGTAGTGATGGATGTCTGACCTAATGATACACATGTGTTGTCTCTCAGTTCGAGATCTATGGGGGACAAATCTGTCCATGCATCCATCGCAGCGTGTGATACGACCCTCATTATATAGTATCCATCGCGGCGCGCAGTACGTCCTTCAATAATAGTATCCGTCGCGGCGCGAGACATGTCCCTCGAAATGATACATTCTCTTTAATTCTCATTCTTCCTCAATCCACATAACATTTATCACAAGATTGTGTCAAAAGCAATGCAAGTAACATGTTTAAATAAATAATGAGGATATATATGACCCTTTTCATAACAATGTACAATTCATAACAACACAGTCGTGATATAACATCAACGATAAGTAAATAAGTCTTTCAAATCATTCTCAACGTTAACACATCACAAACCAACAATTAATCACATTGCCTTTTATTACCCCTTTTTCATCATTAGGATTATTCAATATGGACAAGTCAATTCATCACCAAGTCCGATTACTCCCTAACACATACCACAAGGAAATACACGATTCTATGCACTTACCAAGGGTTTAGAAATCTACTTGCCACAAATAACCGAACAATCACGATGAGAGTTGAGTTTTCCTCCATTCGTTTGACTTCCAAATCAATGCAATCTATTCAAATAAATATTCATTATAAGATTTCAAACAAACAACACACGTATTATTATGTGTCGAGCCTTGACCAAAAAACTCACTCAAAGGTATAATAAAGTTCCTAGATCTTGATCCAACCAATAGATCAAATCCCATATTTCTTAAATTTCAAGTACTAATATTATCAAAACTTAAACTATAATATAAAATAAAAATAAAAAAGTTAATTTATGAACCACTCACAGGGAATAACCAATCTCAGAATTTCCTACTTCATGCGGAGCATTCATTGATGAAAATTGTGGATAATGTTACTTGAAGTCAGTGCCTACTCATCCGATGCCATCCAGGTGATTTTCGTTCTCTCTTTTTTTTTTTCGTTCGTAAATTATTCTAAAACTATTAAATTCTTATAACTTATCTCAATATATGGGCCAAGCGGTATAGAGTTTTAAAGAGAAACTTTCACATATAGCCATTTAAAAATAACTTAGTTACTCTCCACAATTATAGTTTGATGATTACAATTCGTAGCTACATGTTATATAGAGGAGAGTGGTGAGCGAGACTGGGAGAGAGAGAAAGAGGCAAGAGAGAAGGAAAATAGTGGGAGAAAGGTGAAATATAATATATATATATATATATATTATATATATATATATATAATATATATATATAATATATATATATATATAGTTATATAAATTGTATATTATATATATGTATTTGTAGATATGGCAAGCGAGACTGGGAGAGTGAGGAGACCAAGCGAGCGAGATTGGGAGAGGGAGGAGAGAGGCGGGAGAAAGAGGGAGGAGAGTGGGAGAGAGATTAATTATATATGTGTATAATTATATATTATACATATGCATTGGTATATATGACAAGCGAGATTGGGAGAGGGAGGAGAGATACGAGCTAAATTGGGAGAGCGAGGAGAGAGGCGAGCGAGAGAGGGCAGAGAGTGGGGAGAGATGAATATTATATGGATATCGATTAGATAATTGCATATTATACATATATATTTGTATATTTTGGCGAATTATACATATACAAACATGACTAATTATACAAACTCGAAGTCACCCCACATAATTAATATATAATGTTTGTCGCGAGTGGTAACTATAGCAAACTATAATTATGATGAATAATTAAATAGTATAAGTTTGCTTAGCCACGTAATTTTTCCTTTAAATAAATCATGGACTTAGCCCGTTAACACCCAACTAAATAATATTATCTAAAATTTTCCATTAGTTAATTAAATATAGTTGAATGAATAGTTTAAAATTCTCGAACAAACTTCACTGACTGATTATAAATTACTCGGGAAACTATCAGGAGGGTAAAATGATAATCTTATGAAAATATCAAAAATGACTTTTCGGGTCACTATAAATACGTTTATGCTAGAGCACATATAATCATGCTAGAACACATAAACTTACTGAAACATAATTCAAGAATACCTCTTGAAGCGTAAGAAGATAATTTCAAGCGAATCCACAATTCACAAGTTAGACAACAGTTTCACGGTCTTCTACAGTGATCCCAAATTTATATCTGAACACTCTCTATATTAGGGTAGACCAGTATTGTATGGAAACCTTTAATCTTTTTCTAGATTAAAAGAATCACTACTTATAAAAGTTTCTTCTCAATTCAAAAAGAGAGAAAAATAATACACTTTTTTCTTCAAAAACAATAAAACATATGTTACTTTTTCCCCTTTCCTTGGAAATAGGACTCTCAATTATAGTTAAATATATATATTATATATATATATATATATATATAAAATATGTTTTGATACATATATACATGACTATACAATATAAACAATATCAGTATATTGCATGATTATTTATACAATAGTGATGCATTGCATTATTTATACAATATCGATACATTAAATATATAACAATTTTTGTTAGAAATTTTTCGTCACATGTATAGAAGAGGTAAGAATTTGCTTCATTACGTTGTTTACATTTTTAATGTGAGAAATAACTTAAGAAGTCATGTATATAGTAACATATTCACTACAAAAAACTACAACTTTACCCACAATCTTGCTTCTATTAGCCACAATTTCTCGTGGCTAAACCTTGCAGTGTTTTTTCTATTTAGGCTGTTTTTAATGTAAAAGAAGAAGTATATATATATATATATATCTATATATAATATATAATATATAATATATATATATATTATATATTATATATATATATATATTATATTATATATATAATATTCTCCTTCTTAAATATATAAGGCGAATAAAATCAACTTAATTAAACACAAGTTAAGTGACCTAACTATATGGCAAAACATAGCTAAAATTATGTCACTTTAGCCGTCGATCAATGAGCACAATGAATAAATATAGTCTAATACATAAATATATCTTTTAACTTGACCTTATTTTATATTTATGTCTTTAAATTTTGGGTGTTCATATGTAGGCCCTTTAACATATAAAGTTATATAAGTAGACACATGAATCCTACGTGACGTAAGATGTGTGTCTATTTATTCAACTTTATAGGAATTTCAGTATCTACTGCACAACCAAAGTTAAAAAGACATAAAGATAAATATTTAACTTCAAAGGATGGCCTTTTGGGTTCAAAATAAAACAATTAAAATAAGGTCAACGACGTCTAGTAATTATTTATAGGCTTACAAGCAAGGATCCTCTATTTAATTTCATTTTTAGAGTAATAATTTACCTTAGAAGTTACTCCTAAAACCTTTTTTTGTTTGTTACGAACTTATTAAATAAGTAATGTAGGTTATCTTATCAAAATCAACCATCCTTAAAACTTAAAAGATGTTATTCACATCATTACCAAACATAATAATACATTATTCAACTTGGCTTCAAGCTTGCATTTATATTTTATTTTTTGGTCTACACAAGTAGACATTTAAATTTGTAAATAAAGTTGAACAAGTTGACATATGCATCATATGTGACAAATTTGCTTCCTACACAATCTTCTATGTGTATTATGACGCATAGAACGTGTATGTATGCTTGTTAATTTTATACAATTTAAGTCTATATTTTACACATCCAAATTGTTGAGCATAGATGACAGCTCAGACCAAGTTAAAGAATATGTTTATATTTTGTGTATATATCTTAGGCAGAATAGTCTGGTGGACCCTCGTACTTGTATCGGATTGTATTATGGACTCTTCTACTTAACTTTTTTTCATCTGTACCGTCATACATAACATAACACAATATATTAAACCTCTCTGACCATAGATCACCCTTATGTGTCATTAATATAGATGAGATGGCAAGAGAGTGTAGTCACATGCCTGCAAAGGTAAGTGAACATGATATTTGAAATTTTAACTTTTACTTTTAAATTATTAAAATTATTTTTAAAAAAAAAATTAAAAAGGAAAAAAACTCCATCTTCTTCCCCGCACTACCTCCATCTTCTTCCCCACACTACCTTTTTTCCAGCCACCCCAACCCCAACCTATTTTTCTTTCTTATCCACACCCTATTGTTATTTATCTTCATTTTTCTTTCACTTCTTTCTTCTTTTGCCCACCATCCCTAATTTTTTCCCTCTTCAATCATCACTTTCCCTTTTTTCCCCTCCCATACCTGAATTCTGCCTTTCCTTGCTCCTTTTCAACTTCTTTCTTGTTTTTCTTTTTTTTTGTTACCCTAAATAAAATATAAATTGGGCAAAAAATTTTGAACATAATAAGCAAAGAAAAATAAAAAATTAGTGGAGTTGTTGATATCTCTAATGAGTAACTTGACCTCTTTTGTGTCAAAATTATTCTTGTATTTGTAAGCAATTTGGGGTGTGAACTAGTAGTTAGCATTGGATTATTAAAAGTTTGGTTAGATCTGGTTGTTAGGTGGCTTGGTTGTTGTTATTGTGGTTGTTAGATGACTTAGGTTGTTGTTACTTTGATCTCGCTGAAAAAATGGCAATGACGCCGGCAAGAATGGATGCCACCGTAAAAAATGGAGACGACGCAATGGCTCCATCGATTTCTCCGGCATCGACGAGATCCTATACCTTGTTTCACCAATTTGTATTGCTATACATGCAAAAAAATTGAAAATGCTATAATGGATTTTACAATTGGATTCTAATGGGTTTTACGATGCCGACTTGTGGTGAAATAGTGAAAATAGGAAGGATTAGAAATGTCAATAATAAATTAAAATGGGACTCGCAGGGAGTGAAGTAGTTTCATGAATTCATCAGATTGCTAGATTGTGAAAAAATTGAAGAAGAAAAAAATGGGGATATGGAGATGGTGGAGTTTTGACAATGATGGTGGGTTAGGGAAGGTGGAGGAAATATATACAAAAATAATAATTTTATTTTATTTGATAAAATAGATTTGTATGAATTTGTCTTTTATTTAATATATTTACTAATAATTAAAAAATTATTATGAAGAAAATTATGACTTGGCATTAATATATATGACATGTATATAACATGTCATCTATGTAAGGGAGAGTGAGATACACACATGGTCAGAAGGATTTAAAAATCTCATTTTTGGTTAAGTTCATGAGTCCAGATGACAAAAAGTTAAGTAGAAGAGTCCATAATACAATTCGATACAACTACGAGGGTCCACCAGACTATTCTGCCTATATCTTATTAATAAGTTAATTATATAAAATTTCCATTGTATTATTTTTATCCTATCACTAATTTGGCTTTAATTTCACATTCATGTCCTTCTAATTATGTTGCAAAAAAAACATTGTACTTTTACACGGACTATAAGTAGGAAGAAAGAAAACAAAGAAACATGAATAATGAGTTTCTTTTAAAATGTCACAATTTTATTTTTGAGAGTCAAACGATATGAATTGTGATTAAGATTTTAAGATTTTTTATTTTTATTATTATCATATTAATATGAGAAATAATAAAAGAATTAATGTGAGGTGGTCATTGGATAGTTTTTATTTATCCCCACACATAATCCCTCAAAGGTAAAAATTATTTGCAGTGTTTATCCTAAGGTAAGACATTGTCTTTTATTCATACATTTGTCTCTTATGATTGTGTTTGTTACGAAGAAAAATGTTTTTCATAGAAAATGTTATCCTGTAGATTTTTTATTTATTTTTTCATGTTTCGTTGGTGAATAAAAAATATTTTTCTGGCAATAATATTTAGTGTTTGATTTATGAAAAAAAAAATGAAAATTAGAAATTTTGAAGATGAAATATGTTTTTTAAAAAAAAAAAAACTTAATTTTTTGGGGGTGGATTGGTGGGGTCGAGGGTAGGGGTGAAAAAAACAAAATTTTGAAGTTGAAAATATTTTTTTAAAAAAAATTGGGGGGTGGGCAGGGATGGTGGGGTGTGTGTGTGTATGTGTGTGTGTGGTGGTGGTGGTGGGGGAGGTCAAAGATCGGGATGAAAAACTAAAATTTTAAAATTGGAGATATTTTTCAAAAACAAATTTAATTTTTTTGGAGTGGGTGGGGGAATGATCGGGGTCTGGGGGAGGGCAATGGCAAAATATAAAATTTTGAAATTGAATTTTAGAAATTGATATTTTTCAAAAAAATAAAATAATTTGAGGTTGGATGAGAGTTTTGGAAAATGTTTTACTTAACTTTTGAAGAGAAGTCATTTCCCTTAAATTTTCAGGAAAATGAGTTGATTTTGAAACATTTACCAAAATTTATGTCCCAACCAAACATGAGAAAATTGGAAAATATTTTCCATACACACCCTTAATCACGGTGAAGTAAAGCCACATGTATAGAAGATAATTACCAAGTCTATTCTCTAATTACCAAGTCTAACGAAGTAAATCCTCAACCTCGCGCTAATTAGAACGATCCTCAGCTTTCAAGAACGGAAAGAGTTCATTGAAAGAAGTCATGATACTCATATTGATATGATTTGAAATCGGGGGTAAATTATCACGCTCGGAGTCTACATCTTTGGCGGGACTGGCACATGAGAACCATTTCTGGCCCCAAGCAAACCCTTGGCCTGAATAGACTCTCAACAGAAGGCTCTAAGCATTATTATAATTATCACATGCACTTATCAAACAATTGTCTCACTTTAAATTCTGAACGTTTAAGGATAAAACATTCAACTAGCCATAAATGACAACTCAAGTCTTAACATACGAAATAATAATGTAAGACAACTGAACTACTAACTGTCTCTGAAACCTCTAAACAATGAGGGATGTCGGATAAGACCCCCGATCATCCGAACAACTAAAGTACTAAAGAAATGTAAAATGAGTCTTCCGAAAGTAACGAAGCTCACCAACTGGCTCTGAGTGCTCAACTTGATCAACGATGCGCTCGATGCTGATCCTGGTTGCTTGTGTATGCATCATAAAATGATGCAGGAAAAATGACGTCATTACATTGAATGTACGAATATTTGAGAGGAATGTTAAACAAGACATAAACTTGAAAAGAATCTAAAAAGAACACTTACCTTGGTTTTACTCAACTAAAATGCAAAGTAAAATGATAATAATGGTACAATTATACAAAACACTTAAAACAGTAGTACCAATTCAATTTGTTAAAGAAATGCAGTAACAACTCCATTTATATGTAAAATAATATAATACTATGGGAGTTTCTCTATTCGAAAACCACCACTATGAGCCTAAATAATGATATAACGTCTTGCCCACGCTACTAGAATTGTCCTATACTTTCCATCATATAGAATGTCTTAACAAGTGGATCCACTAGTCTATGCTAAAAAGTACCAAGAAATCGTTTCTTCAAGAGAAATATAGATTTGAAATTTAAGAACAAAGTGTCAACTATTTTCAGAATGATCAATCCTAACAATAGTAAGAATAAACATCTCCAATGCATGTATAAACTTGACCACCTGTCACCTGTTTCTATTTGGCTATTGATCCAAAAACAAGCAGGCATTTGAGAATATTTTCAAATTGTCATTTTGAAGTGTGTCAAAAGCTCACTCTAAGCAGCAAGTTAGGACTCAATCTAATTCAAGATCAAGATACTCACCCAAAAATCAAGGTTATATCTAAAAGTCAAGATTCAAGCGAAGTTGCACAGATAGAAGTTTGTTATTTTTTTTAGTATTAATTTCATTTTTATGTAAGTAAGGACATTAACTGCGATCTGGAACCGCAATTCAGAACCTCGATGGAACCTCACTTGACTTTCAACTAATCACCTCATCTCTTTGAACTGCACATGACATGATTTCATTACAATTCGGGATATGTCAGATGTCCAAAATAATTATTCGGTCACATTTTTTCCTTTTAAATAAGAGTCCAGTCAAATCATGTCGCTTTGTCTACTTCTTAGTCCAAAACCTCTTAGCGTTTTCAATCAAAGAGGGACAAACTGTAGACACGTAATTGTTAACCTAATATAAGATTTTACACTATTTTTCTTATTCCTTAAATATTTCTTTTATGTTTAAGTTAGATATTTTAGTTTTTGTCTTATTTTAGTAAGTTTATTTTAAATATTTTTAAAAACTATAAAAGGTAGAATCACATTTTAAGATAAATTTTATTTCTCAAAGAAAAAGATTTTTTAAAAAAAATATATCTTCTTTTAATTTAAATTTTAATAAATAAACTAATGATTTTACTATGTGAATTAATTTTCACAAAAGGTAACTCTTGATCTTCATTACTGTAACAACCCAGTTAGTCGGTCTGAACTGTAGAATTGTTTTTGATAAATACTTACTGGGTCGACGGACCATGTGACGGATCGTCGTGGACACGACGGACCATCATGGATTCCGTCGTCCCATACTTGTGAAATTTCTCCTGCTTCTCCCTTCACTACCCTCTACGGCAAGTATGACGACCCGTCATAGGCCCAACGGTACGTCGAGTGTCTCCGTTCCAAAACACTTCAACTCTTGGAATCTAGGTACGGGATCAATTCTCTGAACTTTGTGACGGACCTGCAGGACTGACCGTCATAGATACGATGGACCGTCACAAGTTGCGTAACCTCACTACTGAATTTTAACTCTCTGAACTTTGTGACGGACATGCAGGACGGACCGTCATAGATACGACGGACCGTCACCAGCTGCGTAACTCCACCCTGGGTCAGACTTTCACTAACATTTAAATGGGTGTTTTGGACTATTCATGATTATAATTATGAAATAGTGGGGTAAGTTTAATAATTTATTTAGTGGGGGTAAAGAAGATACTAGGGAAATAAATAGTAGGTTACTTTTATCATAATGAATTATATGATAATTAGGGTAAAAGAAAAAGAATCTGCAGAAGAAAAATAAAAAGAACAGAAAGGGAGAACGAGCGAGAGAGCGTGAAACGAAAGAAGGAGGTGGACGACTTGGACTTCAGATTGAAAAGATTCATAGACACTGAGGAAGGCAAAGGCATAGGAGAGGTAGTTTGCTTGGTTTCGGTTCTTCGGTAGAGGTAGGTTATGGTTTATTTCTATGTGATAGATAAACTCTTAATAGCCATCGATATGTATTGAGTGATATTGTAATGTCTCCTATATACTTGATTTTGTGGTTGAATGTTTGATTGTGTGGTTTGTGGTTGGCCTAATATAAGGAGACTGTTGGATTTCTAATCTTGAAACCTCTCTATTAAGATGACGCCTTGACACAAAGAAGGCTTGATGAAATAAAATAATGAAATAATTGGATCGAAGTGTCACGTTCCAACACAGTATTATTGGATCAGAGTGTTACGTTCTGACACGGTATTAGGGGATCGGAGTGTCACGTTCCGACACGGTATTAGGAGATCGGAGTGTCACGTTCCGACACGGTATAGGGGATCGGAGTGTCACGTTCCGACACGATAATATTAAAGGAAGGAAATCTTGAATTACATTAATATACTTAACTTCAAAGAACCTATTTCCCAAATGAGTATGGTGTGGAGGCATGAGTTCTCATAGGTGTGCTTGATGTTGTGATTGATGGTGCACCTATTATGGTGTTGTTGATACTTGTTCATGTGTTTGTTGCTGCCATCCGTTAAGTATTGTAGTTGATTTTATACTATTATTCAGTATATATTGTTTTCTATTTTGAGTTGGCCTATGATACCTACTCAGTACGTGTTCCTTGTACTGACCCCTACTTGTGTTTTCTTCTTTGTTATTTTGTGGAGTGCAGCAAGCGTGCCATCGACTTCGACTCGCCCTCAGCTCTAGCCAATCTTCAGCACATCAGAGTTCGGGGTGAGCTATTGTTCCTAGCTCATGCTGGATTCTCTTCGTCACGTTGTGATGTCTTCGAATTCCAGACATGGACCATCTTTTACTTAGTTTTGTTTTCTTAAATACTCTTGGACTTGGTAATTTGAGGATAGATGTTCTTGATGTGATGACTATCAAATTTTGGGATGATAAGTATTAAACTTTAGAAACTTATTTAAATTGGTTGCTTAGTATCTTTTGGAGCTTCCACATTATTTATATTATTTATAGTTTAACTATTGGTATATTTTGGGGTTTAGATGTGTTGGTTCGCCCACCTAAGAAGGTAAGTGTGGGTGCCACTCACGACTCGTTTTGGGTCGTGATAAACTTGGTATCAGAGCGTTAGGTTCAATGATCTCATCACACAAGGACAGGTCTTGTAGAGTCTTGCAGAACGGTACGGGGACGCCTTTACTTTTCTTCGAGAGGCTATAGGACTTTAGGAAAACTCCATTCTTTCTTTCTCTCGTGCTATTACTTGGATCCAATTGGTATCTAGGCGATACAAATTGGTATCTGACATCCTCACTCTATTTCGCAGATAGTTAGAACTAGAGCAACAACTGTGCCAACACCAACACCGGCAAGACATGGTGCGTCTGAGCCAACCATTGGGGCTGTAACTCGAGGAGGAGCAGTGGCAAGAGGCTGTGGAAGAGGTTGCAGGAGGACGCCCACTAGAGGTAGAGGGCAGACACCTGGTCTAGCGAGGAATAGAGCAGTAACTCCTCCACCGACTGATGAGGTAGTAAGAGAGGGTGAGGAAGGGGAAAATGAGCAGGTTCAAGATGAGGAATTACCACCCTAGCCTACCCCAGAGATGATTAATCAGGTTCATACTTATCTTAGCGGGTTATCTGATCAAGTCCAGACACCTCCAGTGTTTTCTACACCAGCACCTCAGGTTCCGGGAGTACAACATGCAGCTGTTGTGGCTCCCCGCATGGATGCATCATTGGAAGTAGGCACATTTCCTCGATTGACTACATGGTCTATAATGACAGGTGATCAACATGAACTTTTCACTAAGTTCTCAAAGCTGAAACCTCCAGTCTTCAAGAGTGCTGAATCTGAAGATGCCTATGATTTTCTGGTTGATTGTCATGAGCTGCTACATAAGATGGACATAGTAGAACGATTCGGTGTTGAGTTTGTGACCTATCAGTTTCAGGAGTATGCCAAAATGTGGTGGCGGTCGTATGTTGAGTGTCAGCCAGCGCAGGCACCACTCATGACTTAGGGTTCATTTTCTAGCTTATTTATGGAGAAGTATATACCCCGAACTTTGTGAGATAAGAAGAGAGATGAGTTCCTGAGCCTAGAGCAAGGAAGGATGTCTGTTGCTGCTTATGAGGCTAAATTTTGTGCACTATCCAGGTATGCCACTCAGCTTTGCTTCAGTCCACAGGAGCGGATTCATCGCTTTGTGAAAGGATTGAGGTCAGATTTGCAGATTTTAGCCTTACAGGTAGCTGCTGCAGTAAAATCCTTTCAGGAAGTGGTTGATTTTGTGATAGAGGTAGAGGGGGTGAAGCCAAACGACTTCACCACAGCATCGACATTTAAGAAGTTCCGTAAAGGAGGTAAGTTTAGTGGTTCTTACTCCAGAGGGCAGAGTTCAGGAGGTTACCCAGCCCGTCCTATTCAGTCTTCACTGCAGGCTGTAGCTGGGGGTCCATCGCAAACCGGTCAGCATTTTTCTAAGTTTGGAGGTTATCCACAGACTTCGTCATTCTCACAGAGACCTATGCTTGACTCCAGAAATTGTTATGGATGTGGAGAGACTGGACATATTAGGAAATATTGTCCAAAACACAGTTATAGACACCCAATAGCTAGAGGTAGAGGTGGTCATGGTAAAGGCCGCCATTCTGGAGGACGTGGTGGCCAAGGAAATGGTGGTCACCAAATCAGTCGGGGTGGCGGGCAAGTTGGAACTACTGTAGCGCAAACTGGTAGGGACAATGGACAGACAGGTGATAGGGCCCATTGTTATGCTTTCCCCGGGAGGTCTGAAGCAGAGGCATCTGATGCTGTTATCACAAATACTTTTTTGGTCTGTGATTGCATGGCTTCTGTATTATTTGATCCTGGATCCACATTTTCATATGTATCTTCCTCATTTGCTACTGGTCTTGATTTACATTGTGATTTGCTTGACATGCCTATTTGTGTCTCTACTCCTGTGGGTGAGTCTGTGGTAGTTGAGAAGGTGTATAGGTCTTGCCTTGTGACTTTTGTGAGGAGCAATACTTATGTAAATTTGATTATTCTAGAGATGGTCGTTTTTATGCAATCTGGGTATGACTTGGCTTTCTCCAATTTTGCAATCTTAGATTGTAATGCTAAAACTGTGACATTGGCCAAGCCTGGGACAGATCCGCTAGTGTGGGAGGGTGACTATATTTCCACTCCAATTCATATTATCTCTTTTCTTCTTCTTCGTGCTAAGAGAAGGTTAGTAAGGTTGTTTAGCTTTCTTGGCACATCTCAGGGATGATACTTCCCAAGTACCTTTGATTGAGTCTATTTCGATAGTCTGTGAATTTCTGGATGTGTTTCCTGCCGACCTTCCTGGTATGACACCAGATAGGGATATTGATTTTTGTATTGATGTGGAGCCGGGTACTCGCCCCATTTCCATTCCCCCTATAGAATGGCTCCAGCCGAGTTAAGGGAGTTGAAGGCCCAACTTCAGGAATTGTTAGGGAAAGGTTTTATTAGACCGAGTGCATCCCCTTGGGGTGCTCCTGTTTTATTTGTAAAGAAGAAAGATGGAAGTTTTCGAATGTGCATAGACTAAGGGGGGCAGCGGAACCGGTACCTACCGGTTCCCGGTCCGGTCCGTCTCGGTCCGGTTCGGTACCGGTTTGATACCGGTTAGGGCCTGTTAGGTTTTGATTTTTTCGGTTCCGGTACAAGAACCGGGACGGAAACTCTAGAAATCCGGATTTTACCGGTTCCGATAAGTACCGGTCCGGTCCGGTTTAAATTTTTTTTTTAAAATAAAGCCGTTATTAGCCGTTGGGTAACGGCTAGTGGGCCCCCCCCAACGGCTAGTTGAAGAAAAATTCATCCAATAAAGCCCTTACCCCACCCCTAACTTTTGAAATACCCTAAAGTTTTAAAAATTAACACTTAACCCATCTTTTTACTTATAAATACCTTAAATTTCATTCTTTTAAATCATAATATCATCTATTCATCTTCTACTCTCTCACTCTCTACTCTCTATCTCTAATCTCTAATTCGATAATATATAATATCTTAAATTTCGGTGTTGCCTTACTTGGTCTTTGGAAATTAGATTTGGAGCTTCAAAATCAATTTTCAACTTTCCACGTTCGGCTATCGGCGGTCATAAACGTCTACTTTTTTTAAGTAGACGTTCGGTACATTCGTTCTAACTTTTATTTTACGTTTCATTTATATTTAAATATTATTTATTTATTGTGATTTATTGTTTGCATAATTGCATAACATTTTTCTTATTATATTTATTCTCACGTTTAATTTTTTAATATGGATTTTCGGAAAAAATATTGTTCAAAAAGGAAAGGGGAAAAAAAGTGCATTAGAGCGTGTAAGAAATGTTTGTAACTTTACATCCTCCGATAATGCAAAAATCGGTAGTTCTTCTAAATCTAAAACTAAAAAATCTACAATATTAAGAATAAATACGGATGATTATACACATGTTGATGATACGATATTTAATATTGATAGTAATTCAGGATTAGATCCTTATCATGAACATTTACAACGTCGCTTTGGTAATTTTGATGAGGATTTGCCTAGTGATAATGATAATGATAGTGATAATGATATTGATAATTATACTGATACGCCTATTTTTGATGACGAAACTCAGCCACCTACGGCTACTACTCCTAGTCCCGCTCCCTTTCGTTGTCCTGCCCCAGTTCCCCCAGTACATCCTAGGCCTAAGGTAGAACGTGTTAAAAAATCGGTTGTTTGGCAATTTATGACACAAAATGAAGATAAAACACAAGCTATTTGTAATAAATGTAAACATATATTAAATCATAAAACTGTGGGAAAATCTGGCGGGACGGGACATTTGAGTAGTCATTTAATGTCTTGTTGTAAAAATGTTTTTGCATGCTAAAGCGGTAGCGGAAGCTAAAAAAACGGTACCCCCCCCCCCCTTCCTGAAAATGTAGGAGTAGGCGGCTCTAAAATGGTACAAACACAATTAAATCCGTCTAATGTTTTCTGGCACTAGTTTACTACCTTCATATAGTAGAGAAAAAGATCTTGAAGAACTAGCTAAAATGATATGTGTTATGGGTTTGCCATTTAGTTTTGCTGAAAATCTCGGTTTTATACATTATATTCAAATTGTATATAATCCAAATTTTAAAGGTTTTGCTAGAAATACAATAAAAAGGCTGTATTTGATTATCATGCACAACATTTTCAATATCTTCGTTGTTTATTTTATTATAATACTTGTAAAATAGCTATTACTTCTGATATGGGTCGTAGTGTAAATGGTAACGATTATTTAACTGTTACTGCACATTGGATTGATGAAAATTTTTATATGCAAAAAAGAATTTTAGGTTACAAATGTTGTCAAATGCAAAAAACCGGTAGTTATATTGCTCAAACTATTTTAGATATTTTACAAAGTTATGGAATATGTGATAAATAAGTAGTATAACATTAGATAATGCTTCAAGTAATAATTCTGCTGTTCAATATTTAAAAACTACACTTTGTCCTTTTTATGGTGATAATTATCATATTAGATGTACTAGCACATATATATAATTTGATGGTTAGAGATGGTGTAAATATGTATGATAACGGATGTACGAAAGTTGAAATGCATGTCATTTTATATTTAAATGTCAAGTTAAGTTCTCGGCGTAAAGATTTTCAAAATCTCTGTTTTGAAAATAATCTTCCACCTAGAAAAATTCCAAAAACAGTGTCTACTAGATGAATACTTTATATGAAATGCTTGTAGTCGCTTATGAATATCGAATACCCTTACAAATGGTTTGGAATGCTCATAATTCTGATATGACATATAGACTAGATGATAATGATTGGCGTGATATAAATGAACTTATAGATTTCCTTAAAGTTTTTTACTTAACTACAAAAAGAATTTCTGTACTTTATAGTCCATCAATTTGTACTGTTTTGCCTGATATTTGTATGATTTCTTCTAAATTAATAAATTTAAAAATAAACCAAGATTTCAACAAACCGTTGAAAAAATGATTATAAAATTTAAAAAATATTATATTCCTATTCCTTAGATTTATTTAACTGCATGTTTGTTACACCCTAAGTATAAGATTTCGGTTCATCAAGAATGGTTGAAAAAATATATTTTAACTTAGATCTTAATGATGAATTAGAAGAAATTCCTAGCTGTCAACAAGTTAAAGATAGCATAAAAATTGAAGCAAGAAAATTGTATGATTCATATAATGCTAATAAAAATTTATCAAGTGAAAATGAACGTGAAAGCTCTAGGGTTAGATTTGATGAAAATAATATTGATAATTATTTAGAGGATTATCTTGAACTTTCTCACGATAATAGAAATGATTTTGATGCATATATTAATCAAATGACAGAAACTACTGAAGATGTTCTCAACTGGTGGAGAGAGCGCACCAAAGGATTTCCAAAACTAATACCGATGGTTCGAGATATATTAGCAATGCAAGCGTCGTCGGTAGCTTCGGAGGCGTCTTTAGTGGCAGCAAGGTTTCAACTCGGAGAACATAGGCATTCACTAGCAGTCGACAGCTTGGAGATATCGTATTATTTCGAGATTGGATTAATGCCGAGAGTAGAAATTTGGGTCGTGAACCACTACCGACCAAATTTCAAGATGACGTTGATGAAGTAATGCAGGATTATAGTGACGACGGGATTGAAGCAATGGAAGATCTTTCTATTCAACCTATTCCTGAACATGTTACTAAAGAAATGTTGAATGATTTACGAAGAGATTTATATGGTGGCACCAACTATTAATTCAAACTAATATTTTTGTAAATGTAATTGTAATATCAAATATATATTAATAAAAATATAGGCTATTCGCCTTAATTTGTTTTTTAATATTGTTGTATTAAATTTAATTTTTGATATAGTCAATTTTAAATTTTATAACTTAAAGTTTAAATTCAAAAATTTCAAAATTTAAGAGTTTGAAATTTAAATTTTATAACTTTAAAATTTTAATTTTAAATTTTCAACTTTAAAGTTTGAATTTAAAGTAAGGGGGGCACGGAACCGGTACCTACCGGTTTCCCGTCCGGTTTTGCCGGTTCCGGTACCACTTGCCACTCTTATTTTAAAGTTTGAAAATTTAAATTTGAAACTTTAAAATTTTGAAATTTTAATTAAAACTTTAAAGTATAAGTTATAACTTTAAAGTTATATAAATTTGAAATTTAAATTTACTTTAAAATTTAAATTTAAAATTTTCAAACTTGTTTGAATTTAAAGTTTGAAAATTTAAATTTATAACTTTAAGTTTGAAATTTAAATTATAATAAAAATTAGATTCAAATAATTTTTTTTTTTTTTAAATTCGGTTCGTCCCGGAAATCGGTCCGGTCCGGTCCGGTCTAGTACCGGTTTAATACCGGACCGGGACGGAACAATAGGTGTTTTACCGGTTTCCCGGACCGGTCCGGTTCCGGTTCTGGTTCCGGAACTAATCCGGTACACGCAGTACCGGTTCCGTACCGGTTCCGGTAATTACCGGTCCGGTTTTGCCGGTTCCGGTACCACTGCCACACTTAGGCATAGACATAGACAGCTCAATAAGTAACTATTAAGAACAATATATCCGCATTCCGACCTCATAGACGTAATAATTTGATACGATCCTTCCTGTTCTTGTGTCAGTCACAAGGTGCTTGTTCTTCTCTAAAATTGATTTGAGGTCTGGCTATCACACAATGAAAATACGGGCAGCAGATTGCCAAAGCTGCTTTTTTCGAACCAGGTATGAGCATTATGATTCTTAGTAATGTCTTTTGGACTTACGAATGCCCTTGTTGCTTTCATGAGCCTGATGAACAAGATTTTTAAGCCATACCTGGATCTCTTTGTTGTTGTATTTATTGATGATATACTGATTACTCAAAGAACAGAAAGAACATGAGGAGCATTTGAGAATTGTTTGGAGTTGTTGAGGGAGAAAAGGCTTTATGCCATTCTCCAAGTGTGAGTTTGGCTAGATTCAATCCTTCTTGGGGCACGTGGTTTCTAAGATGGAGTGATGGTGGATCCTTCTAAGATTGAAGCAGTAAAGGGTTGGGTAAGACCTACTAATGTTTCAGAGGTAAGGAGCTTTATTGGTTTAGCTAGCTACTACCGTCGCTTTGTCAAGAGATTTTCTTCTGTTGCTTCCCAACTAAGTGTGGCAGTGGTACCGGAACCGGCAAAACCGGACCGGTAATTACCGGAACCGGTACTGCGTGTACCGGATTAGTTCCGGAACCGGAACCGGACCGGTCCGGGAAACCGGTAAAACACCTATTGTTCCGTCCCGGTCCGGTATTAAACCGGTACTAGACCGGACCGGACCGGACCGGTTTTCGGGACGAACCGAATTTAAAAAAAAAATTTTATTTGAATCTAATTTTTTATTATAATTAAATTTCAAACTTTAAGTTAATAAATTTAAATTTTCAAACTTTAAATTCAAACAGTTTGAAAATTTAAATTTAAATTTTAAAGTTAATTTAAATTTCAAACTTTATATAACTTTAAAGTTATAACTTATAACTTTAAAGTTTTAATTTAAAATTTTCAAAATTTTAAAGTTTCAAATTTAAATTTTCAAACTTTAAAATAAGTGTGGCAGTGGTACCGGAACCGGCAAAACCGGACCGGGAACCGGTAGGTACCGGTTCCGCTGCCCCCCTTACTTTAAATTCAAACTTTTAAAGTTTGAAAATTTAAAATTCAAATTTTAAATTTATAAAATTTAAATTTCAAACTCTTAAATTTTATAATCATTTTTTCAATGGTTTGTTGAAATCTTGGTTTATTTTTAAATTTATATAATTTAGAAGAAATCATACAAATATCAGGCAAAACAGTACAAATTGATGGACTATAAAGTACAGAAATTCTTTTTGTAGTTAAGTAAAAAACTTTAAGGAAATCTATAAGTTCATTTATATCACGCCAATCATTATCATCTAGTCTATATGTCATATCAGAATTATGAGCATTCCAAACCATTTGTAAGGGTAATTCGATATTCATAAGCGACTACAAGCATTTCATATAACGTATCCATCTAGTAGAACACTGTTTTTGGAATTTTTTCTAGGTGGAAGATTATTTTCAAAATAGCGATTTTGAAAATCTTTACGCCGAGACTTAACTTGACATTTAAATATAAAATGACATGCATTTTCAACTTTCGTACATCGTTATCATACATATTTACACCATCTCTAACCATCAAATTATATATATGTGCAGTACATCTAATATGATAATTATCACCATAAAAGGACAAGTATAGTTTTTAAATATTGAACAGCAGAATTATTACTTGAAGCATTATCTAATGTTATACTACTTATTTTATCACATATTCCATAACTTTGTAAAATATCTAAAATAGTTTGAGCAATATAACTAACCGATTTTTTGCATTTGACAACATTTGTAACCTAAATTCTTTTTTGCATATAAAAATTTTCATCAATCCATGTGCAGTAACAGTTAAATAATCGTTAACCATTTACACTACGACCCATATCAGAAGTAATAGCTATTTTACAAGTATTATAATAAAATAAACAACGAAGATATTGAAAATGTTGTGCATGATAATCAATACAGCCTTTTTTATTGTATTTCTAGCAAAACCTTTAAAATTTGGATTATATCCAATTTGAATATAATGTATAAAACCGGGATTTTCAGCAAAACTAAATGGCAAACCCATAACACATATCATTTTAGCTAGTTCTTCAAGATCTTTTTCTCTACTATATGAAGGTATAAACTAGTGCCAGAAACATTAGACGGATTTAATTGTGTTTGTACCATTTTAGAGCCGCCTACTCCTACATTTTCAGGAAGGGTACCGTTTTTTTTAGCTTTCCGCTACCGCTTTAGCATGCAAAAATTCATTTTTACAACAGACATTAAATGACTACTCAAATGTCCCTTCCCGCCAGATTTTCCCACAGTTTTATGATTTAATATATGTTTACATTTATTACAAATAGCTTGTGTTTTATCTTCATTTTGTGTCATAAATTGCCAAACAACCGATTGCTTAACACGTTCACTACACCATTTTAGGCCTACGGCAACACTAATTCTTGAATACACTTGTAAAGTGTTGCCTAAAGTAGTTTTGGGAACGCTTTTAAAGCGTAGCTGAAATTTTTAACTTTTAGCTACAATAATTTTGGCAACGCTTTGAAAATGTACTCTTTAGTGGTATAAGATACACTTTATAAGTGTTGTTATAATATGATATAATTGACAACACTTATTTACATATATGACCACACTTTTAAAATGTCCTATTTTTATAATTGAAAAAACAACACCTTATAAGTGTTGCCTTAAAAATTTTCAATTTTTTTTTATATTCCCTCCAATATTTTAACACTCCCTCCCATTTATATTGGCCAAAAAAATAAACATTAAATAAATAATAAACCTTAACTTTTTCACTTCACTTTACTAATAAAACATAAAAGTTCAAGGTCCAAATATGATTTTTTTGGGAGAAAAAACGCTCTGCCCAGCGAATTGAAGATATCCCCAATTTCTTGAATGAAAAATTTTCCACTCAGCTCAAGACATTGAAGCTCCAAATCTGAAATTTTCATGAAGCAGAACTATAATTTTTTTTCAGGTTTCAAGATTTTGTTGTTCATCTCAGACATTCAAAACCTTATTATTTTTTTGTTTACAGGTTTTAGTTTCTGTTTTGTTCCATATGTGAAGTATGTTTGGCTTAATACAGAAAGTGTAGGAGATAATGAGCTATTCCATCTTCTTCCAAACTCTAGTAATATGAATTTGTGGGTAATGAGTTATTTGATACTTGAGCACAAGGCTAAGTTAGTTCGATTTTTCCTTCAATACTGAAGAAGGTTCTCCACATTGGACATGCATTTTGTGTGCTTTGTTTTCTTTATCATTGTGACTTTGAATCACTGTCTTTTGGTAATTATTATGAAGATAGTAATCTACTTTGCATCAGCTTTAGAGTATTTCTTGGTAGATATGTATCCCGTGCTATTGGGTGCCTAATTGATGGATTGATTTCACCTTCAAAAGAGACATCTGTTGAAAATAAACTTCATGACATGTGATTTTTGGCTTGTTGCTGCTCTGTTATTGTATATTTGGTTGGATCAAGCAGTAGTTTAGTTGAGACTTTGGTACATCTATCAAATGAAAATTTCAGACATGTTATATAGCTAGGAACACAAACTGTTGAGTTTTGAAATATTTGTGATTCATTTTGTTTGGTTGTAGATTATGTGAGCCTATGTACGAGTAAGATGCCTTTATTTGTATCAGGCATTTGCATTTCGTGAATCATTAATATACAGGCTGTAAGCTCTGTTGTTAAAGGTCACTTGGGCATCTTATAACAATTTTACCTTTAAGAGTCAATAAAAGATCAATTGTTTATTTTTTGTGGATGAGTTTCACATGGTTAATAGTGACTATCCTAATGTATTATTAAATAATTGTATTATAGAATAACTAGTTTCAAAATGGTTGATTCCTAGTCAATAAACAACAATTTAACATTATATTGGATGGCTGCTCGCAGATGCTTTATTGATGACTAACTCGAATGCATTGCTTACTTGTATGAATTCCATTTAGACTCTTTGCTTTCAAAAAGTATGTTCAGCTGACTCCTACTTTGAAATGGATGTGTTTGGGGAAATTTAGAAAAATAGAAGGCAAGAAGTATTTTTCTTGAACGAGGTACTAGATATTCACGCTAGTGACACTACACAATGTTTTAGATTATATATGTCCACGACTGATCCTTGCATGTCCATAGAGTATGTCTATTAGTCCAATTCTTATCCAAGTTTTTTGTATTATAAAACTATATGATTACTAACATAGAACTATCGAAGGTATCTTTATGCAGATTTTTATACAGGTGCAATCTGGCAGGCACTGAAACCCCAAGGACAGTGGAACATTTAAAACGACCAAAATTCTATTTACTTGTGCCGGAAATTCCCCTATAACTGTGCATTACTTATAGGAAGCAAAGTTCCAGCTTTGTGCTACATTTTCTCATATAGTGAGGATAATAATAAAGATGTATATAACCTTGCAAGTGGTGGTTTATACAAGGTTGTTCGTACCAGTCGATGAAAATACCCATGTTCTAAGGAAAATGTTATTGATATAGCTACTCCAACTCCTGCTGGTACTTCCCTCGTTCAGCAGCAATCATGTTTACAGGTTCATACATGATATAATGGATGCTGCTTAATCTATTTTATATGCATAGAGGAACACAAAATAGGTTGATTAATTAGTTTAAGTAGTATATACAATTGCTCTTTTTGCTTCTTTTGGTTCTTTGCATAAGTATTGTTTTTGGACTTTTTTGCCAAATCGATTAATATAATTCAATTGTGGTTCAAATAATTTTGTGAGTATTGTCACTTCATTTTATCACTACTGACAACTAGAATAAATCATACTGGCTAGTACTAGAATTTTGATAACTAATTTGTGACTATTTCTCATCTCCGTATGTCAACATGAACTTATTATCTTTATTTACCATTGGCTCTTTAGATAATGAACAGGAGTCGTTGGACAGAACAATGATTTTGAGTGAATGCAAATAGTTGAACCGTTGTGAATATATTCAACGCAAAGAAAATAATTACAAGAGTATAACAAAAAAAATTATTTTATACACTACAACAATCATTTTACTGATTCCATACAGAACTAAATTTATATACAATACATACTTATATACTTTTTATTTAAACCACAACATTACCTATATTTACTAATTATCTACTATCAACCTTAATTGGTCTAGAAAAATGAATTATAAGTAAATTATGCACATAACCAACCTTTATATGAATTCAATAATTAACTTTACTATTATTACTTTACCGAGCTATAGATGGTACTTCCATTAAAAAAACAGAATGTTTTTGTTTGCCATTGTCGAGATACAGATCTTGATTTTGTGTCTTGCCAAGCAAAAGGGATGTTAGACCATCTTTAGAGTGTTCTTGCATCTGAGCATGTTCTGAAGAGTGGGTAGTTCATTGTTAATTTAAGCCTCAGGTTTGCCATATCTTAGCCTTTGCATTTGATTCTAACTTACTTGCTCCTTCTATTTTATGTTACTTGGCAGAATAAACAGAATCTACTGTATTTTCAAGGAGGAGGATGCTGGTATTGCCAAAATAAATAAGCAATACCACAATTGGAGAAGGATTGCAAACATCTCATTGTACTTGAGGTAATGCACTGATTCCTAGTGTATGCTGTGATGGAGAAAATTAGAGCACAATTTTTTTTATCCTTAAACTGATTTATCTCTTATAAGCTTTTGAATTGGTTGTTTTTATCTGTATGTTGATGGTCACTATGCTACAGTTCTTTCAAAAAATCATGTCATGTTGTTATGTATTGATTTTTGTGGACACTTCTAAACTATGTTTAACCTTGTTTCCAGTGGTCATCACTGGTTTATTTGAACTACTTGTGTGCATTTTTACATTGAAGTTTAAACAGAAGACTGCACAAATTAAACTTTTGAAGTTTAATTTTGAGAGCCAACAACAGAAGACTGGACAAATGTTTAGTCTTTATAATGTGTAATTTTTACATTGAATTGTATTTAGATTTGGATTGGTGTCTTACAGTGAATTCTCTCTGATTATGCACTTCCACAATTAATTCACAAACTTATAATTTTATTTTGAAATATGCAGAAAGCAGGTAATTGAATTTGAATTTGGTCAGAAGTAAACTCATCCATTGTGGCAAAAGATGATGAAATTTTTGTATTGTTGTCATATACGTTTGAATGACACTTTTGGGTTTTTGGAACTTGTTGATATTAGAGATCTTTAAACAATCACTTTCTATGTTTTGGTTGTACATGAAATATTTCTCGAAGTTTATTTGAAATATTTAGCTTCAATTTAATGATTAATTAGTTCATTTTGTGTTTTAGGTCACTTGTATGTATGTAAATATATTATATATATTTGTGCTACATGTAGGCTTATAAATGTTGAAGTTACACTTTGTAAGTGTTGCTCTAGGTAGATAAAAGTTACACTTTGAAAGTGTTGCTATAGCTGACATATAAAGTAACACCTTATAAGTGTTGCAATAGATGAGATATAAAGTTACACTTTATAAATGTTGCAATAGATGACTAATAAAAGGCAACACTTTTTAAGTGTGACCAATAAATCTGAAAAGGCAACGCTTTTAAGTGTAGTCTAACAAAAAATAGGTGTTGCTAATGCACGTCTTCAAAGCGTGCCCTTATACCTATTTGGCTAAGCTTTATAAGTGTTGCCAAAGATGGCAACATTTAAAAAGTGTTGCCTAATGTCAAAGGTTACGCTTCTTTTGGGCAGCCCCTAAAAAGTGTTGCTGAAGTCCAAAAGTGTAGCCTTTTATCAAAGGCCACACTTTTTGCTAGTTTAGGCTACACTTACGTGGTGTTGTTGTAGGCCGAAAATGGTGTAGTGGTTCTACCTTAGGCCTAGGATGTACTGGGGGAACTGGGGCAGGACAACGAAAGGGAGCGGGACTAGGAGTAGTAGCCGTAGGTGGCTGAGTTTCATCATCAAAAATAGGCGTATCAGTATAATTATCAATATCATTATCATTATCATTATCATTATCACTAGGCAAATCCTCATCAAAATTACCAAAGCGACGTCGTAAATGTTCATGATAAGGATCTAATCCTGAATTACTATCAATATTAAATATCGTATCATCAACATGTGTATAATCATCCGTATTTATTATTCTTAATATAGTAGATTTTTTAGTTTTAGATTTTGAAGATAAACCCGTTTTTTGCATTATCGGAGGATGTAAAGTTACAAACACATTTTCTTACCCGCTCTAATGCACTTTTTTTTCCCCTTTCCTTTTGCAACAATATTTTTTTCCAGAAATCAATTAAAAAATTAAACGTGAGAATAAATATAATAGGAAAAATGTTATGCAATTATGCAAACATAAATCACAAATAAATAAATAATTATTTAAATATAAATGAAACGTAAAATAAAAGTTAGAACGAATGTACCGAACGTCTACTTAAAAAAAGTAGACGTTTATGACCGCCGATAGCCGAACGTGGAAAGTTGAAAATTGATTTTGAAGCTCCAAATCTAATTTCCAAAGACCAAGTAAGGCAACACCGAAATTTAAGATATTATATATTATCGAATTAGAGATTAGAGATAGAGAGTAGAGAGTTGAGAGAGTAGAAGATGAATAGATGATATTGTGATTTAAAAGAATGAATTTAGGGGTATTTATAAGTAACAAAGATGGGTTAAAGTGTAATTTTTAAAACTTTAGGGTATTTCAAAAGTTAGTGGTGGGGTAAGGGCTTTATTGGATGAATTTTCTTCAACTAGCCGTTGGGGGGGCCCACTAGCCGTTACCCAACGGCTAATAACGGCTTTATTTAAAAAAAAAAAATTTAAACCGGACCGGACCGGTACTTACCGGAACCGGTAAAATCCGGATTTCTAGAGTTTCCGTCCCGGTTCTTGTACCGGAACCGGAAAAATCAAAACCTAACAGGCCCTAACCGGTACCGAACCGGTACCGAACCGGACCGGACCGGGAACCGGTAGGTACCGGTTCCGCTGCCCCCCTTATTCCCAACTGACAAATTAGACTAAGCAGAATGTTCCATTTGTATGGTCGGACGAATGTGAAGAAAGCTTCCAGAACTTTTAAGACCTTGTTGACTACTGCACCAATTCTTACCTTGCCAGTGGAAGGTAAGAATTTTATTGTTTATTGTGATGTATCTTATTCTGGTTTGGGTGCAGTGCTAATGCAGGACAGGAATGTAATTGCTTATGTTTCGAGGCAATTAAAGGTGCATGAACGTAACTATCCGACCCATGATTTGGAGTTGGCTGCAGTTGTGTTTGCATTAAAGCAATGGAGACATTATCTATATGGGGTCAAGTGTGAAGTTTTATACAGATCATCGTAGTTTACAGTATGTATTTACTCAGAAAGATCTGAATTTTGAGGCAGAGGAGGTGGATGGAACTATTGAAGGACTATGATATTACTATTTTGTATCACCCAGGAAAAGCTAATGTTGTGGCAGATGCTTTAAGTAGAAAAGCAGTGAGCATGGGAAGTGTAGCCCACTTACAGGTTTCTAGACGCCCATTGGCTAGAGGTTCAGACTCTGGCTAATGACTTTATGATGGCTGGAAGTACTAGAAAGGAGGATTTTTGGCCTGTGTGGAGGCAAGATCTTTTTTCTTGACAAGATTAAGAAAAAGCAGTTTACTAATGAGAAGCTGAGCCAAATTCGAGATATGGTATTCCGAGGAGAGACTAAAGAGGCAATAATTGACGAGGAAGGCATTTTGAGAATTAAGAGAAGGGTATGTGTGCCCCGTGTGGATGATTTGATTCACACTATTCTTACAAAGGCTCATAGTTCAAGGTATTCTATACATCCTGGTGCAACCAAGATGTATCGTGACCTAAAGCAATATTTTTGGTGGAGTAGAATGAAGCGTGACATTGTTGATTTTGTTGCCCAATGCCCGAATTGTTAGCAGGTAAAGTATGAACACCAGAGGCCCGGAGGAACACTTTAGAGAATGCCCATTCCTGAATAAAAGTGGGAAAGAATTGCAATGAATTTCGTGGTTGGTCTTCCAAAGACATTATGTAAGTTTGATTCTATTTGGGTAATTGTTGACAGATTAACTAAGTCTGCTCACTTCATTCCGGTCAAGGTGACTTACAATGCAGAGAAGTTAGCCAAACTCTATATCTCAGAAATTGTTCGATTGCATGGAGTTCCACTTTCCATCATATCAGAGAGAGGTACACAATTTACTTCTAAGTTTTGGAGAACATTGCATGCTGGTTTAGGTACTAGGTTGGATCTTAGTACTGCATTTCACCCTCAGACAGATGGACAGTCTGAGCGAATGATTCAAGTGTTGGAGGATATGCTTCGTGCATGTGTGATAGAATTTGGTGGTCATTGGGACAACTTCTTACCCTTAGCAGGGTTTTCATACAATAATAGCTATCACTCAAGTATTAATATGGCCCCATTTGAGGCACTGTATGGGAGGAGATGTAGGTCTCCCATTGGGTTGGTTTGATGCATTTGAAGTGAGATTGGTTACCGCTTTTGAGGGAATCGTTAGATAAGTAAAATTCATTCAGGAGAAGCTTCTAGGCAGCTCAGAGTAGGCAGAAAAAATATGCAGATCGAAAGGTTAGGGACTTGGATTTTATGGAGGTAAACAAGTCTTGCTGAAGGTTTCACCCATGAAAGGTGTGATGCGGTTTGGTAAGCGAGGTAATCTTAGTCCGAGGTATATTGGTCCATTTGAAGTCCTGAAGCGCGTGGGGGATGTGGCCTATGAATTAGCATTGCCTCCAGGGTTGTCAGGGTTGCACCCGGTATTTCATGTGTCTATGCTGAAAAATACCATGGTGATGGAAATTATATTATTCGTTGTGATTCAATTCTTCTTGATGAGAATCTGTCTTATGAAGAACAGCCTATTGTTATTCTAGATAGGGAGGTCCGCAAGTTGAGGTCAAAGGAGATTGTATCTATCAAGGTTAAGTGGAAAGATCGGTCAGTTGAAGAGTCCACATAGGAGAGTGAGGTCGATATGAAAGAAAGATATCCACATCTTTTTACAAATTCAGGTACTCTTTCTCGCCCTCCCCTTTTCTTCCTGTGATCGTTCGAGGACGAACGATGGGTAAATTGGTATCTATTGCAACAACCCAGTTAGTCGGTCTGAACTGTAGAATTGTTTTTGATAAATACTTACTGGGTCGACGGACCATGTGACGGATCGTCATGGACACGACGGACCGTCATGGACTCCATCGTCCCATACTTGTGAAATTTATCCTGCTGCTCCCTTCACTACCCTCGACGGCAAGTATGACGAACCGTCATAGGACCAACAGTCCGTCGAGCGTCTCCGTTCCAAAACACTTCAACTCTTGGAATCTGGGTACAGGATCATTTCTCTGAACTTTGTGATGGACCTGCAGGACGGACCGTCATAGATACGACGGACCGTCACAAGTTGCGTAACCTCACTACTGAATTTAACTCTCTGAACTTTGTGATGGACATGTATGACGGACCGTCACCAGCTGCAAAACTCCACCCTGGGTCGGACTTTCACTAAAATTTAAATGGGTGTTTTGGACTATTCATGATTATAATTATGAAATTAGTGGGGTAAGTTTAATGATTTATTTAGTTGGGGGGTAAAGAAAATACTAGGGAAATAAATAGTGGGTTACTTTTATCATAATGGATTATATGATAATTAGGGTAAAAGAAAAAGAATCTGCAGAAGAAAAATAAAAAGAACAGAAAGGGAGAACGACCGCAAGAGCGTGAAACGAAAGAAGGAGGTAGATGACTTGGACTTCAGATTGAAAAGATTCATAGACACTGAGGAAGGCAAAGGCACTGGAGAGGTAGTTTGCTTGGTTTTGGTTCTTTGGTGGAGGTAGGTTATGGTTTATTTCTATGTGATAGATAAACTCTTAATAGCGATCGATATGTATTGAGTGAATATTGTAAAGTCTCCTATATACTTGATTTTGTGGTTGAATGTTTGATTGTGTGGTTTGTGGTTGGCCTATTATAAGGAGACTGTTGGATTTCTAATCTTGAAACCTCTCTATTAAGATGACGCCTTGACATAAAGAAGGCTTGATGAAATAAAATAATGAAATAATTGGATCGGAGTGTCACGTTCCGACACAATATTATTGGATCGGAGTGTCACGTTCCGACACGGTATTACAGGATCGGAGTATCACGTTCCGACACGGTATTAGGGGATCGGAGTGTCACGTTCCGACATGGTATATGGAATCGGAGCGTCACGTTCCGACACGATATTTTTAAAGGAAGGAAATCTTGAATTACATTAATATACTTAACTTCAAAGAACCTATTTCCCAAATGATATGGTGTGGAGGCATGAGTTCTCATAGGTGTGCTTGATGTTGTGATTGATGGTGCACCTATTATGGTGTTATTTTCATGTGTTTGTTGTTGCCATTAGTTAAGTATTTTAGTTGATTTTATACTATTATTCAGTAAATATTGTTTCTATTTTGAGTTGGCCGATGATACCTACTCAGTACGTGTTCATTGTACTCACCCCTACTTGTGTTTTCTTCTTTGTTATTTTGTGGAGTGCAGCAAGCGTGCCATCGACTTCGACTCGCCCTCAGCTCTAGCCAGTCTTCAGCACATCAGAGTTCGGGGTGAGCTATTGTTCCTAGCTCGTGCTGGATTCTCTTCTTCACGTCGTGATGTCTTCGAATTCCAGACATGGACCATCTTTTACTTAGTTTTGTTTTCTTAAATACTCTTGGACTTGGTAATTTGAGGATAAATGTTCTTGATGTGATGACTATCAAATTTTGGGATGATAAGTATTAAACTTTAGAAACTTATTTAAATTGGTTGCTTAGTATCTTTTGGAGCTTCCACATTATTTATATTATTTATAGTTGAACTATTGGTATATGTTGGGGTTTAGATGTGTTGGTTCGCCCACCTAAGGAGGTAAGTGTGGGTGTCACTCACGACTCGTTTTGGGTCGTGATAATTACATTATTTCATTTCATAATTATGCAATATGTGATTCCAATGTTATAAAGTTGTTCATATTTATATATGTTTTTTTGCATTATGATATGAAATGGAATGAAAATTTATATCCTTAAATTTAGAGTAAAATTTATATAACATTTAATTATTCTTGCATACTTTGAAGTCTAATTTTTATCTTGTTCTTGATTAAAGTACGAAGCTTAATATTCCATGGTATGTAGTTTGTAATATTTATATGAAATTTAGTTCTAATAAGTTAAGTTATTTCTCCACTAAAATTGTATTTATTATTTTTTTTTAAAAAAGAAGAATAAAAGAAATCAATCTACAACTTTATTTGCATTTTTTTTAATGCGAAACTTTAGAAAGTTTTGAATTAATTGCTTTATGTTGATTTTTTTTTATTTTGGAAAAAAATAATGAATAAAATATTTAAATAAAAGGAAAATACGTAAAATATTTATTAAGGATGAAAAGATTAAAAAAAAAAGAAGAAGTAAAAAACATAAAACCAAAAGATATAAAAAATAAAAATAAGGAAAGATAGGAAGAAAGAGAAACAGAATCTAAAAAAATAAAATAATAATAATATAAAAGTGAAAAAAAAAGTGTAAAAATAATAATAACAAATTGATTTTAATTAGTATGTTCTTTTCATTTTAACGACTAAAATAAAGAAAATAAAAGACTTTAGGTGTCCATAATTAATTCCTAACATATTTATATCAATGCAACTTGTGTAAAATTTGTATGCGAGGGTGTATTATTTTAATGTATTTCTATTTATGTTCTTATTATGTATTGTTTTTTAGAAAAAATAAAATTAAAATAATATGTAATTTAAGCTTATAATAATAATAAAATATAAATATCTAAAGAATATTAAATTACTTTTAGTCTTGAAATACAAAGAAATAAATAATTGGTGGCGAGGTCGGAAAGCACTGCTATCAATAAACTACACACAAATAACAATACGATAATTTTACAAGACAGTTTAAAATAAATTAAAGAAAGCGGGACATAAGTAAATTGTTAGGCTAATAAGCATAATGTATCTAAAACTAAGCCAAGTCATATTTAAGTCAGTAAAGCGATCATGCTAGAATCACGGGACTCGATGGATGCCTCACACCTTCCCCTTGATCAACAAAATTTCCTACCTAGACTTCTAGATTGCAGACCAACAAAATAACGAGTCAACTTCCTTTTGATTAAGAATGTAAATAAGGTGACTTGAAATATCAAAACTCAGTTTCAAGTGGCAATTCTGAAATAAAATAATCTCTTTTTTGAAATGTCACTTTAATTAGAAAAACTCTATTTTTTAAAATAATTCATTTTGCGGAAAGAATAGGAGTGTGAAAACATATCCTACCTTTTATTGCAAGAAAATATCTTCAAAATGAATATAACTTCTATACTCAGCTTGAGCTCTTTGCACTATTTGTCTATTTTCATGTGTGGGCACCTCATCAAACAAATTTTCTTTAATATTGACAGTATATTTCTCTAATTATAAGCTTCTTAAAATGGTCACCGTAATTGTATATCTCTACTACATTTACTTTTAATTTCTTGACATTATCTTTGAAATGTAGAAAAAAAAAATTGATGGTAAGTGTTCCACCTAAGTATGATTAAGTCAACATTGCATATGTCGATTGATTACAATTTTAGCTAATACTTCAAATATACACTCGTTATTAGTCCATCAAGTGAAAGGACTCCTCCTAAAATGTACGTACGTCAGGTTACAAGATGATCAAATTTCTCATCAGATAGGCATATCCATCCTTGCACGTAATATAAAAAACGTCTTTTTGAAATTAGGTTAACAAAATCGTCATGTTGGTATAGTCAAATAATAATACGCTTCCTGAGAAACACAACCATTTGACAACCTCATTTTGTCTCACATTTCTGAGAATTTTTTTTCCTCAATCACTCTAAATAGGAACAATCAAAAAGAAATTTACTAGTTTCCCCATATTGAAGCTCTTCAATTTGAGTCATTAGATTCACTTCTTCCTCCATCCATTTGATTTGAGGAACTCCTTCCACCATATTCGATCTCAATAAAAAAGAGAAATCAATTCTGGTGGTTTCATGTCTCTATCTTTTGATTCTTCTTATACTTGTCACGTTTTTCAAGAGTTTATTTTCTTTAGACTAAAAGGACAAAATATATCTAAATTGTCTCAGTTTTTTTAGTTTTATATCTGAACTATTGAAAGTATTAGTTTTCTATATAAACATGAGAATGTGAGTTTTCTATCTGAATTATCACTCAAAAATTAACGAAACACACATGCACTAGTTTACAATGATATGTGTACACTCTCTTTGATTTAAAAATTATGTCACGTGGCTTTCCACGTGAAAAAATAATTTCATTGTAGCAAATCTAAATAAATTATTACTAGGTTAAAGGTTACAACTATAATCGTATAAACATCCACAATCTATTTCTCCACCTTTTTAGTCGTGGCCTCATCTCTGTTGTGGCATCGATATCTCCAACTTCAAAGGGAAGAGTTTAGGATTTTAAAGAGTTGATGGACAAAAACGCCTAGAAATTGACTGCATTTGTCGGAATTAGAATGAACAAAGAAAAGAGTTAAAAGGTAAAAAACACACTTTTATTATTTTATTTTATTGAGTTTTATACTAAACTATTGAGAGTATGAGTTTTCTACCTGAGTTATCACCCTTGTCAACTTCTTTGTTTAGCATTTTATCTCTGTGTAGGCCGCCTGAGCGGGATTGGTACCGCCATAGAAGGGTCGTTGTAGCGGGACATTCACGATTTAAATAGGGTAAAACACCTTAAAAACATTATTTTCTTTAAAAGTTCATTGTTAAGAGATAAGAAACGACCCAAGGATATTTCTTGAAGGTTTTCCACCTCTTTTAGCACTAAAGGTAAGGATTTTACTTCCTTAAATATGTTTTTCGATCCGTAGAACCTATTTTCCTTGGATTTTTATCGATGGGAAAATGTTTTGATCCAGAATTCATGGTGGAAACCGCCCTAATTAAGATAATGGGTTAATCCATGGTCGATAAAATTGTTAATAATTCGGGTAATTGGTGTTCGTTTATTGATTCCCATATTATAATTGTTGTTTGTAGACCAACAAAAAGTTGAACGAATCCGGAAAGGGAAGAATCAAGTTTCTTAGGGGATTCAAGCTTTATTCGAGATAGGTGATGGTTGTGATTCTATGATTGTGTGATATATGTTTGTTCTTGCTTCATTATGATGCATGTATTTGTCACGCTTCGAGCCTACACCCAGAACGTGGCCGACACACGAAAATCATTGCTGGTCTCCAAGCGAACCCTTGGTTTGACTTACTTAACTCAGCTGAAAACTTAAAGCATTAAGAAAAGATCTCAAATGCTAAAAAAAATCTAACTGCCTCAAACTAAACTCAAAATATATTTAAAACAAACATTTAACGTAGTCAAAGTGACAACTCAAATTTAAAAATGAGATGACAAAGACTAACATTAGACTAACTTTCTATGAAGCCTCTAAAACTGAGCTGGATGCTGGAACAGGACCCCCGATCAACCTAACAAATAAAATACTGAAAAGAACTAAAAATAACAAAAGAAGTCCTCCGAAATGCAAGGAGGCTCACCAACACCGGAGTGCTCAACTGGATCAACGGTGCGCTGGATGCCGATCCTCGTTAGCTGTGTCTGCATCAGGCCAACTAGCATCGGTACTTTGCATGTACGAGTATGCGAGTTGGAATGCTAAAACAACATAGTCTTGAAAAGATTGTGAAAGAAACACTTACCTTGACTCTTCTCAACTCAAAAATACTTAACTGAACTCATTTCATCATAAAGCAATTTAATACAAGTGCAATATAAGGAAAAAAGAAAATTGTTTGAAACATGATGTCAACTCAAAATCATAAATTCATGAAAGTCATGTCATACTTCCTTTGAAAGTCTACTTGTGCAATGCATGAATGATGTCTCATACCCACATTCCCCTTGAGGAATCATGCAATTACTGCTATAAGAGTTTCTATAACCGACAACCATCACTTAATAGCTATAGTGATGGTACTGCGCTATTAGGCCCACGCTGCCTGGTCATCCTACACCTTGCCGGAGTATAAGACCTAAACTACTAAGTGGATCCACTAGTCTATTGTGAAAAAAGGTTCATCTAAAAAGTATGATCATTTTCTATCTATGATGGTTACATGCATGGTTTATGGAGACTTGAGTTAAGATGAACTCGCATCCCCATATCGGTGCTCAATACTACTCCCAAAAATATACTAGCTCTTTTATGTTTTAAAAACATACTTCTTTCTGTGATTTGAAATTAGTTCTCAAAATCTTAGCTCAGAGGCTAACTTGGAAATCAAAGTTTCTACTCTTGCTTCGTTTAGAAAGCAATTACTCTTTTCTGAAAACTAGCCCGAATGCTCTTTGGAAATCTCAGTTTTCATTCTTATTTAAATGTGAAAACATTTTAAGTCTCTTCGGGAATAGATAGTCCCTATATACTTTTTAAGTAATGAAATTCAAGCTTTACTCTTTACTCTTACTCAACTTGAACTTTAAGTCTTAAAACAAAGTTAAACATTTGGAAAAGACTTTTGAATACTTTAAGAATTTATCTTAACATGACTCTTGACTTCTCTTGACTTTGATCTTAACTGCTCTTGACTTGACTCTTATTGATCTTTGAATTGAATTATAGTTTCAAGGATTATGATTTGTGTTTGAAAAGATTTCATGATGTTTAGAAATGATTCTAGATTGTTAAACATGAGAAAAATTATGCAATCACCGTCTTGGAACAAGTCCGCGACGTGGAGATGATCCTAAATAATCATTCAAGAAATTTAATTTTGAGACAATGGAGTCTGCGTCCTCTCCAAGACATGGAGTAGGTTTTTGTTCATTGAAGGAATATGTCTGTGACATGGACCTAGTACTTGTTCTTTTTTTTACTTTTTTCATTCTTCGTTTTTCAGCCTAGTTCACCTAAACTCGAATATTTTCCGTAAATTTATTTTAGATTATGATTCCAAGCATATGTACTCAAGAACCTAACTCAAAACGACTCTAAAATACAATGTAATATCTCAGAAACTCCACATTTCAACCCAACTCAAGAACAACATTCAAATTCAAGAACATCGACTTTTAAAATTACGTTGAACTAAACATGTTGGGTGTGTGCGTGAATGAACCCAATGCTATGAGAGACTCACATACCTAGTAGGAATAATTCGTTGGTGAAAATCACCCCTTTTTTTACCGATCTTGAAGAATCTTACCCTTTCTTCTTCTTCTCCTATTTTTTCCTCTTCTTTTCTCTTCTCTCAAAACCCTAACAATTTTGATAAAAGCGCAAACTGAATCCCATCAGTTTAGATCCTAAAATTATTGCCAAAAATGAATTAATTAAGTTGGGTAAGGAAAATACCAAACTACCCGTTTAAAGATCTTGATTGGACTTACCTTATTCCAATAGCCTAACTTCCAAAGGGCATAACTCACTCATACAAACTCGAAAACACGCAAAATTGCCGGCGTTGGAAAGATCATTCCAAGAGCTTTCCAATCATATTTGATAATACACTTAATTCATCTTGATCTGGGATTTATGGTTGTTCAAAGTTGACCAAAAACTTATTTTTTTCCTAACTTAAGTAAATCTCCAGATTTTAATTATTTCCAGAAAATGACTATTTCCAATTATAAGGATCTTTCTAGTTATTTCAAATTGCAAGATGTTTCGGTATGTGTGTGAATGTTCCATTGTTGATCACACTTGTTGTAAAAGAAGTAGACTAATGTCACGGACCTAGAGAATTTACTAAGACTCCATGCAGCACTCGACCACTTACTCACGAATCTTTCACGATCTTGTAAGCTCAAGTAAGCCTTTAAGACTCGGAACGCTAAGCGAATGCAAAGAAAGACTTAGAAAGAGCAAAAGAAAACTTTAGAAGAAGTCTTGTATTACTACTTTGCTTGATTGTTGGATGGATGATTTACAAATGAGAGGCCCTCCTATTTATACTACATCCTAAGGGCCTAAGTGTAAATAAAATTTACTCTACAAGTCCTCCTAATAACTACACTTTAGTCCATATTCTAGAGAATTCTACATTTTCTAGAATATGCTAATCTCTTCTAAAAAGATCTAAAGTATTCTAGAGAATTCTAAGGAATTCTCTAGTCTTCTCCACAAAACTAGAAGGTTCTAGAGTTCTCTGCAAACCTCTTCAAGACTCTAGATCCTCATCCCCCATTCGGATGTCAAATTAGGCTGGAATTGTGGCGGGACATCACACTTTCCCCCATATATTGATGTGACGGCCGCGTCGCATTGTTGTTGTATCGGTATCCGAGTTTTGTCGTGCGATCATCAATACACGCAATCGATCAATCCCTTCGAGCAGATTCCTTAGTTGTTGTCCGATCTCTCTGGACCCGATCTTTCGAACTTCCTCCTTCTTAGGAGGCAAGTGCCTCGGTGGTTTCTCTTTCATCACGACAGTGTTCCCTCTTGGAACCTTTTTCATGCGCGGTGGCAAGGTCTTCTCAGCACCATTGTCTTCTCTCGAACTTCCAATGGTAGTTGCAGATGTTATCCTCTTTCTCTCGTCGACCCTCTCGAGTGCATGGCCGTCAGCCGGACCTGTCCCTCCATCTTCAGCTTAACCATGGGAACCATACATGTTCCACCTTTCTCCATGATCATAAGGTGTTTGGAGGTAAGGATCGATCACCGCATGACACTCATGGAAGAACTCCTGCCCAAGGATTATATCAAAGAGATCTAAAGGAGCGATAGTGAAGTCAGTCTTACCCTGCCAATCGTCTAACGTGATGCTTACTCCATGCGCGGCTCCACTCATGGGAGACGGTGGTGCATTGACCGTCCTAAGTCGGGCGTTACTTGGACTGTAACGCAACCCCAACCTCGTTGCTGCCGTCTTGGACATTATGTTGACCCCTGCACCTGTGTCGACCATCACACAAGCATGTCCTCCATTGATTGTGATGTCAACGTATTGCACGCCGCATGCCTTTGGCTTCTCTTGCCTTGGCTTTGCATGCCTCGGCGGCTTCAGTGGTTGCCTGGTGATAGCTCCGCATAGGCTTATCAATCCCAACTGCTTATTCTTCTCGTCTTGATCTTGGTCATGTGGTTCCTTTTCTTTCCGCTCTCGCAGGATAGCACCAAGGTTCTTCAGTTCAGGGAACTTTGCGTAGCCATGCGGTCCACCGCATATGTAGAAACTATTTACTTTGGCAACATGTGTCTTCCTTATCGTGTTTCCATGTTCTCCGAACTTCTTGCCGTTGGACCTATAGGTATCATGCCTCTGAGGTCGTTGCTCCTCGCATTGCCTCTTGGGTTGTGACCGTTGCTCCTCGCATTCGCCACGATCTCCCCCACCATTATCATGACTACCTCTTACGTCGTCCCCTTCGGCACTGTAAGACTTCTCCTGCCTGAAGTCTGAAAAAGCTTCGGCCTGTGTGATGGCTTCATCAATAGTCCTAACCTGTCGGCGTTCCAACTCCGTCCTTGCCCAACTTGGCAGCCCATCCATGAAGTGGAACAACATATCTTCATCCGTGAGGTTGGGAATCTGAAGCGTAAGGGTGGTGAACTTGCACATACGCGCGTATGCTACCCGTTTGCTTCAACTCCCTAAACTTGCGCTTTGACTCATAGATGACGTTGTTGGGGAAGAACGCCCTTTTGACTCATAGATGACGTTATAGATTTCAAAAAATGTTTTGAGGGTGAATTATATATATATATATATATATATATATCTATATATATATATATATATATATATATATATATATATATATATATATAATAGACGAGGTGATGTGACACCATCTATGACCTCCATTCATTTTTTCTTATTTTTCTTTTTTTACTTGACATTTTTTCTTCTTTTTTTTCAATTATTTTTTTCTTATAAACTTATACCTCTTCAATTATATAAATTCTATTCTTAAATCAGTATTAATAATATTCATAACTCTCAAACCTTTCATATTCATAACATCTTAAGTCTTTCATATTTATAACTTCTAATTATTTAATGTGAAAGGTTACATTAACACTATAAAATCACACTAAAATTGTGTGCTATTTTGTAGTCATCTTTGGTTAGAGAATTAGTGGAAGACATATTACAATATTTGTAAGCTTTGAGGTGCATTATCTTTTTCTAATACGGAAAAGGGCCTAAAATACCCTCGAAGTATTGAAAATGGTACACAATTACCCTCCATCCACCTATTGGCCCCCAAATACCCTTCACATCCACCTTTGGGTCCAAATTTACCCCTTAATTAACGGACCAAAATTAAAAATACGGAAAAGGGCCTAAAATACCCTCGAAGTATTGAAAATGGTACACAATTACCCTCCATCCACCTATTGGCCCCCAAATACCCTTCAAATCCACCTTTGGGTCCAAATTTACCCCATCATAAATGGACCAAAATTAAAAATAATTAAATAATATTTTTTAATTACGTGGCACTCAATCATTGATTGTAATTTAATATTTAAAATAATTTTAAACCCACCCATTTTAACTAAACCCGGCCCACTTGACCCAATTTAAAATAATAACACATCTAATTAAAATATCCTAAAACCTTATTCCTCCCATTTTCACAAGTTCCATGAAGAAGAAGAAGAAGACGACAATGGAGTCATGGAAATTGTGAAAATTGGAGGAATAAGATTTTAGGATATTTTAATTAGATGGGTTAATTTTTTTAAATTGGGTCAAGTGGGGCGGGTTTAGTTAAAATGGGTGGGTTTAAAATTATTTTAAATATTAAATTACAACCAATGATTGAGTGTCACGTAATTAAAAAATATTATTTAATTATTTTTAGTTTTGGTCCATTTATGATGGGGTAAATTTGGACCCAAAGGTGGATTTGAAGGGTATTTGGGGGCCAATAGGTGGATGGAGGGTAATTGTGTACCATTTTCAATACTTCGAGGGTATTTTAGGCCCTTTTCCGTTTCTAATATTATTTCATATATTACTTCTAATTAGCAAGTAAGGCTAATATGTCAGCATATTTTTATTTCTTCTAGATAAATTATTTTGTTTTGTTATCTTTGAAATTCATTTTATGACTAATAATGTATTTGTTATTATTTTTTCTTGACTCTTGTATATAGGATGAAATGATAACATCAAACGATGAAGATTAATGGATTTTGAGCTATATATATTGATTATTCTTATTTTGTAAGTGCTTAAGAAATAATGTTTCTATTATATATTTTCCTTTTGAATTAGTTATGTTTTGTCAAAAATGATTATGTAGGAGAATTTATGATTAAATGTAATTTTCCTTATTCTTTATGAGATATAATATTTTATTTTGTTAACTTTGAGATTCATTTTAGGATTAATAATTTATTTGTTATTATTTTTTTGACTCTTGTATATAGGATGAAATGAAAATATCAAGAGATGGAGATTAATGGATTTTGAGCTATATAGTGATTATTCTTAATTTTTGTGCTTAAGAAGTAATATTTCAATTATATTATTTCCTTTTGAATTATTTATGTTTTGCCAAAAATGAATATATGTGTTTAAATGTAATTTTCTCCTTATTGTTTTTTTTTCTTTTGGTAGATAATTTTTTAACTTATTTAATCAGATTTGCCGATTATAGGAGATATATCTATAATGAAAATGGTTAGACATTCTTGCATAATTTGAGTATACAAATAAAAATAATTTCATATGTATAAAAATAATTACAACTCTTTCTTTGTTGAATCATACATTTAATATTATTTGTTTGTGTTCATGAAGATAGAAATCTTGAGTTTTTTTACGAAAAATATCTAATTTATTCTCTTTAGATCTCTACATGATTCTTAGATAATTTAATTATATTATAATGATAACACTCTTCAAAAATAATTATTTGTTCAGGTAAATTCATCTCTCACTTTTTTTTGATAATATTAGTTTATTGTGTTTGTGGCGTATAATGTTTAAAAACATAGAAGTAGAAAATGAGTAAAAGAATATTGATATGCTACTTAAAGAAATACGTACATATACTTTCATAGTCCCGTGAAACAATTTTTATTAACAAAAATGATAGAAATAAGAATGCAAAGTTAATTTATAATTTTGAAAATACACATGATTTTATTAAAAATAAATTATTTATTAATATGTAAAATTGCAATTCATAAATTTTTCATTTTTGTTGTTTTTTTAGAAGATTTCAAGTTGTTTATTAATAAGTCTTTATATTTTCATATTTGTTATTTTTCAGGAGTAATAAAGTTATTCCAAAATTGCGATTAATTTATAATTATAAAAATATAGTTGGTTTCCTTCCTTTCTATTTACTTATAATAAAATAATTGTCTCAATAACTCTACTTTGTTTGTCTTTTCATTTTCTATAAAATGTTCTTTATTAGTGCAATAATGTACAAATATTACTCATAATATGTTACAAAAGTTCAAAGTCATATTATTAATCCTCTTAATTATTGTGACTTTTTATTCTTAGAAATTTATTATATTAAATATAATATTTATTTAAAATGTGAAATATACTTTTTAATATTTTGTGTTTAAGCCAAAAAAAAATTAAAAGAAATAGAAATTTTGTATGTGTCATTTTCTTGAATCTTTGTCCCCAAAATAATTGAAAATCTAAACCTAAGCATAATGATAATAATTATAATAATAATAAGATATGAAATTTAACTGATTAAGATCGTTAAACTTTTTTTATTTAAAGTTTAATTATTAAAAAGTTATTAATACAAATATTAAATTAATCTAATATTGTACAATAAAAATAATTAAAACATGTGATGATAGGGTGATGATGAGGACAAGTAATAATGATTATGGATAATAATTTATAATAGTGTTGGCTAGCTATATAGTCATGATAATAACTATTAGTAGCAATCCGAGTTACACATTGTCGAATAATTATACTAAAAATATAATTAAAAAGATTACGAATAAGCATAAAAGAACGATCAATTTCAAGTTTACATAAATATATATAAATTATACTTAAAAAATCTCAAATAAAAAAGAAAAAAATGATCACAAGTTTACATTTAAGTAGTTCTAATATTACCGAATTATTATTACCTTCCGTTTTTCTCTATGAATTTTTTTTTTAATATTTTACTTTTCGAAGTTCACATATATTGATTTCTTAAAAAATTTCATATTAATCTAAATATTTTTCATAGCTTCTCTTCTATAAAATTATGTGATTAACAAAAAAAAAATTATCAAAGTAATTATTGATATTGATATGTAAGTTTACTCTAATTCTTTTCATTACCGTGTGAAGTGCGGCTAATTAAGTACACTAATTTTACAAATAAATGTGAACACTTTCAAAGAGTTAATTGTGAGGGTAACATAAGGGAATTCTAATTAATGTTTTCTTGATTTAGAGTTTAAAAGTTAGTCACACCTACTTTTGAGTCATTTTTTAGCTTTTGAAAGTGTTTGTTAAAATTAAAATTGACTTAAAATAAGTTTAAAATAACTTTAAAATGTTAAAAAATCAAAAATAAAACTCGTTTAATGGATTTAAGTTTGACCAAAGATATTATTTTTGTACCCTCAATTCTTTTAGATAATATCAAATTTACACTTCTGAAATTTAAAAAAAAATATCTAAGATCTTCTCTTTCTGTCAAATATGTGTCCTAAGATCTTCTGTGTGTGAGAGAGATTGATCCCCATCTTTCTTAATTGTGTATGGCTAATGAAGTCCTCGCTTTAGTTCAATCTTTTCCTTCTTTGGGGTCGCGTCGAAAGTAATCATGGAGGACGGGTGGATATAAGCAATTCACGATAAGCAATGATTTTTCAAAAAAATTAGAATCATATCGTTTTGAACAAAGTCTTCCTCTTTGACTAGTGCTACCTCCATGTGTATGTGAATGATTGGCATATATTATTACAAGAAATACATCTTAAATCCTTTTTGTGATGTCATTTGTTCAAATTATATATTTTAAAATTTTAAAATAGGTTGTGCACATATTAATTTATATAATATGTTTATACTGATTATAAACTAAAATATAAATTAACTTTATTTTAATTTTTTTAAAATAAAATATTTAAAGTAATACCTATTTATAATGCTAAAAGTTTTAAGGATACTTCGACATTTTGATTTTAAAAAAAAGTGTTTAACAACACTTATATTGTACTGAACATATTAACAACTTTTTTCGTAACAAAACTTTTACCCAAATACATAATTACTTGTTTTTAAAATAAATTTCAGCACTTCAAAAGTTACTTATTAAAAGCTACTAATTCAATCAATCCTAACATATTCTTATCCAACATTTGGCCACAATTTCACAAATATTCTTGGCAAGATATTTTTGGGGTAAGGTTTGGTGAGGGTTCACGGTGCATTTGACCACAATTTTTTTCAAGAATATTTGACTATTTTAAAAAATATGATTTATACCGATAAGTTCTAAAAATTATTTAGAACACTTATAAGTTTATATTATCATTTTATAATGAACATGTTCCGTCAAAAATAACCTTATAACATAATTGATAACAATTAACAATAACAAATAATAATATGGATAAGACAATACATTAATCGCATACTCTAACTTGTCATTTATTCAATTGGAATTATAACACATTAAATACATATTGTTCTTTTTTTCTCAATCTTGTTACTCAAACTATAACTCAAACTATTCTGTTGGGAGGTAGATAAATATTAGTTAGAATTAATAAATGATGGGTGTTTTTTATAAAATATAAAAGTTGGGGGTAACTTTTAAATTTTAAAAAATTCTCAAACACTAGTACTTGGCCCAAATATTAATTTTTTCTAGCATTTCGAAACTTGGGATATTTGCCAAGTTGTATGACCAAACATTACTTCCAAGTTTTCTCAAATTTTTTCCAAGTTTCTCCTCAATATATTTGTGACCAAATGGGTCCTTAATACGGTGGATAATTAATTTAAAACGATTATTTTTAACAAGATGATCAATTAATATGAAACAGACGGAGTATTTATGAATTGTGTATTTATTATATCATAAGCGTTTATATTTACTGCTTTCATAATCTCTAATACTTTCTTTTGTTCATTTTTACTCGTCTCAGTTGGACTTGACACATTCATAACTGTCTAACTGTATTGCTTGATGTTTTCCTGCCTCTATATTTAAGCATAAATCAGAAGTTTTTATATATATTATATATATATATATATATATATATATATATATATATATATATTATATATATATATATATATATATATATATATAGATGCATATTTGTTTAAGTGTCAAAATTATATGCCTTGTTGGTTAGATATAAACTTTACTCTATAATTATTTAATCTCTTTTTTCTCTTAGGAAGGAAAGTACACAGTGTTTCCAATTAATCGCGCAGCGCAATAACTAAAAACAACATATATTCTGTATCCCATGATTTATGTGAAAAAATCGAAGTATAAGAGCTAAAACACCTCATTTTATCCTTTGAATACTTTTTTATTAAATTATATATTTAAAAATTACACGAAAATTATCATAACCAAACATAGCCATTGATTTGTTTTTTTTATTAAAGTATGAAAAAATTATAATGCCAAAAAGACTATTAGATTCTCTAAATAATAGTAATGTTCTTTTTAGTTATTGTGCTTTCCAATTAATTGAAAAATCAATGTCTAACAATTAAATGTTTTAGTTATACAGATTTAGATCTAACAGACAAGTCATACAGTTTTGACACTTAATCATATTCTTGATAAGTTGATATTCACATCGAACTTATATATTTTGTTTTTTTTTTATAACTTTTGACTCGTGCTAAAATATAGAGACAGTGAAATCGACCTCAATCAGTGCAACTAGACAATTATGAATGTGTCAAAAAAATGATAATTGACATGATTATTATTACACTATCTTTATTAGATTTCGAAAAATAATTTGAAAAATAAATAATTATCACTAAAGGTAAATAAATAATAAAAAAATATTTTTTTCATGATATCTTTAAAGTAATAAATAATTAAAAAAATAAAAATAATTGATTAGTTAAAGTGAACGGGATATTTTCAACAAAATACTGGTGGTGTCTAATTTGAGTAAAATTTAATTAATTAATCACTAAGCTAGCATTTTCACAAGTACAACCTTTCAAGGTAACCATGCCTCACCTCTTTAATATTTCCAAACTTTTTTTTCACACTTTCATATTAAATTAAATATTTATTTGTTCCCTCCAAATCATTATGACATGTTGCTTCAATATCTAAAGATCAAGAGAATCTTAAGATGCCATAAAATCTATTATGAATTTGTAAGGAACTCTTTTTTTTTCACCAAAAAAAAGGATTTTAAATGTCATGATAATTGAAAAGGACTTCTTTCCATCTCATGTTCACCAAAATAATATTTAAGAGCAAAAAGGGAAAGGTACCAAATATTAAACATGCCTCATGTGCTGAAAACAGTGTGGAGATGATGGTACAACCTAGCTAACAATAAAAATGTTCATGCCTTTTATACTCTTTCCGTCTCATTTTATGTAATAATATTTTATTCGACACAAAATTTAAAAAATAATGTATTCTTTGAACTGTTTATCAAATTTCTTTCAAAAAATTACTCATTTTTCTCTCTCGTCATAAATATATTAGAGTACTTTTTTTAGAAAAAAAATTAAGTGAGATCAATAAAGATAAAAGAAGAATTGTACCATAAAATACTTATCGTATAAGGAAAATGTGATATTCCTTTTGAAACTGATCAAACTGATCAAAAAAATTAAAATAAGTGGTTTTAAATTTAAAGATATGTAAAAGATATCAAAATGTTCTTTAATTTTGTGTTTTTAAACATATCACGTGAATATTTAATTAAAAAGTTACCGAAAATAATATTTTTAAACAAACTAAAAATAAAAATAAATGAATCCAAATGGAGAGAATATTATATATTAACATTGATGCTTCATTCACATCTAGTGCTAACTTTTCAGAGAATCATTCTTGTTGAGTTAAATGGCTGGAGTTTCAAGTTTCAATTTTTTTATTTAATGACCCATTCCGACTTCTCTCTCCAACTCTTTTTTTTTTGTTTTTTTTTTTTGGGTTTAAATTGACTTATTTTAGATGCTTTTAAATTTGCATAATTTTTTAAGTTATTTTAAGTATTTGAATAAAATAAAATTGTGCTTGTAAGCACTTACTTTTAAGTTAAAATAATAAAAATATGTCACAAGTTAAATTGTCTAATTTATAAGTGTTGTGAGTCACAAGTCAATTCAAACAGACTCACTCGATAAAATTGGGCATAAAATTTGCTTCATAAGATTCTTCAAAAGAGTTTCAAGTGACAATACACGTAAAATAAAACAAGAGAATAGGTTGAAATCTTCCCACCCTAAACTCAACGTTTTGTAAATTTTATATCCAAATTATTGAGTGAGCCCGTTTGAATTAATTTTTGATTTTTAACTTATAAGTCAAAAGAAATAAATTAGAAATTCAAATTTACAGTTTTAACTTATTTTTATGTTTTAGCATAAAAAGAATATTTAAAAAACATTTTTTAAATTTATCCAAATATTACGAAACTGCTTAAAAGCTATTTTGACTTAAGAATACCTAAAGTTAGCCCGTCCTAATAGGCTCCAAGCATGTGTGGTGTCGCTATTGGAAGACCAAAAACACTTATTTTGAGACAAAAATATTTTTTTAAAAAAAATTAAGGTATTTGGAAAATTAGTAAAAAAAAATTTTAATTAAAAGTAGAAAGTAAATTTTCTGCTATTGGAAAGGAGCTAAATAATTCTGCTTCTTAAAAACAGTTCGAGCAGAAAATTATTTTTTCAAGACCAAACTTTCATTTCCATATATAACATATAACAAATATATCTCTTATATTTATATATTTTTGTGGTGAATTTTCATACTTTCTGATTTAATTTGTGGAATAATTTTAAGTTCATTGTGCTTGATATTTTTTTATTATATTAATATTATATCAATGTTTAGTTTAAATTTTTATTTATCTGTATATAATATTTATTGAAAATTTAAATATATAAATTTTAATTTAAAAATTTTGTAATAGATATTTAAGATGATTTCTTATTATAAAACAATCTTAATATTGAAAGTGCTTTTAATATTTGTCCTTTTTTATGATTTGACTTTTCAATTAAAAAGATTAATCAAACACAATATTTATAAAAAAAAATTCAAATAAATTAAAATAACACCAATTATTTTATTTTATTTTAAAAAATACTTTTTGAAAAGCTATTTTTTATATTAAAAAACACACTTCAAAAATTAAGCAATTGTAACAGCAATATCAAATTTGCTCTTGCTAAGTGTAGATGGGCTAGGTGACAATAATAACAGAACTTTAGGAATACCTTTTAGAGTAGATAACTTATTATTAGTAATTATTTTGTTATTATTTTACTTCACTTAAAATAAAATACTAACAATTAGCAAAATTATTTGAATTTGAGTTCTAGAGAAAATTGATTCTTACAAAAATTAAGATGTATTTAACTTGGAACCTTCTCATACAATTAATCATTTTCTTTCACCATAGTCTTACTTACAAGCAAAGGCAAAGAATGAAGACCATGCTGTTCTTCTTCATATTTTCGCAAAATTAATTTTAAAGCAATTGTAAATCGATACTACATTAAAACCAGTATAAATTAATATTGGTGGAATCACGAAATTTTATTATTTTATAGAGATATTATTAATCAATAAATTGATATTTATTAATTTAAAGAATGGTTTGAGATTTAATGAAGGTTAGTTTTAATTATATTAAAATCATTGTATCTTACTAATATATGTATCATATTTATTGATTCACATAAAAAAAAAATATTATGCATAAACTACAACGAATATATCAAAATCATTATCTTACTAATTTATGCATCATATTTTATTAAATAGTCACATCGTGCAAATAAAAGAGCATGGATGATAAGTGTTTTTTTTATGAATATATTTGTTGGCCGGTTTGACCACTAAATGCATGGTAGACGAGTTTTTCTTATGACAGATAATTGTCCAGCCCGTAATAGAAATATTGAAGGACTACAAAATGTTGAATTGCTTTTCAAACCACCATGATTACATTAAAAATTCAACCTTGTGATGTTGGGATAATAAGAGCTTTCAAGATGTATTATTGTACGTAACAAATGTTATGGTTGGATTATAGAAGACTATGAAGTGGACAAACTGATCCAGCAAAGATTAATGTTTGGATGTTATCAATTTTGCAATATCTACTTTGACAACAAATGTTCAGCAAGAGATAATAACAAATTATTTTCGACACTGTAAAATTCGTTCGAGGGATGCAATTTCTGATAATTTGAATGAATCCACTTGTGAAAACATCATTCATGAACTAGAGGTCGTGATTAATGATCTCGGTTACCACAATAAATGGATGTTAATAACCTGTTGAATTATCCGGGTGAAAATAATACATGTTCAGAGTTCCAAAGGTTAGAAGAAATTGTAGATATCATCGGAAAAAACAATGTTAATGATGAAGTCGAAGATGATCCTATACCTTTGGCAACAAATTACGCGTAAGAAAACACTTACCGCATCTAGAACTCTTCACAATTTTACATTGTAGTTTGAAAAGATAACACCATAGGAGCTCTTGGATGCAATAAGAAAAGTTATAGAGGAGCTTCAACTAGATTTAAAATTTAAGAAAAAACATAACACAATACAACCATATTTTCACTAATTTGTCTTATAAGATATATTTGCACTTTTAAAGAATAATTAATTTATGATATTTAAGGGAGTATATATTTTTATATAGGGGTCTTCTGAAAATATATTATTTTATTATCTTATCGAAATTGATGATTTTTTCCATTGACCCAAATTGAGATTGATAAAGAATATTATTTTAGAGAAATTATTAATTTACTGATTATTATTTTATAGAGATTTTAGTGTACTTGATTTCCTAAATACTTTGTAAATGTGAAATGAATGTTTTTTTTTTGGCAAATTTGTATACCACAAATAAGACGTACGGAAGTATTTAATGACAAACTAAAAAAGCAAAATCATTTACTTGTGTCTTTATCAAATGAATGTCTTTACTTTTTGCAGCAAATGAATGTCTTTGGTTCATAAAAGAAATTAATGCTAGTCTAGAAACAATTTTTATTTCCTAAAAGAAGAAACTGTATTTATTATGCCATGTGTGGTTTCATTATTCTGAACAAAGAAATTAATGTTAGTCTAGAAACAGTCTAAAAGAAGAAATTGTATTTATAATCCATGTGTTTTCATTATTATGAGCCATAGTTTCCCTTAATAGAATAATATAATAATACTCCCATTCGTTTAATAATTTTCTCATTTCAACTTTTATTTTGACTAATTTTAAAAGTTAAATCAAATTACATTAAATTAATTTTTCAAATAAAATATTCAAAAACTATATGAAAAATACTACAAATTGCAATTTTTTGCATATCAATATGATAAAAAAATACATCACAAAATATTTGTCAAAGCTTTTATATTTGACTCTAAAAAAAAACTACGACAATTGAAAGTGAACGGAGGTAATAGTTGTCTATTTACTTATTCTGTCCACATTTAATTGTTATAATTTCTTTTTTTGAATCAAAACATAAGAACTTTCACTAACATTTTGCAATATATTTTTTCATCATATTGATACGCAAAAAATTATAATTTATAATATTTTTCATAAAGGTTTTTAATATTTAAATTTTTTATTTAAAATATTGAATTAATGTGATCCGATTTCACTTTGAAAATAAGTCAAACTGACATTTGAAAGCACAACATAACAATTAAAAGTAGACGCGGGGAAGTACTACTTTGGGATGACCAACAACACTTGTCCACTTACCGATAATTTTACACTTAGATTCTAATTTAACCTTATCTTAATTATAAGTATTTCTCTATTATATTTTTTAAAAGATCGTATTTATTATATTCAAATGATAATACCACCTAAGTGTAGTTGAAAGGCTTCATCGTGCTCTCATATCATAACACTTCCAAACATATCCAAACTTGATTAATTCATTTATAATCGTAGTTTGATTGTTTCCAAAAAGTGGCACACATAGGAATATCAAATAGTTCTACTTGTAATTTTCCTTTTTTAATTGTTCAAAGCTAACAAATTAGTCTTCAAGCTAAGTTTAGCATCTTCAATTCTATGCTTTCGATATTTTATATTCAACTCATAATCTTTCTATTGCAATTGTCTAATTCTAAGCAAATTAGTCCTCCGTTATTATATACGAGAGTTATATATGATATGAAAGTGTTAAATATTATTGATATAATATGTGGTGTTTATACATGAACAAGCATAGAAGATAAAGGAGTTTGTGGAACGTAAGAGACCTAAAGAGAAAGAAAGAATTATATATGGCAAAACATACTAATGTACTAGGACTCTATATCCTTATCCTGATCATGCCCCCTCAACATCAACTCAATTTTCTCGAGATCGATGTTGCTAACAAGGTGGACAAAAAACCTTCTAGGAAGTGCTTTAGTTAAGGCATTTGCTAGTTGAGCTCCTGTTGGAATGTGATTAACTGAAAATTTTCTACTTTCCACTTGGTCACGGACAAAATGAAAGTCAATTGCTACATGTTTCATTCGACTGTCAAAGACTGGATTATGACCAGGTAAGTGACACCAATGTTATCACCAAAGACCTTAGGGGGACAAGACAGCTTGACCTGAAGTTCTTGCAGTAGGTTGATTAGGCAATTTAGATCAACTACACTTACTACAACTTCCGCTTTTGTTGAAGATCTGGCAATAGTGTGTTGCTTGTTGGAGCATCAACTAATTGACATCTTTTCAAGAAAATAACGTAGGTGAAGTGGAGTGTTTAGTATCGAAAATACGATCTCAGTCTGCATCTGATTTAGTATGCAAGTAACTGAGAAGAGTTACCATGTTTAAAGTGAAGTTCATAGGTTGTGGTTCCTTTTAGATAACAAAGGAGCCTCTTTGTTGCTTGTCAATGCTTAGTTGATGAGGGGAGTCTTGGAATTGAGCGAGCTTTTTTACCGCATAGCATATACCAAGCGGTATAAAATGAGGTATTGCAATGAGCCAATGACCTATCTATAAAGTTTCAAATCATTCTTTTTTAACAATTTAGGATTTTTTAAATCACAATTTCAACATGCATATTGCTTTGAAATTATGAATTTATATAATATATTGGTGAAATGGTCTAATGAACTCTTAAACTTGTACGCGGTTGTATTATAAACCTTTCTATTTAATCATTTATCAACTGAATCATTACACACAACCAAAAGAATATTTTTAAATCCTTTTACATGTGTGTAATTTACTTGGCCTTAAATAAATAATCTATCATATTCACAACACGTAAATTAATAACATGTCATAATTATATTATTAACTATTTTTTAAATACTATTTACCAAAATCATATCATAAAAATATAAAATGATAATTTTTAATTTATTCTTTAAAAATAAAGTTTGAAAATCCATACTTTATCTCTCATTCCCACTTGAAACGTCTAAATGTTAAGCCCTTCACCGCCGTCTCCGTCTTAATTGTCGTCGCAACTCTTGCCGGCGACCATATTTACTCTCTTCCTCACCCGTCTTTATCTCCGTCGCACATTGACCACCAGATCTGATCGAAAAACCTCTTTGATGTCAATGCGAAGATCGAATTGTCAGGGATGGAGATGGCCAAAAATGGAGGTGAACCGATTGACTGAAGAAGAAAGCTCTTTTTACTTATTTTATATAAAAAAAAAATTTATTGTTTTACTTTGTTTTATTTATATCAAAATTTTTAATTTTTATTTTAACTTAAATAGGATATCACTCGCCGTAACTAGGGTGTACTCACGCACTTTTGTCAATTCAACCATATTGATGTCACATAAGTCTAGTCGATGATCAGAGGGGTTTGATAAATTGTGTTTTATTAAATTTATAAGTTCAATTGATATAGAATTAAATAAAAGGATTTACAATACGAATCCATATAAGTACAGGATCTATTAGATTATTTCGCCTAACATATTCAAACACAAACTTAATAAGATCGAAATGAGTTAAAAACAATAAAATTAAGGGAGAGTAAACATAAAAGAGAAATGATGAACTACCAATATATGATAATTAGACATATCTTTCAAGTAAGATATCTTTAATTGAAATGGATTATTGCACTCAAATACATAACTAACAAATAATTATTTCGCCTTAAGTATCAATTATTTATGTAACCACTAAAAAATACATCTTTTCTTTTTTATATTCTTCAAGGGACAAGAGATAGCAATCTTTTTTCAGTGGTCCTTTCAAGTTTGCTTTTTTAGAAAATTGGACCACTATGTTTACCCAACATAAGACAATATCCCCCCAAAATAATTTCAAGTTTTGCTATCAAATATGATTCTTGAAATATTTTCATTTTAGTCCTTTTAGTAATTTTGAATGCATTTTCATGTGTACCTCTTACTTGCAAGTATTGTCCACAATGAGGAGTAAAACATAATTAAATTTAAATTGATATATATTTCGAACGTTATTTTTAGGACGACAGTTTTAATTGTAGCACCCAAACTTAAGATTTCGAATTAAAAATAAAAATATGATCATAATTTAATTTTGTAATATATTCATATTGTTAAAATGGGAAATGTATAAAATTAACATATTTAGCCAGCTCTAATTTATCATTATTTAAGTTTGTTGCAACAAAATTAAAAATAGTCTTATCGATAATAAATAAGCATATTATTAAGGGAACTTTAAGCTTTAGGTGTATTAGTTAATTTCCATTGTATCAAGGGCTTTAACGTCATTATAAAGAGGGCTAAAATTTAATTGTCACAAGTAATTGTCTCTAATAACATGCTTAGCGATAATTAAATTATTATCGTTAATTAATTGTCACTAAAATTCATTTTTTATGTGGTGACTGTTCTAGCAAAGATGTAACAATTTATATCCCATTCGTGCAAACTTTCTTCGTAAATTACTTGTAACATCCCTTAAGAAGTAATAAATAAAATGATAAGTTAACAATATTACTCTTTAAATATAATATATTTAATATTTGAAAAATTATGTTGATAAATGAAAAAATATTTAATAATAAGAATAAAATAAATTAAAAGGATGAATAAATTATCTACTTTCATTATAATAACTAAATAAAAATAAACGAAAGATAACACAATTCACGCAAGATTTCAGTTAATTGATTGTAGATTTAGGTTTAGTTGAATGATTGGATTAAAAAAAAATTGGTGCAAAAAGCAGTATTAAAGCCAAGATTATCACTACAATGATGGATGTTGACCAACTTTTATGGAAGATGAACCTAATGTAACTTCTTTTCATTAATTAATATTTTTGATGAAATTATTAATTTGAAGAATTTTATTTGTGTAAACTTAAATTTGAAGAATTTAGAAGTTAGATAATGATGTACGATTTGCTTAGGCAAGTGCACGTGTAGAAGATGGTGATGTTTTGGTACATATTTTTATTAAACTTTGTGATTTTACCGCTAAAAAATACGTTTTATTTGAAAAATGAATGAAGAAACAAAAATATTTATAGCGCGGAGATATTTGTCTGCAACACATTTGGTACCAGCCACCGTGAGGGATGTGACATTTTTTTATGATTAAGAATTTTTTTTTTAATAGGTGACGGTAAAATTTACAACTTATATTTTTATTTGCACCTTACACAATTAGAGAAGGGATGCATTTTTTTATATTGGTAATCATGAAATAAGTTATTTTTTTCTCTTTGGTATAGTTTTTGTTTTCAAAATTAATTTATAAAAAAAAATTAGCCTTGTTTTTAATCTAAATGAGACATATCACTCCCTTTGTTTGGTTTAGTGTATTGTTATTTTATTGTTTGTTTTAAAAAGTAATACTAATACTTTTTTATATTTAGAAACAATGCATATCAAAAATTACTAATTTAATTATTTTTAAAAAACAATTAAAGGAAAATTCAAATAAATTGAAGCGGGAATAATTATTAAGTAAGAAATTAGACAAAAATTGTTGTAAATATCATCATCGTTATGAAATAAGTAGAAGTGGAAAGACATAAGTAAGTAGTTAAGGCTAATGGATGGTACTTTCTCTTCTTATTCAAAAAATAGTGTTTTTTAAGGTATAATTTAATTTGATATATGATAGCTATTACTCTAATTAGTTCAAATTTATGATGTGTAGGTTCATTTTAATTAAATAGAAGACGTTCCCTATAAGAAATTTCTCTATTTTCATAATTAAAATCTAAAATTTGATCTGATTAAAGATAGAATGATTTCGTTTATGCCTTTAGATTACTTAATAATCTAAATAAGTGTCATTTTCCCCATAAACATAATAGTAATCAATGGCTTTAAATAGTGATATAGAACCAAACTCATCATCATTAGTTTAAAACAAGTAATAGGTGGTGGGATTACCTTTGTCGCCAACTGAGTCGTGATAAAATGATTAAGATTGTCTTTATCTTTTTTAATCAGAAATTTCAAATTCAAATCTTCAATATAATGTTTTTCTAAAAAAAAGCATCTTAAGTAGAAAATATTAAAATTAGCTACGATTTTCGTCACTGGTCCATCGCTATTTAACTCATATCTTACGGAAAATCTATCGTTAATTCATTATTACATAGAATTAGCAACGTACTTACAATACGAGTTAACTATAAAATTTGTCAGTCGCTAAATTCTACTTTTCTTTAGTCCTAAAAGGAGATTCTGTAATACACAAATTTAATCCAAACTTCAATATGAATATCAAATAAGAATCGAGTTAGTGAAATTACCTTTCTTGGTTAAAATAGTCTTCCAATTCAAGTAAAGTTAGTTGAAGCCCGCCAAAAAAGGGTCATTGAGTGATAAAGTGGCCAACTGCCTTCCCCACCTAAAAAAAAAAAGATTGAAAAAATTATCCTTATTCTAAAATTTAATAATTTTTTTTAAAAAAAGTACAAATTGAATAAAAATTTGGTCGTTCACTTTCATCATGAATGATCATTAATATCAAAAGAAAAAGTTTTAAAAATTCAAAAAAGGTGAAAAGTAAAAAAAGGAAAAAATAAATATAATAATTATTTTTTTTCAAAAAAAATTGGCAACTAGAAAAAAGATTCAAAGTAGTTGGTGAATCAAAATCCTAAAAAAGGACACTAATATTATGGTATAGCAAAAACAAAAAAAAACTGAAAGTGAAGTAAGAGAGAGAGAGAGAGAATTGTAGAGAGAGAGAGAGAGAATTGTAGAGAGAGAGAGAGAAAAAGGGTTAAGTTCTTATTTGTTTGTTGATTTGTAATTAGCTTTTGGTTTTTATTAGCAGCTTTATGATATGGAAGATTCACAACAACTCTTGAGGTACATAATTCCATCTTTATTCTTTTATTTGAAATGATTTTTGGTGGGAAATTTATCCTTGGTTTCGTTTTTTTAGTTTCTCATTTGGTGTTTAATTAATTTGGATTTAAGAAGAAATACTCTCTTGTCTAGAATGTTTGTTGACATATTCAAGGTTCGGTTTCTTGTTAACTATGAATTTTATCATAACCTTTGGTGATTTCACTTCTTGATTTCTCATCTGGTGTTCGATATGTTTTTCACAAAAATTGGATATTCCTTCTTTTTTTAAAATTATTTTTGTTGGGAAATTCAACTGTTTTTTTCTTCTCTGTTGTTTTTTGAATCACAAATTGATTTTCATGGTTTTTTTTGTCTGTTAGTTCAATTATTTTTGTTCCTCACTCAGTGTTTAATTTCTGTAGTGGTATGTTCGATTCAGATTCGACACCTTATAAGGTCCACTAAAGAAAAAAATCATTTTTTTATCTTAATTTTTTTTTCTATATAACATACTTAAGGATGGAAAGATATCTCGTCATAACATTTGGTAACGTTAATTTTTTGATTTTCCATCCGGTGACTGTATTTCTCAATTTCTATTTGTGTGCATGTTAATATTATGAGTCTGCAAAAATTTCATAAATATTGTCATGTTTTTGTTTTTTGTTGATGTTAGATGTATATAAGTTGAATCCATTTAATAGCAATTAAGACAATTTCTCTCTCTTCATTTTATGTTTTTTTTTCCATAAATAATTTTAGCACCATGTTACATAAATACTTTTCGATAACAAAATAAATAAATAAGTTTGTCAAATACTTTTTGTTATTATGATTTAGGTTTGAGATCTATGTTTTGCATTGGACAAAATTCATATCAAATTCTTAGTATTATCCTTTTAGGTTGTATTCAATGTGAATGAAAAATGTTTTATTTCGAAAATAAGTGAATCTTTTACTTATTTTAACGATCCGATATGAGAAAATAGGAGAAAATGTTTTTATTTGCTTTTTTTTTTTTACCTCAGGGTGAAAGAGTAATGCTAGAACTATGGGAAAAAAGGCAGTTGGTTTTCTGCCATCAAAAGGGTGTTCACACCTAGCTCAAAAGAGAAATTACCTAATGTAAGTTTATTTCACACTTTCACAAGGACTATTTGTCACTCTCTTCCTTTAGTTTTTTTTTTGCGCGAATAAAGTTTCACATTAATAGGGAAACTACATATAAAGTGTAGGATCTCTTAATGGTATGAGGTTTTTTTGGACAAATGTAACGTTGTTTGTCGTTTTTTTTAATTTATATTTATTTTTTTACTAGAAAACCACGCAGTCCGTAGCATTTGAACATCGTTTTTCTAGGCATTTTTTAGTAGTATGCATAGACCAACACTTGCTTATTTTGAAATTAGCCTAAAAAATAGAGTTGAAGGGTTAAAATGGAACAAGGTTGAGATGTAGTGTCGAAATGAAAATTGGTGTCAAGTTAGAGAATTAATGACAGAAAAATGTAATTGATGTTTACTATAGTTCACATAAATAAGAATTCAGATGATGGTAGAGATCTACAAAACTAATCTATGAATCAATTTCAACAAGTAGTGTCTAAATTACACTTGACAGAAAAAATATATGTATGTACTATATGTACTATTGACGTTAACTTAAAATACTCAAAACTATTTGAAATTCGAGTTGTTCGAAAGAGGGGCATGATCAAGTTGGGGTTTGCTATATGATGTCTCACTGTTCATATCGCTACATTTAAGCTTGTCTTAGTTAGTATTTCAGTGTAATATGTGGTGTAACATGTCTATGCTTCAAATGTTTATGGAAGGATCATGTAGTACTTACCTGATTCGGAACGATGTTGCAGGAATCAGAGAAGAAAGGCGCTAAGGAAAAGAAGAATCGCGGAAAACTGAAGCATGGAGAGACTAAATCATTTATCCCTCTCTTTAGAGAGCCAAGTAGTATTGAGAAAATACTTGGAGAAGTAGATGAAGAAATGCTACTTTCTCCAAGATTTACTTTACCCGCGGGAGCTGTCTCTCCTCGGATCTCTTCTTATAGGTTTGCCACTCCTACCGCTACGTCTCCAAGAGTTGCCTCTCCTAAGGCTTCCTCTCGCCGGGTTACTTCACCTAAGGCTCCTTCACAAAGGGTTACTTCTCCAAGAGCTATATCTCCTAAGGCTCATCCTCCAAGGGTACCTTCTCCTAATGTTAGTCGTAACCGCAAAGAAATCAGCTATGCTTATAGACCAGAACCAACTTTGAGAGCTCTCAATCTTTCAGCAACAAAAATACAGGCAGCCTACAGAGGCTACATGGTAAGTTTCAATATTATTTCACCTTGCAAATGTTCTGCTAACTCTTTTTTCGTCAGAAGCTTGTGATTTAGTTTTTGATACTGCAAGTAGAGGAAAACGATTCTTAATTGTTGATCCGAGGGTCTATGGAAACGATTCTTTACTAGTACGTTGTACTGCGAAAGAGTAAAGCAATTCATTCGATAGAGTGGACTGCAGCGCACATTGTCTAATCAAATCCTATCCAATTCTCTCTCGATCTATATGTTCCTCAATAATCCGACTAAGGGCAGATTGTTCTCCCAACTAAGTACAGACCCCACGTTCAACCCCACGTTTCTACCATCAACATGAACTGGCATCAGTTGCATATAAAACGAAATTTCAACAACTGCTTCACATTATGCTCCTTAGTCAATGGGAAGTATGGAGTGTGCACTGATCCATTGAGGAATTCTATCATATTGCTAAGTTTTGTTCTAATTGCCTACTAGGGATGACATCTTACGTCAAAACGTAGATACTTCTACAGCTCAACGAGAACATGATCCTAGATAGGAAAGAACAGAGGTAGAGGGTTAGTAGATAGATGAGTAATTCCTCCTTTTCGTGAAGGAGAACATGGTTCTACTGATCAGTATCATCTATATTATTCTATTATTATATTACGACTACTGTTTTTTTTACTCGAGTTATTTGTACTAACTTTCTTGTCGATACTTCCCTTTCTTCAGTATTTTTTGTCGTAGCTTTTACTCCTGTATTTGTCAAACCTGTTTCCAAAAACACTTTTCTTGCCCTTAGGGTTTATCAGAAACAACATTTCCATCTCTCACGAGGCAGGGGTAAGGCCTGACCCCACCCTCCCGAGACCCAGAATTACACTTAACGTTTATCAATTGTTAATAGACGTTACTTTCTAATCTGAGTGTTTTCTGTTTTTGACAGGCAAGGAGGAGTTTCAGAGCTTTGAGGGGTTTAGTAAGGCTTCAAGGAGTTGTGAGAAGTAGTAATGTAAAAAAGCAAACAGCAAATGCCATGAAACAGATGCAACTTCTTGTTAGAGTCCAAACTCAAATTCAGTCGAGGAGGATCCAAATGTTGGAAAACCAAGCACTTCAACACCAAGCATACAAAAACGACAAGGATGTCGAGAGCACCATCAGTAAATGGACTCAACTGGTATGTTAGAACCATCCTCATGAAGTTAACATTCCTATATAGTGGTTTATAAAAAGTCGTCATTTGCAAAACGATATATAGTTGTTGATGTTTGATGAACAATGTTTGTATAGTGTGAGGCAGGTAACAATGATAATTGGGATGATAGTTTGCTGACTAAAGAAGAAGTAGAAGGACGGCTGAGGAAAAAAGTGGAAGCAGTCATCAAAAGGGAGAGAGCAATGGCATATGCATATTCTCACCGGGTACAATAAACACCTCTATCTTTAACGGATTCAACGTTTAAAGTTTTTACTATATATATCTATGCTCTGTGTTGAAAGTTCATTTGGTCCATCGAGTTTTTGGCTAATCTTACCTCTTTTATCAGCTATGGAAAAATGATCCAAAATCGGGTTTGGATATGGGAGCTAACGGTTTTCCATGGTGGTGGAATTGGTTAGAACGTCAACTACCTTCAAGAAACGCTAACAAAACTCCATCTGCTATGAAAGATATCAAACTAACACCACCAAGGGCAATCTCAGAGCACAAACCAAGTCCAACGCCTCTAAACAACGTTACTTTCAGACGTATACTCTCAGATTACGACAACAATGAATCATCAGTTACACCAATGTCAACCAAGTCAGCAGTTCCAATGAGGGGAAAACAGATGCATACACCAATTAGAACACCACCAATGAACAACTCAAGTCTAAAGAAGTACTCGAGAGGTCGAGCTAGTGCTTCTAACTACCCTTTTGATCTTCCATTAAAAGACGATGATAGCCTCACGAGCTGTCCACCGTTTTCAGTACCACATTACATGTCACAAACAGCATCAGCTACAGCTAAAGCTAAAGCCAGAGCAAATAGCAATCCTAAGGAGAGAAATCCAGAAAAACAATCCAATGACACAAAGAAAAGATTTTCATTTCCTTTGACTCCAAATATATGGTCATCTAAGTGGAGTAAAGGGTCTGGAAAGGATTCTGCTTCACGAAAAGAAGTCGATAAACACGAGTCCATGGCTGATCATATAAGTGTGGATTCAACTGTTTCGATGCCCGCGGTTGTTGGTGGGAGAAGACCATTTAACAGATTTGTGTGATTGTTTGTTCCTTTGTATGTTACCCTATTAACTTGTGGAGTTCAGTTTGTATGTTTTTTTGTTATTCTATTTGTTGTTATATGAGTGCATGAAGTGTTGTATGGTGTTACATAGAATTGATGTATAATAATGAAGAAACCATAAGAACATTTTACTATGATTTCAATACTTAGGTCCCAACTATTTGGTTTGAGAAAATGGAAGAAATTGAAATTTGTGATTGAGATGTCAAAGAATTGGCTGTATAGTTTACACAAATATTAGTATTATAAGTATCATTTTTATAAAAGTGGCATCTTGTCTTAATATCTTGAAAAGAATGACTCGTAATATCAAGTCTTAAATATGTCATTTATCGATACATAGTTTTTTACTTGAAGGTCTATTATTTAAATTTTTATCGATAAATTCCTTTTATAAGTGGTTAAGAGATCTAATTTCTACTTTGTATATTCAATCGGATCCATTTCTTCTTGTTTCAAATCTTGTTTTAAGAAAAGTTGTATTTGACGATAGAAAAATTTTAGACCAAAATATTAATTAAAAAACATTTTTGTTCAATTTTACCTAATTTAAGTGCATTCTTTATCCTTTTCCAATTTGTGGGTACATAGAAATAACCTGTGAATAAGAACTGGTTGATTATGGGAAAGAGTCTCACTAACCACTTCTTCAAATTTATAGTTAAAAGCTCCCTTTAACTTTTAACACTTTATTAAATACACATTTAAACTAGGGATAATGTATAAATTTCCCCTCTAACTTGTACACCTTTTCTTAATTAAAATGCAATTAATAGAACAACTTTCACATATAGCAAATATAAAAGTCATAATCGTATGTTATAACAAAATTTACATAATTGCACTCCGTAGCAAACATATAGATTTATAATTTACAATACATATACAATTGAAGCGAATTGTATAAAACGAAGTGTGTAAAACGAGAAAGAGAAAGAGACTTGGCCAGAGAATTGTATAAAACGAGAAAGAGAAAGAAACTTGGGTAGAGAATTGTATAAAATGAAGTATAAAAAAATTGTATAATTATAAGTGTATAGGACGATTATATACAATTTGAATTTGTATAAAACGAGAAAGAGAGAAAGACAAAAAAGACTTGGGCATGGTATATACAATTGAATCGAATTGTATAAAACGAGAAAGAGACAAATTATATACATTTTGAATTTGTATAAAACGAGAAAGAGAGAAAGACAAAAGAGACTTGGGTAGGGAAGTACTTTTATTGTATAATTATAAGTGTATAAGACGGAGATATATGTATTTGCATATGTATATACAATTTTCTCTCGCTTTATATAATTAGAAATACAATTTATACAATTCTATTGTATAAAGCGAGAGAGTCGAGCGAAGGAAGCGAGAGAGTCAAGCGAAGGAAGCGAGCGAGAGAGGTAGAGTGGCGAGCGAGAATATGAGGAAAATAAGGACTGACAAACAGTTTGTTATGGAACACAAATAAATTAAAAGGTATCTATTATATTTATTTTATATTATTAGTTTGTCCATCTATACAATTATCCCAATTAATATCACTCCAAAACTGACGTGGAAATAAATTTAATTTAAAGATAAATTAAGCGCGTTTGAGATGAAAATAAAATCAAAAAGTAATTTTTTTAACCTCCACCACCCTGTTTTCTTCTTTTCCATGCTCCTCTCTCTTAGTTTCCTTAAAAAATTTCTTCCTCATTTTTTTCTTTGCACAGTTTACAATTATCACTCAATTTCAATTCTTCTTTATCACATTTTTTTTTTACATTTTTTCACTCAATTTCATCGATATACTTAGAAAAAAGTAATTTTTTTAACTTAAATTTCACAATAATTCTAGGAATTCGACTTTGTTCACCTAACTTTTCCACTTTCTCCTTCAAATTTTTGTAGAAAGCACAAAGCAAACTAAAATGCCATGGATCTGAAATGGATCGAAGCACAAAACAATCTGCACTAGAAACGTCATGAATCTGAAAAACATCTTCTATAGTCAAGTTGGAGGTGGAAACTCATTAATATGAAGCTCATGGATCTTAAATATGCTATAGCTTGGAACGCGATGAATTTGAAAAATGAAGCTCAGTGAAACGTCATTAGATCCATTGTTGAAGCTTTGAGCTCGCCGCAACACCTGCAACATAAACTAAAAGCAAAAAAATCAAAAGGTGGTAAGGTAAAGGGGTTTGATTGTTTGCCAATGACTGATTTGGAGTTTCAGGTGGATGTTTTTGGTGGCTAAGGTAGTTGTTTAGTGGTTGTTCTTTGTCGGAGATGGGTTAGCAATTGGAAAAGAGGAGGGGATGACGTTAAAGAGGTAAGTTTGTGGTGGCAATGAGTTGATTGTTCTTCGCCGAAGACCAAGAGAATTGTGATATGAATTCAAATAAATAATTTTCTAGTCAGATTAGAGATAAACGTGAATATGATTTAAATTGGAAGAGAATATCATTATTACAGAATTTTAATAATTTGTTAGGAATTAATCAGTGTAAAATAAAGTTAATTAAAAAAGTTAATCAATAAAAAAAAAAGTTATATTTTCTAACGTGGTGTTGACGTGATCTGATGTTATACTTATGTAGCAACGAGTGTAATACATCACATACTGTGAAGTATTGCTATGGTCTGAAAGTGGTATAAATTCACTTTTAAATAGTAAATGTGCGTAATAAATTGTCACAATAATTGAAGCGTGAAATTAATTTTTCTATACAAGTTTGAGGAGGGATTAACAATCCTAATTAATCCTCAAACATAGTATATCTCAACTTTGGCCATTATTTCAACAAAACTTAAAAATTTCAAATTTCTAAAGGATGAAGCTTTTGCTTTATAATAATAGCCTCAATTCAAATCCATAATTTATTCTTTATTTCAAAAGTATTTACATCTTTTGCGATATTTCTTTACTTTAAAGGTAATTATTTGGTTGAAAAGTGCCAAAGTTCATTCATTTATTCATTTTATAAGTTCTTCCACTGTTTTTCCTTTTCCTTTAATTAAACGGTATCTTCCTCCTTTGCCAAATTAAATTTATATTCTCGCCTTTCACCACCACAAGTTTAAAAATTCACGATCTCCACGTGAATTCATGCTTCCCTTCGAGATATCATATACAATAGTATTATATTTTTTAAAAATATTAAATATCGATATTTAACACAACAGCTGAAGTATCCCATAATATGATAATAATTGGATACACTTCTCTACATGAGTTAAAAGATTGAATTTTATAGTTATCTTGTGTTATTTTTCTTGCTAAAATTAGATAACACTTCTTTAAGTTGTACGCTCTGTTCTAATTACTTGTCTACTTTTCCTTTTTATTAATTGTCCCTAATTATTCTGCATTTTGACAACAAATCAATAAAGGATAAAAAAATTTTACTTATTAGACTTTCAATTAATCACTTTAAAAGAGTTCTTTTAAAAAAAAAAAAAAGTTTAAATTTTCAATTCACCCACTTTTTAAATATAAGTAAGTAAAATGATAAAATCAGTATGTTAAAAATAAGTGTATCAATTTAAAAATGGACACAATTAGGAACAGCATAATTGATAACATTTTTGGCATTTTAATTAAAACTCATAAAATTTTAGTAGTTTGTTTCTGGAAAAAGTAATTGATATTGGAAACAAAAAATCATAAAATAGAAGAAACTGAATGATGTAGAGAAAAAAAAAGGTAAAATTTAGCGATTTGTTCGAGGCCGTAATCAAAATGAGTAATATTTGAAAGGCACGGAGAATCGCTTATTGATTTTGCCAACCTTCAATGCAAGTATTCATCATTCTTTGATTGACGCACTTGCTCTGCTAATTGGCTTTTTTTAAATCATATTTGTAATATATAACACAAACAAATTCAAAAACAAATTTGAAAGGAAGAGAAATTACTAACAGTCTACGAGTATTTGATAAGTGAAGAAGATGATAAGTGTTGGATTTTAAAGGGCAGGAAAAACTGAAAACGTAACCCTAGTTCGAAATGGGCCTACAGTTGTCAAGTTAAAAAGCCCAAGTGTGTGTAGTATATATAGCCCACCGGTATTACTCTGTTTTCGGGAAAGGCAACTTTCAAATATATCAAACAAAAAATTTATATTTGTATGCTATAGCAAACTTTGCATAATTGAGCTCCATAGCAAACATAAAAACTGTATAATTCGCTATACATATACAAGTGTATAATTCGCTGGCCTAAATTGTATAATTCGCTGGCCTATTTCGCTGCAATTGTATAATTCGCTATCCTATTTCACTGCAATTGTATAATGCACAATTGTATAATTCACTACCTATTTCGCTGCAATATTAAGTGTATAGCAAGAAGATATATGTTTTTCTCTCGCTTTATACAAAAACAAAAACACAATATATACACTTCTGTTGTATAAAGCTAGAGAAAATTGTATTTCACTGCAATTGTATAATTCGCAATTGTATAATTCATTGACCTTTTTCTCTGCAATATTTTGAAGTAAAATGTTTGTAAATTGTATAATTAGTGTATAACACGAAGATATATATTTTTGCATGTGTATATACAATTTTCTCTCGCTTTATACAAAACAGAAACAAAATTATACACTTCTATGTATAAAGCGAGAGAGGCGAGCGAGAATGGAGAGTGGCGAACGAGATTTCTGGGAGAGAGACGCTGGCAAATTTTAGCGAACGTTTGCTATTGAGCACAATTAAATCAAACCCTAGCTATTCCATTTATTTTAAGTTATTAGTTTGCTATTATATACAATTTTCTCTTTCGGGAATTACACCTAACGACCTTAGAAATAGATGATCTTAGAACGTTTGATATATGGAAAAATTGTATATAATAGCAAATTAATAATTAAAAATAAATGGAATAGCTAGGGTTTGATTTAATTTTGCTCCATAGCAAACGTTTGTGTAAAAATTGTCAGGCACCTCTCTCCCAAATATCTCGCTCACCACTCTCCTCCAATCTCTCGCTCGATTCCTCACTTTTTATACAAACACAAATGTATAAAAATTGTTTTTAATAAAGAGAGAAAATTGTATAAATACATATATTTTTGTTTCCCTCTCTCCCCTCTTCCAGATTTCGCTCGCCAACCTCTCCTTTCTCACTTGTACAAACAAAAGCGAAATATATAAATTGCGTTTATGTTTGTATAAAGCGTGAGAAAATTGTATATACACATGCAAGTACATATATTTTCATCCTAACACTTATAATTATACAATAAAAATACTCCCCTTTCCAGTTTCTTTTGTCTTTCTCTCTTTCTCGTTTTATACAATTTTCAAATTGTATCTAATTTCTCTCTTTCTCGTTTTATATAATTCGATTCAATTGTATATTCCTTGTGAAGTCTCTTTTGTCTTTCTCTCCTTCTCATTTTATACAAATTCAAATTGTATATAATCGTTCTATACACTTATAAATAATACAATTCGTTTTATACACTTCGTTTTTATACAGTTCTCTGTCCAAGTGTCTTTCTCTTTCTTGTTTTATACACTTCGTTTTATACAATTTGCTTCAACTATATATGTATAACGAAATATACAGTTTTTATGTTTGCTATAGAGTGCAATTATGCAAACTTTGCTATAACACACAAATATAAATTTTTTATTTGCTATATGTGAAAGTTGTCTTGATATATTGGTAAACATTGATGGACAAATGTCAAAATTCATATATATCTTATCACTATCTCGTGAAAATAGAGAGATTGTTTCTGAAAACCCTTACTAAAGGCGAGATTAGAAAAGCAGAATAAAATCTAAGAGAGAAAAAGAAAAACAACAAAAAGTTGGGATAGTCGATATGTGCTTACTTAGTCTTACTATTTAACCTTCACTATCTAAGTCTTATTTAACCCTCACTATCCAGCTCGAAAACAATTTAGTCTCTTTTCTAGTACGATTACTCAAGCAAAAACTTGTTTAAATTATAACAATTTTAAAGTCTATTTGTGTATCATGTATAATTTTAGTTTTTATGTATAAAAAATGTAGGTTATGTATGCATATGAGGTTTTCATTGGCGAGTGGTTTTCTAAAATTATTTTCTGCTAATTTATAGATATTAAGTTTTACGTGAAAATGTTTTCCACCTGATGAATATGGAATATACTTTGTAGAGGTAAATTTTACCTTAAATTTTTAAACTTTTATAATACTGTAAAAAGTTTTTTCCAACTAAAAAGTTTGTACAGAAATTTGAGAGACCAAATGCATAGTGAGTTAGACATCTAATTATTCGTTTTGAATTATTCACGCGCAAACCATAATAGGAGAGGTAATCAGCACTAGGCAAGTCCAACTCGACCCAAAAGGCAAACCCCTTGCCAGCGACGTCAATGAGTTTCGAACTTGAGACTTCCAACATAAAAGTCTCAAGCCCAAACCCGAAGGTGAATCAAAGGGTTTCCTAAACCAAAATTTGACATAAAAATGTGCTCTCCCAGTTCATCTAACCATACACGGTTCCTCACTAGTGTTGATTCAAAAGAAGTTCCCAGTAGCCAAATATGTGTCACCAACATCTCCTCACTTCACTACTTTAAGACTGTACCGATGAAGAGTGAAGATGCATAATTTTACAGAGAAAACTTACCTTTGTCATATCCAATGTAGGACTTGATGCCAATGAACACCTCAACCTCAGACCGTCGGCTTTGCAACTGCAGAGTGCAGAGTTTGAACCGAACAACACTGACAGAAACAGCTTCTTCAGCTTGTTGAGAAAGAAGCAGACTCAGATGAGCTACAAACATGTATATCTAAGGTTGTTCATAAAACTTGTTAGTCCCCTCCAAACCACCTCTCCAGTCAATTACCAAAAAACCCTTTCTGTCCTCTTCTGATTATCCTTCGGTCCACCTGGAAGTCAATATATAAGCTAAAAAACATACTCCACAGATAACAGCTGACCACTTTTTCACTTCCTTCACGCATGAAACGCCTGCTGCACTGCATCCCCCTTCTCTGTAATTCTGACTATGTTAGACAAGCTTCATGTCCGGTAATCCAACAAAATCTGGCTGGGCAAAACTACCTTCAGTAGGTGGATTCAAGAATGTCACTAGGAATTCATTCTCACACTGTTTTTTTTTTTAAATAAAGATTCTTACACTTTATAAGTTCCCCTAGTTTCCTAATTTAGAGGCGAAGGTAAAAGAGTGACTTGTTTAAGGCCTGTTAAAAAAGAGAGCTTTTTCCATCATCTCTTGATCAATCAGGATCAGCTCCAGCTAACTTCAAATGGCAGGGAAGGAGAAAGATGGAAGAAGTCCATCTCTTAACTTCTTGATCCATTTGGTTCGAGAGAAATAGGAAAGTGTTTTTTGAAGAAAAAAAAAGGGTAATCTTAAGTTATTCAAGACTTCTTTTCGAGTTTTTGACCAAAATCATCCCTATTGTCTACCCTAATTTCATGACATCCTTACATTATCTATCCCGCTTAACTGGCGACATCCTTTAAGTTTCCCAAACTTAACCAAAACTTACCCTTACTTCGTCATGTACTTTTATTTCCTTGTGAATTTTCATACAAGCTAGCTCCTTAAAGAGCAGAACAAATTAATGTTGATCGACATAAAAAATTCTCATCTTCATAACGGTGGAGAAATTAGGTAAATGCTTTCAGCTAGTTTTCAAAATAGATGGATCACTTTGTCATTCTCAATCAAGTACAAACAGTGAATTATTAAGAGCCTGCTAAAAATTAAAGTTCAGACTTAGAAAGTGACACTGAAGATTATATACTTTGCATATGCAGATATCGTTCTAGTGTTAAAAAGTTCTAATGTTGTATTCATATTCTTTTAAAAGAGTGATCAATCCCAATTCTGCTCAACCCCAAAATGACGTCAATTGCTACAGAGTTGAAGCAAATGCATCATCTCGACTATTCAAGATAGATGAAGCAGACTTCTCTGTGTGTATATCATAACTACTGCCAGTAATCCGTCAACTCTTCCACCTTTTAGTAAAAAAGAGTGTCATCAAAGGTACCAGTCCTCTACTTTGGGTTAAAAAACTCAGCAAAAGAATGAAAATTGTCATTTGGCATTTTGGGCCTCATGGATTGTAACAACAACAAAGCATTTAAGCCTTATATGCGGTTAGAAGGACTACATACGAGCACATGGGGTCCATCGGAAAATAGCCATGTCTAATGGAGATGAAACAGTGATAATACTGAAACACAGAACAAAGAAAAAAAAAAGAGCAAATTGAGTAATCACTAATATTTCATAGACCAATTCCTCAATTGAGCTAATATCTATATCACAATAATTGAACAATACACGAGTTTAAAACAATGCTTTTCTTATCACTCCACAATGGTCTACTATATGAGTGATAGAAGAATCATACCGACAATGGAGAAATACGATCCCCAAGAATACCAAAAGAAAGATTAGATCCTTCAATCATCCAATTATGCCTTCACCTCGACTTGCTTTGGTCCTAGTTCAGGGAGCAGGAAACCAAGACCATCCTTAGGTTTAGCTTCCAAAGAAGCTTCCTTTCCATTTTGATACAACGGATTCGATGTCAAAATTCTCAACCCTTTATACCTATCAATCTCTAAAACCTCCGGCAATCCATTAGTACATCCCTTTGACATTCCTACATCAATCCTTATAGCTTGGTTACCACAAACTCCATTTATCCCACTTTCTTGAATCGTATGTCCCATTATCATCCTCTTCGCTCCAGGAATAGTAGTAAGCACATGTTCAAGAGTAGAACAATCACAATCCTTCGCTAACTCATTCGAAAACCTCCTCAACCAAACAATAGAATCCTTTCCCCTCACTAAATCCCTTGAAACTCTTCCCTTCAATCCACAAATCCAATCCCTCACTTCCTCATTCACATTCTCGAATCCATAATCCACATGTTTAGGCAAAAGCCCACCATGTACAAACACGGAATCACCAACCACAACAACTGTTTGATTTTTCGATAGAAACCTCTCCGAAATAGGTCCCTTTGGCCTTAATGCTGCAATACGGATTCTAATCCCTTCAAAATACTCCGGTCTAACACCGCGAAATTCTAAAGGAATCCCTTCAAATAGATCTTTAAAACACCCTTTTTCACCCAACCCATTACACAACTTTTTCATATCAATACCTACAGAATACCACATAGCCCAATCTTGAAATTCTTTAAGGCCCTCTTTAGTAACATACCTAAAATCACCATCAACATTCATAATTTCATGATTACCATTCATAGTAATTAAATTGCCATTTACCTTTGCAGCTTCCCTTTTCAATTTTTCAAGAAAATAAAGAATTTTCAACTCTTCACCACCACGGTCTAGCACATCACCTATTTGTACAACTGTTGTTGACCCACCACACCATTTATCATGATCATCAATTAAGCCAGCAAGTTTGAAGGATTCTTTGGATTTTTGAAAATCACCATGGATATCACCTATAGCAATTAAACGAGTTGGAGAAGGGAAGATTGTTTGTAATGGATTTTGGGGTTTTGGGGTTATTGGCGGCGGTAAGAAAATACCACCGCTGACAGAGAAATCGACGAATGTGTCAACGAAAGAGGAGAAGATTGTAGGGAGATTTTGGCATGTTAGATTCGCTTGTGACTCCATTTTTGCATACGATAGGAACAAAGCGAAGGTTTTTTTTGTTTTGTTGACAAATAGAGGTTTTGTAAGATGACTTTGACTTTTGGTTGACCTAAATACTCTCTTTAGTGAATTTTTGTTTGATATATATAATATATATATGAAAAACTACCCAACATACTTAACTATTATATACATATTTTATCTAAAGTTTAAGAAAATATTACTCATAATATCACCTTTTAATAATTATAGCATATATTTTAAATAATTACATCATCATACACAAATCTCAAATATGATATTAAATAATTATCTTAAAATTCAAACTTCTTAATTAAAGACAAATTAACAATTATCTTATATATATATATATATATATATATATATATATATATAATATATATATATATCTATATATATATATATATATAATATATATATATATATCTATTATATATCAAAAATCCATTTTGAAGAGAATTTGGTCAGAATAGTAATATAACATATATCATATTATGTTATTTACTTTTTCGAATTTTTTTACCATTTAGGTTTTAATATCTTTTAATTAATTAAAAATTGAAAAAAAAATAGTTTATTTAAAATAAAAAGAATATTATAGACTTTTAAAATTTCAGGCCAAATTTTCTAGTCATTTAGTATTATCCACCATATATATATAAAGGTGATAAAGTAAAATAGAAATTTATTTTTTAAATAAGAAAAAAGGACAAATATATTTTTGAACTTTAAAAAATGGTATATCAATACCCTCCTTATATTTTTTGTCCTTTAAGCCCTTGTCCTCCAATAATCGATGCATAATTAGCGCTCCCACAAACGACACACACTTTGTGTGCACATGGCGCAATCCTAAACCACTACCTGATTTATCAAATTTTTTAACCCAAATCTTAAGGACTCGTCCATGACCTAATAAACCCACCCAATTTGTGGGTAAAATATACTCTCTAAAATCTAAAAAAGAAAAATTTAATCCAAGGAAGTGATTAGATTGGTGAGATCAAGAAGGATGAGTATTGTAGGAAGAAAAAGAAAAAGAATTATGAGGTGCTTTTGTTAGTTCTTATTGCTCGATGTAGGTCACTTCATATGACAGGGTCACCCATGTCCGAATTTCAGCATGCTAATCTTCTCTATTGGGCACGTCACCTTTGTGAGGAGTATTAATTGTGAGGAGCTTGCAAGGGAGTGGGTGTTTTCTTTAAAGTAAAGAGAGTTTATTTTAAACGGCTAAAAACATTTTATATTTATATCTTTAATTTAAGCTATATACTTGTACTACTTGATGAACAAAAACATTTCTAAATATTCTCAAAAGTTGCAATTTATATCCCTCTGTTAAAGCCTGTCAAGAAACTGACGACCTCAACCAAAAATTGTTACATCTTTACTTCACCTCAGTAATAGGCCAATGCATGCGTTAAATTCGATTGGTCTTACAAATTACGTTGCTTAACCGATGGATTTATGATTGACAAAAAGATGTAGGATGGATCAAATTGTTATATGAGAGGGAATAGATCGATCTAATTATAATATTATTAAAATAGATGTGTTTTTTGTTGTTGACAAGGAAGCTCGCAACCACTATCCTTCACGGTTTAGGAGTGTATAGGACAACTCTCACTTAAATGTAATAGCCCACAAACCACACTGAAGAGGTAAACTAGATTAAGCAAGTATACGGTAGATTTTAATGGAGCAAACATATAGGATATTGTGTTATGTGTACCTATGAATTCAGGATCTTCTTGCTCAACCAACTCGATACCGTTATTGGCATGATAGAAAAAAATATTATTATTTCCAAATTTTGAAGATCGAATTACCAATCACATCCAGACTTGATTTTAAATAACATGTGAGCTCTCTATTAAACATATATAAAACAATGTTAATTGGATAACATGTAAGCTCTCTATGCTCAACAATTACAATTTTTCGTTTCCTTGACGATGAAATATTGTTGGGATGAGAGTGATGTTATTTGGAAAAAGGTAAAGAACAGAAAGGTGGAATTGATGTTGATCAAGTAACAAATTTATGTTATCCGTTGAATTTGGTGCAACACATGAATTGATCCATGACTTAGGTGAAGAAGAGATGTTACAATTTGTGGTTGAAGTTGTTAGTTTCTGAACAGAATCCAGTAGAGGAATGTAAGTTGTAATCTTTTAGGATAGCTTAGGGATGTTTTTTTTATTATGAAGTATAAGGATGAAGTTTAAGTTTGAAGTATAATTGAGAAATGTTTTTGGTCATTTAGTCATATATTTTATCCCAAATCGGGGGTTTGTTTGTTCATGGGTGGGTTCTTAGGATTTGGGTTAAAAGAATTGGTCAATTGAGTAGTGGCTTAGGATTGCACCATGTACACACAAAGAATGTGCCGTTTGTGGGAGGGGCAAATAATCACCGATTATTGGACGACAAGAACTTTAATGGAAATATAACGGAGAATATTGATATATCATTTTTTAAAATTTGGGATATTTTTATTCCTTTTTCCTTTAAAATAATGTAGAAGTAAAAATGAATAGAGCGACTGAGCGAGCAAGTTCATGTTTCTTCCTTCCCATTTGAGGTTTGCACTTCTCTTTTCCAAAAAAAAAAAAAGTAAAATAAAAATCCTATCATGTCCAAATTATTTTTGGTCATTTTGACAAATTACCATTATTTAAAATTTTTGATGTTCGAAAAAGAATGCATATCTTTTTTTAATGAGAAAAAATAAATATATGTACCTTTAAATTATTATAAATGATATCTAATATCCTTCATTATATTTTTATGATATGATGTCTTTATCATCTAATTTGTAGGTTGTATATACATTTTGAATTAACGGAAGGATTCTTAAAAGCGGATTCACAATTTATTTTATTTTTAAGGAAACTGTTCTAAATACCCACTTTAGCTGAACTTAATTTACCTGTGTTTTGCCCCATTATGAATTAACTATCCAAACACCCACAAAATTTATACTTCCTTCATTTCATATTAATTTAATTTTTGAGGCATTTTCTATTTTTTAAATTAACTTAATTGTTCAGTTTTCAAGACTACTTTTAGTAGGGGTATGAATTGGTCGGTTCCGTTCAGTTTTATGTATTATCTGTTTGATTTATCAATTTTGGTTTTTAAATATGCTAACCCAATAACAATCAATAAGATATTTTTATCGATTTTGGTTTATTGGATTTTGATCATTATCGGTTTAATTTTCGATTTACCCAATAAGAAAATGTCAGTAAAATATTATATGTCACCTCATTCTCTAAATGCTTTATTATAGTAAAACAAGAAAAATAATAAGAAATTGCATCAATAAGAGAAATATAGTACAAAGGCTATAATTGCATGTTACCACCAAAATATAGTATAATTTTTTATATTAATTAAAATTAGAACCTTTACAAACTTGGAAATGCTAAAACCTACAATTACGAACTAAAACTAATATAAAATAGTCCAACAAGACTAAAATTAAAACTAAAATCAAATAGCTACAAGTGTGAACCCCTTACTTTAATCTTTAAATTTTGAGTAAACAGTAATAACTAGCAAAGCGGCCTAGTGTGAAGTTGGTAGAGTACTAATAATTTGACATAGTTATAGTGTCTAATTATATATAAAATTTATTAATATTTAATAATTAGGAAGGGTAAATAATAAATTATTACCATCTTATTGATTATCGGTTTACCCAATAATCCAATAGTAAAAATTAATAACAATAACCCAATAACTTTTTTAGAAATCCATTAAAAACCCAATAACATTTTTTTCGGTTTGGTTTATCTGCCGGTTCGATTTTTGCACACTCCTAACTTTTGGATTGTTCCTCCAATTTTACCCTTTATTAGTTAGTATTGAAATTAGTGATTAATTAATATTTAGTTATTTTAATTATAAATTTGATAATGATTAATAAGAGTAAAAATAGAAAACTAGGTTCAGTTTATGTCTTAATTTACTTTTCTTAAAGAGTGTGAAACACCTCAAAAATTAAGTTAATATGAAATGAAGGGAGTACTTATTTACTCGATATGCCCAACACAGGAAGTGACGAAAGAGCTGTACTAGGCATGTTATCTTTTAGATAAAACTAGTTTCTGAGCACGTGCTTCACACGTGTGTTTCATATGATTTTTTTAGATACGTTAGAGTGACTAAAATTTCATGGAAATATATATGTAAATTGTAATGAATAGTAAAATGTAACAATTACAAAATAAAAATAAAGACTTACGACAATAAAACATTCATAGGAAACTAAATTAAGAAGTCTAATAGAAGGAAAAAAAAAGAAACAGATTCAAGAAAAAATACAATATAGACATTATTTTAATGAGACTGATGTATATATAAATGAAAAAATAAGTACAAAAATAGTACACAACTCTCTGAGTTCTTATCAATTCCTTTCATATCCTATCAAAATTCAAAAGTCTTTTTCATCTACTTTAACTATAGAATAAAAATAATAGCCTGATAATATTGGTTGGAGTTTCATAAGATAAAGAAATTAAATTTATATAGATAGAATAGAAGGAATATCAAAGTTATGTTAAAATTTTAGTTTAAAAATATAGCAATTTAGGTAAAAACTTTTTTTTAAAAAAGAATATTCTAATTATTATATACATATAGATTATAGATGATAAATATTAATAAATTAGATATTTAATTAGAAATTAATCTTAGAAAGTCTAAAAATCATTAACATTTAATTAAATTTATACAATCAAATATTTAAGGGATAATGCACAAGTACCTCCTCAACCTATGCCTGAAATCTCAAAGACAAACTTATACTATACTAAGGTCCTATTAACCCCCTAAACTTATTTTATTAATAATTTTCTAACCCTTTTCGACCTACGTGGCACTATATTGTGGGTCCAACGCTGGTTAATTTTTTTTAAACTAGTGTCACGTAGATCGAAAAGGGGAAGAAAATTACTTATAAAATAAGTTCAGGGGGGGGGGGGGTAATAAGACCTTAGTATAGTATAAGTGTGTCTCTGGAATTTCGGGCATAGGTTGAGGGGGTACTTGTGTATTTTTCCAATTTTAAATATTTTATGACAATATAATTCATAAAAGGAGTAAAATCGTAATTTAACATTAAACTTTTTTTGTTCATGCTTTTAGTAATACTAGTGTTCAGACACGCACGTTGTGCGTGTACCCCTTTCTAGTGAGCGTAAGTATTTTTTAAAAATTGCATCAATATATAATAAATATATTCAAAAATCAATGACATCCAATATCTAAAGTGTAATCTTGAAGATTCTTAATTAGTACTAAATTGATTTTAATTTTAGTTTATGAGTTAAAATTTGATATGAATTTGTCAAATTTTAATAATTTTTACATAGATAATATGTTTTTATTAAAAAAAAATTAAGTTAATTAAATTCATATATTACAAACTTAATACACTTATATCATCAATTAAACCCTTGTCCTACCACCACAATCAATATAACATTTCTAAACAAACTTCATTTGATATGACTCATCACAATTATAATATATTTTTGTTATAAAAGAAATTCAACATTTCTTTTATATTTTTTGGAATTGTATTGTTAAAATTGTACTTGAAAAATAAAAAAAAAAACATGATAAAAATAATATTATGACACTTGAGTGATGAGTAATATAAATTCTGAATGAGAAAGGGAGGGATAAATATGGATCCAAAACTAAAATAATCAACTAAAATTAAAGCAAGAGAAAATTAATATAATTTCATGAGTAAATAACCAAAATATGATATTGTATTCATTCCTTTTTTTCTTAACATGGGTTGTTATCTCCTTTCTTTCTTTTGGATGAAAACTCCATTAAAAAAATTAAATTCAAACAAAGAAAGTGAAGTTGAATAGCCAATGAATATCACATCACTAAAATACCAAAGCTCATAATACATTTTTTTTACTTTTATTGGGTTATGATGGTTGTTACCAAAATTCAATAATTAATTAGCTTTATACACAAATAACTCACATGAATCTGCATATGAAAATTCAATAAATTTGACCTACTATTGACTAAATATAATAATAATAATAGTAAAAAAAGACAAAGAATTGTGCTAACAAAAAATATGTCAGAACGAAATGTGACTCACCCCGTTTGTATTGGCACAACTCAAAGTACAGTTCTATGCGATCAACACTGAAGCATCTCATCAATTGATTTTCCCTATGACAAAAAAAAATTCATCTCATAAGCTATCGACACAAAATTACAAATTATATTTTTCATCAAAGATTAAAATCTTAAACATCAGTCAAACATCATAAACTATATTATAAGTAAGAAGTAAGAAACAAAATAAAAAATAACCTAAAATAATATGCACAATGCAACATCCAAAAGAAAAATGTTTCAATGCTCTCTATCAAACTCATAATAAAATAGAATGTAAAAAGCAAGAAGAAATACATATATGAAATGAAAAGACAAGGATCATAGTGGGGAATGTAAAGAGACAACAGTTTCTTTAGAAGATTATTAATGAATAATTATTTTTTATGTATTTATTTCATGTAAAAATATATATTTTAAGTATAATATGATATGATTATTATTTAATATTTTGTTAATTAAATACTTTTATTTAATATAAGGGTAAAATGGTAATCCAACATTGTACTTTGATGCTTCCCACTTATAATAATATATGATATGATGCTTAGGAATAACAATGGGCAGCGCGGACGTCGGACCGACGTGGTTTTTTTTCTTATAATTAAAAGTCTGTTGATCATTGATGTGCAAAAAGTTACAATTTGAGTTTGGCATCCAAAACTTATACAAGATCATAAAGATGAGACTAACGCTCTATTTTTACGCAAAACAAGAGATAATTGGTTTGGAGATCAAGAAGGATCATATATGATATTTGCAAGTTTTGTCGATTTACTCCTAAATGTTAGTAAGCTCCATTTGTCTATATAGACCAGACCTCTTATGTTACTGGGACATTCACAGAAGAGATTGAAGGTCTTCACTCCCACAACTTTATGACTTAGCATTGCTAGATTGTCCGCTGGTTTATTTGTTTCTCTAAAGCAATCATCTTATGTATTTCTTTTATTTGGTTGTAGATTTTCTAAGGAGGTTTCCACTCTTTTCTGTAACACTTGGCTAGTAGCAGAGAATCACTTTCACCCATCACAATATCTAAATCATTGCCAACACATCATTTTAGTCCAAAAGTCATAGCCTCAATACTGCAATGATGCTAGTTCCAACTCCTAGGGATATAGTGTAGGCAAAAATAAGTTTCCTATTGATCTCTGATGATTCACCCTCCTTCACATTGCCCCTCTATGCAACTACCATCGCTATATAGTTTGACTCTAAATGAAGGAGGTTTGATCAATGCCACTGGAATACTTATATTGTATTGCACAACCACATCACAAGCACAAATACTGCTCCAATTGTCATTAATTTTGACTCTATTAAATTTTTTCTTGATTACTTGACAATACAATTTGTGATATTAGAACCAATTCTATTAAGTGAGGACTTAGTCCCCTCAAATTTGTTGCTACATCTCAACTACCATTGCTCCCAACAAATAATCGGAGGTAGGGTCTTGGAAAATGATATTGGTGATAGGGTTGTTAGATTTGTGGTTCCACCAACTTAGTAGGATCATATTGAGGTTGTCACTTCTAAATCCAATTCCCAGGGGCCTACAAACTTTCTCCATATTTCCTAGCTAGGTTCTCTTGACAGAATAAATGATTGACATCTTCATGCTCAATTCTTGTGGTAAAAAGGCTGCAACAGTAACATTATGGGTTGAGAGTAATCCCAAGTCTTGCAACCCTGTTGTCGATCGATAGCTTGTTACTAATAACTCTCCACAAAAGAAAGGACATCTTAAAAGGAACATCTTTTTGCCACAGGTTGCAATAAATTGGATTTGGATATCTTTTCTGCTTGATAGACCTCCAAGTAGAACCAATGCTAAATTTTCCCGAGTTAGATAGGCTCCAGATAGCTTTGTCATTAATATTGCTACCTATCTTGATTTCTATGGATTTGAGCACCGTTTTAATGTTCTCGGGGAGCTAAGTATTGAGATCGTTCTAGTTCCAAGAGTTATGAATAAAGACCTTCAACTTAGTATTATTCAGATGTTCTTCGGTCTTGAGTGATTTGTAGATAGGTCTAAGAGAGCACCAATTATCAAACCAAAAGGAGACTTCTCATTTACCAATATTCCATACTATATACCGCTCCATTTCCTCTTTGATGTCACAAGTATATTTCCAAATCTGAGAGTTTCCTTCGTTCTAGCTTGTAGTAGTTGGGTGAAATCTATCACAATATTTAGCTAACATGAATGAGATCCAAAAAGAATTAGTCATTCTCATGGTCCACCATTGTTTTGTTCTAAAAGTTTTGCAAGTATCAGTCAGGCTTCTGAAATCGGCACCTCCTTCATTGTAGGGGTAACAAAGGCTCTTCTATGCTGCACAGTGATGTTTATTACCATTATCTTGGCCTGACCCAAAAACTCTAGCCACCAATTTCTCAATGAGCTCCAAAGTTCTCGTTAGAGGATTAATATCAGCAAGTAAATGAATTGGAAGAGCTAGTAAAACATGTCTAATAAAGATAGCCCTCCTACCAATGGAGAGGAGCTTAGTGTGCCACCCTCTTATCCTTCCTACCACTTTGATCACTATATCAGAATAATATACTCTATTTTCTTCCTACATATGGTCAAAGGACACCCTAAATACTTGATGTGAAATTGTTGATATCTCATTCCAATGATTCTTTAATTATACTTACTTGACCTAATTATACCAGTTATGAGAAATATAGTTGTGGATGAGATTGACCAACTGGTCATTAAGACCTAGTTTCTTTAGAAATGTCCCAAAAAAACTCCAAGAAATTGTATCATACGCTTTAGTCATATCAAGTTCTATAACTACATTGACTCCCCTGTTAGGTTTGTGCGTACCACTAATAATCTCCTGAGAAAGAAGAATATTTTCAGAGATGGACCTCCCCTCTAAGAAACCACTTGGTTTTTGGAGATGATTTTAGGAAGAATACTGAAAAGTTTGAAGTTAATGATTTTGGAGATGATTTTTGAAGAAACATTGTAGAGGCTAATGGGTCTGAGGTCTGAAAAGCTTTAGGGGTGGTCTATTTTGGGGACAATGACAGTGCAAGTGTGTGTGTAAAATTTTGGCCCCTCTAAAAAAGGCTTTAACTGCATTATGAACATCACTGGAGATAATATTCCAACAATTATGGAAAAACATCCCACTTAGCCCATCGGACCTTGGAGAGCTATTGACATCAATTGAAAAAACTATGTCAGTAACTTCTTGTAAAGAAGGAATAACATTTATCATATTGTTATCATCATCCGAGACACAACTCTCTATGCAATTAAAAGCACTATAGTCACATGCGCTAGGTTCACGGGCAAAAAAGTTCTGATAGAAGTTTACGACCCGTTCCACAATAGTTTCATTTCCTTCCGACCGATTATTATTCTTGTCTCGAATCCTTCTAATGGTCAAGCTCTTTCTTCTATCTTTGATAATGGCATGGAAATAGGTAGTGTGGCATCCATTGAAACACTTAAATCTAGCTTTCTGGCTCAAGATAGAATTATAAATTTGAGATATCTTATGAATTCAGCTTTGCGTTTGGAGAGTTCACACCTATTTTCAAGAGTATTATTAGTGAGGCAAGTATCCTCTAGTTCCCTAATCAAGGTCTCCAATGTTTTAGGTTCTTCATAAATATCTCCAAAACTGTTTCTGGACTAGGTACTAAGAGTTTTCTAGTGTTTTTGATCTTTTGTTGGAGAATGTATAAAGGGATACCGTGGATATGAACATACTAACTATTATGCATAGTATTTTGGAAGTCTAGATTTTCTATCCAAAAATTAAGGAACTTGAAGTACTTGATGCCTTGAATGTTTTCATGGAGGATATTTAATAAAAAAGGGGCATGGTCGGAGCAAGATCTAGATAAATGAGTAACTGCGGTATTGTTAAGGGCATCAAACCAACTGGTGTTTAAGACTAGTCTATCAAGGTCTTTTCCTGATGGTGTTTGGAGGGTCTCTGTTGTCACACCATGTCACTTTGGAACATGTTAATCCAGCATCCTACAGACCGCATTCATTGAGGCATTCAATAAAATCAATACTCTCTTCCAATCTGTGTCTCTCTCCAAATCTTTGATGATCACATGGAAGTTGCCAATAACTCCCAGGGGTCTTAGAGATTTGCAGCCATGGTTCTTAAGTATGTCCACAATTCCTTTCTCAAATCCTCTGAGCATTTAACATATACAACAGTGAGAATGAAATAAAGACAACTATTATGACTTACTTTGATGTGGACATGTTGTTTTTTGTCTTGAATAATAATAATGTTTATGTCATTGGTTTAGAAAAACCTAAATTTTTTTGGAGCAATTGTAAAAAGCATGGTGCATTTCAAGCTTTCTTTTGAATTATCCATTTTCCACTATCTACCATAGGTTTTGTAGGCATATGCGAGGCAAATGGTATTGATGTTTCAACGTTTGGAGTCTCTCAAGGGATCCTTTTAATCCTATATCTCTGATGTTAAAAGAAATTGTACTAACAATCATAAACTTTCGGGGTAGAATTTTGTAAGTTTTGAGCCTCCTCCGATAAATCTTTTGCAGTTCTGTTGTAGAGTTGACTATCTCCAATGTTTTGATGATTCCTCGAAGATAGATTGTTGAAGATGGCAATACTATGTTGCTCTTGTTTCCCCGTCTTCATAAGGTCCTCTAGTTTGCATAATTGATTTCCTTTATTAGATTCACCATTCGATAATGATCTAGTTTGTAGATCATTATCTTGACACTTCATAAACATATCCTGTTTGTGTCCTTCTCCAGTGTCATAGTCCATTTCTTGAGAGTTATTCACCTGAAATGTTGTTATCTTATTGCTAGGGTCAAGTGGGTGTGGGTCCAGGGTTTGAGCTAAATTTCCCACATCTACTTCTCCCAAATCAGCCTTTTGATCATTGAGGTTTAGTGGGTGATCCGTCTTAGCAACGGTTAGTTGAGGCCATGTTTGCTCTGCTTCACTTTTTGAGCCTTGTACAACTCCTTCCAAATTAACTCTTTTAGGGATGTGAACTTTGCCTTTAAACCTTTGTTTTTTAGCCGGAATGTCTTTGAGGAGATTTGGTTCATTGATGTTCTTCTTTGTTGCTTTGAATTTGCTTTTCTATGTTCTCTAGATAAAGTTCTACTTCTTTTCTAGCTTTCCTGACTCTTAAATTGTGATGGCGCCTTTCACTCTTATCCTTTTTCGTTCCATTCGTCTTGCTTTGTCGGTACTTACTTCTGTTAATAAACAAATTGTTCTGTTCGTTTTCTTGCTCGTGATCCTTGTTCTTGTTCAACTCATTATTCTCAATGATTAAGTCCATCATCTCTTGTACATCAAGGTTATTGAACATGTTGTTCTCATGTTTGCTATTGGTAACATCCAAAGATTTTTTTGCTCTATCTTGTTTAGTTGTAGGTTCATTAGGTTAGTCTCCTTCTCATTGTTTTTCCCTTTTCCTTTCTTATCTCCACTTGTTTCCAGCCCTTTTTTATTTCAATTGTACATGCCTCAATATCTTCTTGGCAATTCATATCCATATGCATCTCTTTAGCTGAAGCAAACTCTGATTATCAAAAGAAGTTTCAACCGTGACACCTAGATTTTGCATGGTCCATCAATTTTATGCTTGTCATTGTTGTTTTAATTTTGGGATTCAACTTCTTTAATATTTGCTCTGTTGAGATTTTGTTTTGGTTGCTGATAAATTTGATGCACGATCTTACATTTCTCTTTTGTATGCACTTGGATTTTCAATGGATGCAAAATTCAGGGATACTTTCGTACTCAATCTTCTGATTGAATGCTTCCGTTTGTCCTTTTGAGCTCTTTATTGTCACTTGAATTTCAGTAATCAAAGGCTTCATAAGGTCTATTTCCACACTCATCTTGGCCATTGTGGGTCTCGTCTTTGATTGAGTTTCTTTGTCCATGATAATAGGGGTTCCAATTGGATCCACAATTCTACACAGAGCTTTCCATTCATAGTAGTGCCACGGGAGGTCTAGTAAATTGATCCACACTGAAGCTAAAGCCGTCTCTTTGTTTGGTTTGAAATTTGTCGTCCATCTTATGAATTTTTATCGAATAATCTCCACTTAACTGAATGAAGTTGCAGGAAGCTATAGTGTTGTAGTCTTCTTCACTTTCAGCATCAACGAAAACGTATTTTTTCCCATCTTTTGCCCCAATTTTCACATGACCTTTGGTTGATACAATTTTTTGCAAAATCTGCCCTAATTTTATCAATTTGTGGGCGATTTCGTTCCAATTTCCCCACCAGAGTCCATTTGCAAGTATCGACTAGGAGGTCGTGTTCTTCCTTGGTAAAGTTGACAACAAATCTTCCAATAATTATTTCATATTTGCTTGGTTGCAGTTTGATTCTGCCTTTGATGAAGTTCTGGGATCGAAAACCCAAAGTTCTCTTGTAGCTTGATTGATCATCAGAGTAGGTATTTTGTCCTTGGTTATTGTTACTCCTGTTGTTCTTGTTGAAGATTCGGGAGTTTATGGCTAGAGAGGGGAAAGCGTTCGGGTCTGGTGGGTCTGGGGTCTGGCGGTCTTTTGCCTAAGGCGGTCAAGGGAGAGTCTCATGTCTGAGCTTTCCTTTGACTAGCCGTTACCGGAGAAATCTTTTCAGTTGCTGTAACAGAACGACTTTTGAGATGTAGACCTTATAAGATTCAATTTCCCTTTTTTAGGAGTGATGTCGTGCGGATTGAAGTAGGTATTTTTAAAATTAATTCGAAGTGGATTCATGTGGGGTAGGTTTGACGCGACTTAAAAATGAAAAAAAAAATTATGCAAAACCGGGCGGGACAAATTAAAATTTTTGCCTCATCCTACCTCACCCCATTGTCATACCTAAAAATGCTCACTTTTCCTCATATGCAACAAGCAATCAATGTATTATTAATTAGTGTTTTTGGCTCCCATTTCTTATAAAAATATCTTAAATGCAAAAATATTAACTAATTATTTTTAGACTAAAAAGTAATAAGTCTAATTTATTTCAACATTTTGTCCCCTAACTTTTTTTACTTTTTTGTTTATTTTTGTCCTTTTTTCAATAAAGGGTAAAAATACCCTCCAACTTTGATTTATTGTTTAAATTTACCCTCGCCGTTAAAATGAAGTTAATTTTACCCCCCCCCCCCCGTTACTAATTTCACCAAATTTATCGCTCATTAGACGGATTAACCCGAATTGACCCGATTCTTTTTTAAAAAACCTTATTCCTTATTTTAACACAATAATCGGACTCCATTTAAAATAACCCGACCCATTCCACTCTAGGGATTTTCTTCAATTGCTCAGAGTGGGATAATAAAGAAGTATTGAGGAACAATTGCCAGAAGATGCTTAGAGGAACGTGTTCGAGGTCATAGTAGTTGTTCATCCTTATCATGCCAAGCCTAATATTCTCCAGAACGGTAGCACAAATTGATCTGCCCCAAAGGAAGAGACACAAGGTTTGATACCACAAGTTCCAAAGGCAATCAAGTAGATCGAAACAGAAAATGCTGCTTTCTGTGATGATGTTGGGTTGCAAGTACCATATTAAAAAGCCTAATCCCTTTCACGGAAGCAGATACATTAGTAGTGTCACTCCATACATAAACAAGTTAAGTTCATCAATTTCTTCGCCAAAATTAGTGTGCTCGAGTATAATAACTCGTAATCAATAACTAAGTGTTATAGAATGACAATTATTGAAGAAGATTTGTTTAATTCGATACCTTAACAACGATTAATATGAATTCTGAAGGAGAAACTATTAATGGATAGAGGAGAATTGGGATAATGGATCGGGTTATTTTAAATGGAGTCGAGTTGTTGGTTAAAATAAGGAATAAGTTTTTTTTTTAAAAAAAATTGAGTCAATTTGGGTCAGTCCGTCTAATGAGGGATAAATTTAGTGAAATTAGTAATGAATGGATAAAATTAACTCCATTTTAACAGTGAGGGTAAATTTAAACAATAAATCAGAGTTGGAGAATTTTTTTGGCCCTTTTTCCTATTTTTATTTATTAGAGATATTGATTATTTCCTATACTTCCATTACATTCTTTTGTTTAAATTGTTTTTGTCTTGAGTCATGAACTACTTTATCCTTAAAAAGTTAATTTGTTTCCATATTTTTGTTCCAATGCACTTCTTTTTTTTCATAATTAATGACATATATTTTACCAATTTCGTTTCCCTTTCTCCAAGCAATCCTTAATAAACCCCAATAGTAGTTATCATAAACCCTAAATCCCCAAAAATTCACACAAATCATTCAGATAAAAAGATGGATGCCATAGCTGCAGCTGAAGAGAGAATTATTACAGAAAGAATTAGGCAGAAAATCAACGAAGTTAATACAGCTGCAGAAACACAACTCTCTGGTGTTCAAGATCATGTCCATTTTACTCTTCAGGTTTTTCAACATTTCTTCAAAATTATGAATAACCACAACTGTGTTTTATGCTAATTTTTTTTTGTTTCATGGTGAAATTTGCAGCAAGCCTACTTCAAATGTGCTTATGAATGCTTTGATAGAAGGAAAAAACAAGAGGATATAGACAATTGTGTTGAGTATTGCAGTGTTCCTGTTCTTAAAGCTCAGAATTTTATTGAGAGTGAAATGGCCGATTTTCAGGTAAAAAAATGATTTTTTTTAAAAAAAATTAAAATTTGTGCTACACCACAAGTTGGAGTGTTTAGTTGCCGGTTGAGACTAAGTTTGAGGTGTCTAGATGTGCAGTGTCAAAGACTCAAAGTTATTGTGCTTACATGCTTATATTTCCATGATTTTAAATATATTTAAGATTTGGAATGAATGAAAATATATATTTATCATGAAGAATGTTTGTGATGAATTTGTGAAAAAAAATGTTTGCAGGGGAAAATCAGTCTGTTTATTGTTTTCCTGTGTATAGTTAGGTAAATAGGTGAAAATGATTGATGTAGTAGTTTAGGCTATAAGGATAGTGTTTTGGAGATACTTTTTAGTATTCAAGGTCGACAACAATATGGAAAAAGTGTTGGATGAAAGTAGAACAAGTTAGGGAAAGTACGTACTTGTTGTAGAAGAAGTTCGGAGGAATGGGTTATGAAATAAAGGTCCATTTATATGATGGGGAAGAGTTGGATTCAGGAGTGTTTTCCATGGGGTAAATATCTTGTGGATCATTTTCTCTTGGTCAACTTGTTGTAAAAGTAGTTACATATGATAAATCAACAAAGTGAATGATAGGGTATAGGAATATTACTTTACTGACATTTTTAAATAATTAAGGTCGACAACAATGTCAATGTTATATCAAGTAAGAGTTATAGCATTTGTAAGGGAAGACGACTTCTCTTTCTGTTCATCTTGTTGGGCAATTATTTCCATTTTACCAGATAGATTGGAGTAAGTTCCGAATTTTGGTGCTATGTGTTTGATTGTTCCCTTTTTGTTTTGGTGGTGGATAGTAATTTGTGTTTAAACCTGTATTCCTTTAATGTATGTGAGGAGTGATCAAGTCATATTAGGTTGTTCCGATATAAGTTTGTTCTCTCTCTTTATTCCAATCAAAAAAAACAAAAGATGGAAGAAAGAAAATAGTTAGTTGAAAGCTTTCGATTTTTTTTTTTCAAGAAGAGGGTGAGAGGCTGGGAGCCGTTGTCGGAGATACTTGGATAATTTGGGTGAATATAGTATTTAGGGTTGTAGCTTGTAGATTCAGGATCCTGCATTGCCGTGTAAGATTGTAGTCGTCAATTTGAGGGTTGTTTTTATTTCTGCTTATAACTGAAACTTTTTTGAGGTGTGTTTGTTCTACAATGCATGGACACGGTCCTTCATTACTTCTTTTAGTAAGATTAGATTCCTCCATCTGCTCTTGTCATTTGAAAAGAATTGGGTTGCTTAGAAGTAATATCTTTTGGAGCACAAAGTGAAGGTTTCCTTGTCCTCTGCTGCAATAATATTTTTATATAGTATTTACCCATCAATTTCTTATTTAACTTTTGGAGTTATTTAGTAGCTTTGACTTTCATTTTCAATCAGTATAGATTAGAATATGTTTATCGTTCTATTTGTGGTCACTATTGGTCTTTTCTCCATTATTTTCTATATGCTTCACTTATCATTAGTTGACCTTCCCTTGAACCTGTCATGGAGCTGTCAACTGAGTTGTTTAGGTTCTGAAATTCCATCTCTAGTTGGGGCTTTCTATTCGAGAACTGGGGATCTATCATAAACAGCCTCTCTACATTTCAGCTTTATCTTAATTGATATCTGTAAGAGAAAGTTACTGCAATAAAATGAAAAATAAACCAGATCTCAATAGCATATTGCCTCTGGAAAAAAACAACTCATTTCTCATTTTGATGATTTTCATGTCCTTTGGGATATTTAGGGGTAATATTCACTTGCATTAGCATGATTGTTCTGGTTGAACTTACGACTTGTTCCTGAAGTTAACATTGCAAACGTAGGATGGCTAGCCTTGTAAAAAAATGGGTTGGCTGATCCCATACTTCTTTTGGCTTGTTCAAATTAACCCGTCCTTGGCCTAGATATTACTCCCCCTCGTGTATCCTCCTCATATCTCCACAGAGAAGGATGTGATCTTGTGTTTATTTGACATTGGTGTCTAATTATCTAAAGTCGCTTGCTGAAAAGATTCAGCAGATTTATTGGTGTGATATTCTGCAGCCATTTGATCAAACGAATAATGGGTTTGTTAATTCATCATTTGATCAAGCATTTCTTATTGTAATTTCTCGACTGCAGGAAAAGATGAACAGGTCACTAATGGTCTGCCAGGACAAGTTTGAGGCCGCTAAACTCCAGAAGAACAAAAGTGACGCCATGAAGGATATGGAATCATGCGTAGACCAGTCAATTCAAGATAGCATAAAGACATTACCACATCTGGTTAACAAATTCAAGGTTTCCCTCGGTATTACTGAGTAGAGAAATTTAGCTCGCCATGTACACTTCTCATATTTAGTTAGATTTAGCTAAGTAGATGCCAAATCCAGAAAGGCGAATTGATGGAAATAGTTTTGTGAACCATAAAATTTCAACCTCATATCTTGCTTCTGGAAAATGTTATACTCGTACTGGTCAAAAAGCTCATGTTCAATTCAGAAATGTCAATTCTTTCTCCAGTTATTTCCTTTGAGACTAATGTTGATTGACCTGTAGCCATTTTGTGGCTTGTATTATACTATTGTTTAAAAAAGAATTGACTTAGTTTCCTTTTTACAAAAGGAATGACCCATTTTTATTTTTGGCAACAGTTTAAGTGTCACTTTTCATGTGATATGTTTAAAGCTACAAGATTAAAAGACATTTTGATACATTTGACATAACTTTAATTTAGAACCACAAGATTGAAAAATATTTTTTTTTTCACTTTGTTCTAAGTTAAATTAGATCATTCTTTTTTTAAATGGAGGAGTAATATATATGGTAGGGTGCTCAAAATAGTCATGGACACAAAGGAATACATAAATCATGTATGTATATGACACCCATATACTATGTATAACATTATAACATTGGTATTTTTAGCATATATGCTCGTCACTACACATATATAAGGCATAATACATAATGTGCCTAGGGGTGCCAAATGGTTGGATTGGATCGAATTTGGATGGTTGAATATGAATTGAAAAGCAAATGATTTGGATTAATCCATCCAAATATAATATGCGCAAATATGAACTTAGCCCTTTCCACAGGCACCCCCCACCCCCACCCCCACCTTCCACCAACCAACCCTTAAAATTTCCAAAAAAAAAAAAAAATACCCCTCCCCCCGGTACCCCCACCCACACCTTCCATCAACCTATCTCAAACTTTTTTTTATAAAAAAAAAATCTGTTTTTTCAAAAAAAATAAAAAGTTACCCCCTCCCTTGGACCCCTAATGAAGATACAAGTTATCTAGTGACAAGGATTAACCTAGCCGCCACATTTATAGGAGAGTCCTAACTTTATTCCAACACAGAAGACTAAGCCTCATTTGTTTGCGCTTAATGGAGGTCTGAATCTTAATATTAAGATTCAGCTCATTAAGTGTGTTTGGTTTTTAGGCTTGAATCAGAATCATTCAGATTCAACCCATTAAATTTATTTGTCTTATTTTTTTAAAAACCTCTTAATGGTTTGAAAAGGTCTGAACGAATCAGATCTGTAGGATACTCTTAACAACATTTAGACTCATTTGATAAGCTATCAAATAATAACTATAGCTTCTTTGCTTTGGGCATGCTTTTTATCTCATAATTAAAAACTTTCTTTCTCACTTTTCTCAATCAAACACCATCTTTTCCAATTGGTAAGTTTTCATAAATCCTTTTCAAATAGTTTTTTTTATATTAATAATTTTCTTGTATTAATGTGTGTCAAGTACAGTGGTTGCAATAATATTCTGGTGTATTGTTATTATCAAGATTTTTGAATGAAAAAATAGTACTCTAACTTTTAAAATTTCTTTTTATATCAAAAATGATATATTTTGTTGAAATGAAAATTTTATAATATTTTATTAGTATAATGTTTAATTCATCTTCCACATTTAGATATTGAAAACAAACAACATTATATTTAGTGTTCAGATTTGGAGACCACATCTTAATATTCTGATGTGTATTCAGATCAAAACACCCAAATCTAACTGCAAAATTAATATTCAGATGTATATTCATAATATTAAAACCTCTTGATCTTAATGGAAACACATGAGGTCTAAGCTAGCAATTGTTAGGACTCTATGGGCTATGGTTGTGTATATACAACATAAGATAATGAGAAAAGTAGCCACATATTCTTATAATTTGTTTCTTCAATATTTCTTCAACCCCCACCTTCCACCAATCTACCCCTAATTTTTTTGTTTTCCTAAAATAAAAATAAACTATTTTTAATCTCTTCACTTTTTTTTTTCTTTTGGATATTATATGTCATTTTAAATTTTAATTTTTTAAACTTACGACAAAACAAGGGAGAAAAAAGAAGTAAAATAACGAGGACATTCACATAAGAATAATTAGTTCAATACAACATACTTTAATAACATTTTTTCGCTTGTGTGTACCCAAAATTCAAAATAAACAAATAAAAATAATTTTCTTTAATTCCCACCCCACCACACTATGATGATAATATAAATTAAAAGAATATGAACATGTGATTCTTTAGATGGACATTCAAACACAAATTTTAGATGAATCTCAAGTTATGGGTTGGGTTAGAATAGTTGGGTATTGATATAAAATAGGTCAATAGAAAATTATTATGAAATTAATAACTTTTTGAATATTATTTTCAAACGTATCAATCAAAATATGAATTATATGTGATTTTTTATTATTTATTTGAGAAAGACTTAAATTTGGACCAATCGAATTAGGTAACATAATAAATAAATGTATAATAATTTTGCTTTAGGGAGTTGTTAAAAGTAAAGACAAATATGAGCCAAATGGTTAATATCGGGGGTATTTTGAGCCCAATATTGACGTCGGGGACATTTAGGACCGAAAATTGGATGAATGGTAATTTTTTTTTATACCAATTCGAATAGTTGAAAGGCATTTTAAACCCTTCTTTGTTTAATTAATTTGTGTACAATTTTTAGGTTTTTTTTGCATGTGTCTTATGTCAGAACAACTTCAAATATAATATATGAATTTTCATGTGGTTAAAGTTAAGATACATATGACTGAAGTTCAACCATTTCATCTAAAAGTTAGATAAAAAATGCATGTATTTCATAGGCATACAACTTTAAACAAAATTTAATTAATCAAACCTAAATTCAGGCCCCACATATCTAAAATAGATATATAGACAAATATTTTCTTTTTTAAAAATAATACATAATATATGATGATGTCAAAATATGTTGTCCATAAAAATATACTATTTCCTGCCTACCCTTTAGAATAGTTAAGAAAATACTAAAATATTATGAATGATGAGTGGGAATTTGATTGAATGCAAAATTTATTTTTAAGATCTTACCAACTCACAACTACTTCAACTATTGAAGAATAGGGAATGGGTTACTGTCCCTCTTGTTTATTTAGATTCAAGCATTCTATTTTTTTTTTATCTATGATTGACTAGAATTAATTGTATTATTCTATAGTATCATTGAATATTTGTCCATGTTATGCCCCATGACTATCTATTTTTGATAAATTCAATAATAAGTTGTGGTTTTATTCGCCAAGATCACAACTTACAAATGTGGGATTTTCTGATCAGATTTGAATATTATTATTTTCACAAAATTATAGCACATGCAATATTAATAATCCAATAAATCATCAATATGGGTTGTGGTGCACTGGTGAGAGTATTTCACCCTTAACCGGAGGTCTCGAGTTCGAGTCTTGGATATGGAGAAAATCCTGTTGGGAGTGTCACCCCCAATTGGACCTTGCAGTGCGCGATCCGAATTTAATGGAGCTCCAATGTTGGCTCAGGACATCGGATTGAACCAAAAAAATATCAGTGCAAAAAAAAATCCAATAAATCAATCAATTGCCTATCACTGCATCATAGATATGTGAAGTTAATTCAACTTTCATTCAACAAATCAATCAAGGAGTACGACTTAAGTTTCTTATGTATTTTGGGTGAAATTGATAAGTACGTTGATTAGGATAATTACACGGTCAGTTAAACAGGTCAGACAAAGTAATTACATTAAATTACACCAAAGTTAATTATTAGAGTCACTTTTCAAATAACAATAAGCTCATTCACTAATATATTTAGGGTTCATTTAGAGTTTGCAGTGTTGAATTCTTGCCTAAAATGGGTTCGAAACTCACACCCAAACAATGGCAAACAAGTGTGAAACTTGATGCTGATAAACGTCTTCCTTATTTCATAGGTATGTGTTTGGTCCAAATTTTGGGGAAAAGATTCGATTAAGTACAATTACATCAAGTAATGGTCAATGATCTTGTAGATTCAAGTCATGTGTATCATAAATAATTTGAATGAGATCCATTACGATTTATATACTCATAAAAAGAATTTAAAATGGCAAGATGCATTAACGACAACCGTAACATACTATACTTACGAATGCACCAAATAATTATTGTACTTAGGAATTTTTAGTTAACTCCTCAAGGATTTCGGGTGAAATGGTATTGTCTTAGGGCCCGTTTGACCATATAATATGAAATCGTGATATGGTATCATAATATGAAATTAATTATTGTTAAGGGTCCAGCCCATTGATGGGAGGCCCATATGTTTTGGGCTATGTTGACTTCTTCTAGAAGTCTTTGGCAGCTGATGTTAAGGGGCTGGGGTTTGTTTGGACGGGTAGAGGTGAAATAGAGAGAGGGAGATAGAGAGAAAAATATTTTTTTTTTGAGAGAAAGGGTTGCTGGTTTTCTGGACAGCGTAACATAATTTCAGTTTGCCGGAGATCCGGCCATTGGATCATTTCTGAAATTTTCACAGCTGGTTCACAACACATAGCACTACATCTTGACCGTTCAGATCGTCAATCGGAGTTCTTGATCATCTGTTATTGCAGCTGGCGTAACCTGCGTTTTTTGGGTGATATTTTCCGATTCTCTTCTCTCTTTTGTGTTGACCTCTTATGTATGTTGTTGTTGGTGGGGTTGTAACATCCTTGTATACTGATTTGGGTGTTTTTACCCTCAATTTTCATAATAAGAGAAGAAGAAAGGTGGACTCCTACAAGTCCCGTGGTTTTTATCCTTCATACTGAAGGGGTTTTCCACGTATAAATCTCGTGTGTCACTTGCATATTTATAATTCACATTTTCTTGTGATTTAATTGATGTGTTGCTGATTTGAGCTTGGTTAATAGAGTGGTGAATTTCTTTTGGTAAATTGGTGAAGTATATTTGGTTGATTGTCTTGAAGTCGATCCTAGTAGGTGTTGTATCCTACTTGTGTTGTTTAGTGCCTCCCCCTACATTTGGTATCAGAGCGGAGTGTTAAACCATAGACATGGAGCATGGAAATAACTCTATGGTTAAACTGACATCAACCAATTATTCCATTTGGCGTCCGATGATGGAAGATTTGCTATATTGTGCAAGGATTTGTTTGATCCAATTGATGTGGATAAAACAAAGAAAGATGACCAGCCCACTAAGCCAGAGAAGATGATAGAAAAAGAATGGGAAAAGCTGAAGAGAAAGACCTTGGGGACATCAGACAATAGAGTGGATTGATATTAGCATATTCAATCATGTATCCCAGGAGACTGAGCCGCTTGAACTATGGAGAAAATTGGAGGGTCTTTATGAGAGGAAGACCGCTCATAACAAGGCCTCGTTGATTAAGAGGCTTGTTAATCTCAAGTTGAAGCCAGGGAAGTCTGTTTCTGAGCATCTTAGCGACTTTCAAGATATTATTAACAAGTTGACTGTTATGAAAATTGTTCTTGATGATGAGTTGCAGGCTTTATTCCTCTTGAGTTCTTTGCCAGACAGTTGGGAAACATTGGTTGTGTCCATCAGCAACTCAGCTCCAGATGGTACGCTTTCATTGGATGTCATCAAAGAGAGCATGTTCAATGAAGAGCTTAGAAGAAAGGAGATGGGTGTTGATATTTCGCAGGCACTTGTGGTAGAGAATAGAGGAAGAAGCAAGAGTAGAGGTCCCAAAGGGCGTGGCAAGTCAAAGTATAGGTCAAGTCCAAGGATGGGAGAGAACCTACGATATGCCACTATTGTAGCAAGCCTGGCCACATTCAAAAGTATTGCTACAAGTTGAAAAGAGACCAGCAAAATAAGAAAAATGACCATCATAAAGAGGGTTGATGACAAGAATACAGCTGCTACAACTTCTAGTTCTGATGATCGTGTTTCTTTGATATGTGCTATTGGAGAGTGTTGTCATGTTGATAGTTCTGACACTGAATGGCTTATTGATACAGGAGCTTCCTATCATTGTGTTCCTAATAAGGAGTACTTTATTGACTACCGAGCTGGAGATTTTGGTAGTGTGAAGATGGGGAACCAGAGCTCAGCAAGTATTATTGGCATTGGAGATATTCGAGTTTTAACCAATGTTGGGTGCTATTTAACGTTGAGAGATGTTCGCCACATTCCAGATTTACGCCTCAATTATTGTCTGCTAACGTACTTGATGAAGAGGGTTACAGCACACTTTTGGTGAGGGTAAATGGAAATTGTCTAAGGGTTCCTTGACTGTTGCTCGTGGCAAGCTTTGTTGCACCTTGTATAAGACACATTTGAAAGTGTGTAGTGGTGAGTTGAATGCTATTGAGGAGAAAACTTCTCCTAACTTATGGCACCGAAGATTGGGGCATGTTAGTGAGAAGGGTATAAAGCTGTTGGCCGGTAAGTCTCTTATTCCTGCTGATGTTACTATTTCACTTGACCCTTGTGATCATTGTTTAGCAGGAAAGCACACAGAGTTTCTTTTCCGAGGACATCTACAAGAAAGAAAGTGAAGTTAGAGTTGGTTTACTCTGATGTGTGTCCCATAGAGGTGGAATCACTTGGTGGTAACAAATACTTTGTTACTTTTATTGATGATGCTACTCGGAGAACTTGGGTTTATATGATGAAGCACAAAAGTGAGGTGTTCGGTATCTTCCAGAAGTTTCATGCAATGGTTGAAAGGGAGACAGATTGCAAACTGAAGCGTCTTCGAACTGATAATGGAGGTGAATACACTTCAAATGAGTTTTAAGCATATTGCTCAATATATGCATTCGACATGAGAGAACAGAACCGGGTACCCCACAACACAATGGCGTTGCCGAGAGGATGACAGAACCATTATTGAGAAAGTGAGATGCATGCTTAGAATGTCCAATCTTCCTAAGTCATTTTGGGGTGAAACAGTTGGAACTGCTGTGTATTTGATAAATAGAGCACCATCAGTTCCTTTAGAGTTTGATATTCCCGAGAGAGTTTTGGTTTGGGAAAGACCCCTCTTTTCTCACTTGAGGGTGTTTGGATGCAAGGCTTTTATGCATGTGCCGAAGGACACACAGATTGAAGCTTGATTTCAAGACTTCTCCTTGTGGTGTTGTTGGATATGGTGATGAAGAGTTTGGTTACAGACTTTATGATCCAGCAAAGCAAAAAGTTGTGAGAAGTAGAGATGTTGTCTTTTATGAGCACGAGATGGGTTTTCATCTCTTGGGTGCTGATAAGACTTATTATTCTAATTTCTCTCATGATGTTATTGATATGCCCATGCCTCATGTTCTCTGCTGCAGATGATCAATTAACAGGTGATGCTCCAGAGGATGGTCATGAAATTGCTCATGAACATGACCATATTGAAGAGGTACAACCTGATGTTGTTGTACCACAACCTGATGATGAAGCTGTAGATGTTCAACATGGAGAGTCTTCAATCAGGGGGAGAAATCCAGCCCACAGGTAGAAGAGCCAACACTTAGAAAATCAACCAGAGTTCGTCAACCTTCAAGACTTTATCCAAGTTCAGAATACATCCTAATCACTGATGAGGGGAGCCTAAAGCCTTCAAGAGGTCTTGTCACATTCAGACAAAGACCATTGGCTCAAGGCTATGCAAGAGAGAGATGGATTCTTTGAAGAAGAATAAAACCTATGACTTGGTGAAGCCTCTCCAAAAGGGAAGAAAAGTCTTGAAGAACAGGTGGTTGTTTAAGAACAAGAAAGTTGACAACAAGCTAGTGAAGCGGAAGGCAAGATTAGTGGTGAAGGGATGCCATCAGAAAAAGGGGCATCGACTTCGATGAGATTTTTGCACCAGTGTGAAGATGACTTCCATTCGTATGATTTTGGGATTAGCTGCCCTGTTGAATCTTGAACTTGAACAACTTGATGTTAAAACTGCTTTCTTACATGGTGATTTGCATGAGGAGATTTACATGGAGCAGCCGAAGGATTTGAAGTTAAGGGAAAAGAGAATTTTGTTTGCAAGTTGAAAAAGAGTCTCTATGGACTCAAGCAAGCACCAAGGCAATGGTATCACAAGTTTGATTCCTTCATGAGTAGTAATGAGTACAAGCGGACTACTGCAGATCCTTGTGTGTATTTTAGAAAATTCTCTGAAGGTAACTTCATTATCCTTTGCTTGTATGTTGATGATATGTTGATTGTGGGAAAAGTTGAGATGATTTGCAGGTTGAAAGAGGATTTGTCAAGTCCTTTGATATGAAAGATTTGGGTCCTGCGAAGCAAATTCTATTCTTGGTATGGAAATTGCTCGTGATAGAAAAAGCTGGTAAGCTTTGGTTGTCACAAGAAAAGTATATTGAACGGGTGCTTGAAAGGTTCAATATGAAGAATGCCAAGCCAGTTAATACACCACACCACTTGCAGCCCATTTCAGTTGAGCAAGCGTTGTTGTCCTACCTACAACCGATAAGAAAAGGAATGTATGTCTCATATCCTTACTCCTCTGTGTTGGTTCATTGATGTATGCCATGGTGTGTACAAGACCAGATATAGCACATGCTGTTGGATTGGTTAGCAGATACTTGGCAAATCCGAGCAAGGTTCATTGGGAAGCTTAAAGTGGATCTTAAGATATTTGCGAGGCACATCAAATTTGAGTTTGTGTTTTGGAGTGGTGAGCCTATTCTTGAGGGATTTACGGATGCTGACATGGCTGGAGATCTTGATAACCGGAAGTCTACCTCGGGTTACTTGTTCAAATTTGCAGGGGGAGCCATTTCATGGCAATCCAAGCTACAGAAGTGTGTAGCGTGTCTACAACCGAGGCAGAATATATAGCAGCAGTGGAAGCAAGCAAAGAAATGCTTGGTTAAAGCGTTTCCTTCAAGAGTTAGGTTTGAAGCAAAGCGAGTATGTTGTGTTTTGTGATAGTCAAAGTGCTATGGACTTGAGCAAAACAGCATGTACCATGCTCGCACAAAGCATATTGATGTGAGATATCATTGGTTTGCGTGTTGTCATTGAAGAGCAACTAATGAAGTGAAGAAGATTCACACCAACAAGAATGGTGCTGATATGTTGACAAGGTGGTCCCTCGAAGCAAGCTTGAATTTTGTTCCAAGCTTGCAGGTATGTCTTCTTGATGACCTTTTATGTTTGGTCTCCCCGAACTGGGCTGGAGGGGGAGATTGTTAAGGGTCCAGCCCATTGATGGGAGGCCCATATGTTTTGGGCTATGTTGACTTCTTCTAGAAGTCTTTGGCAGCTGATGTTAAGGGGCTGGGGTTTTGTTTTGGACGGGTAGAGGTGAAATAGAGAGAGGGAGATAGAGAGAAAAATATTTTTTTTTTGAGAGAAGGGTTGCTGGTTTTTCTGGACAGCGTAACATAATTTCAGTTTGCCGGAGATCCGGCCATTGGATCATTCTGAAATTTTCACAGCTGGTTCACAACACATAGCACTACATCTTGACCGTTCAGATCGTCAATCGGAGTTCTTGATCATCTGTTATTGCAGCTGGCGTAACCTGCGTTTTTTGGGTGATATTTTCCGATTTCTCTTCTCTTTTGTGTTGACTCTTATGTATGTTGTTGTTGGTGGGCTGTAACATCCTTGTATACTGATTTGGGTGTTTTTACCCTCAATTTTCATAATAAGAGAAGAGAAAGGTGGACTCCTACAAGTCCCGTGGTTTTTATCCTTCATACTGAAGGGTTTTCCACGTATAAATCTCGGTGTGTCACTTGCATATTTATAATTCACATTTCTTGTGATTTAATTGATGTGTTGCTGATTTGAGCTTTGTTAATAGAGTGGTGAATTTCTTTTGGTAAATTGGTGAAGTATATTTGGTTGATTGTCTTGAAGTCGATCCTAGTAGGTGTTGTATCCTACTTGTGTTGTTTAGTGCCTCCCCCTACAACAAGTGTGAAACTTGATGCTGATAAACGTCTTCCTTATTTCATAGGTATGTGTTTGGTCCAAATTTTGGGGAAAAGATTCGATTAAGTACAATTACATCAAGTAATGGTCAATGATCTTGTAGATTCAAGTCATGTGTATCATAAAATAATTTATGAATTGAGATCCATTACGATTTATATACTCATAAAAAGAATTTAAAATGGCAAGATGCATTAACGACAACCGTAACATACTATACTTACGAATGCACCAAATAATTATTGTACTTAGGAATTTTAGTTAACTCCTCAAGGATTTCGGGTGAAATGGTATTGTCTTAGGGCCCGTTTGACCATATAATATGAAATCGTGATATGGTATCATAATATGAAATTAAGAAATGAAATTAAAGTTTTGTTTGGACATGCGATATATAATTGTTATCCCCACTTAAGTAAATGTTTTATCAAACTTTAATTCAATAAAAAATTGAACATAAATTGTAATGAACTAGTCTTTAATGTAATCCTCCCACATAATACATACATTCTTCTCACGTTGAACTTACATTTCTCAATTATGTGACTGAGAAGACAATCACCATTTTTTACTTTGAGTCATTTGTTGGTCAATATCATCCGCAACTATATTTCATGCTCATAGATCATAAATATTCCATCACCTTTCGGTATTGTCGCAAATAATTATGTAACACTACACCAGTTATGACAATTTTCACTTGTGTGTCAATATCATAATGGTTCATGCCTTGTTATAGTGTTTTGAATCTATTCTTCCAAGCTCCAAAAGTCTATGAGATTGTTTTAACAAAATATTAACTTATAGATCAATTTTTGTATTTAAAAATCTCAAATCATGATATAAAATCTCATAATATGATTATTGGAGAATATGAGATTCCATCTCATGACATGAAATCAACATGAAATCGCATGTCCAAATGTTGATTCCATCTCATGATTCTATATCATGATATGATATCGCATGACTAAACGCCTACTTGATCTTTTAAAAATAAATTCTATAATAACAATCATAATACAAAACATGTATTCATCTTTCCCACAATCTCTATGTATACAAAGTATGTATATGATAGAGAAAGATATCACGCCAAAAAAATCTCAAATTGCCAACAAATTTTATTAACAACTTAAGTTGGATAGTTTTCTACTAACAAATTATCAACATATTTCTAACTAACTAACTTATATTTTAAAACTTATCAGCAAAATTCTAACAGATTACCAACAAAAATCTTACTAACTAAGTATTTTAGTTGGTAAATACCGCGGAAAAAAATGGCGTCAAACTTAGCAACATTCTATCAGTGGATTATCAACTGAAATATTACTAACACACATGTTGGTAATATTACCGAGAAAGTATATATCAGTTGGTAAATATGACAAAAAAATATTTATATAATTTATTAACATATTATCAATGAATTACTAACCAAACATTTACCAACGACAAGATTGTGTTGTTAATTACCAACCAAATATAAATATGTTGGCAAATTAGTAACGAAATGTAATTTGTTGGTAAACTTGCCAACCAATATCCAATTAGTTGAAAATTTTGCCGACAAATAAAGATTGTAGTTAGTAAATTACTAACATCATTAAAATCTTAGGTAATATACCAATCGATCATTAATCCATTGATAAAAATTTACAAACATATTAATTATTAGTTGGTAATATTACGTATGAATATTTAGCTAAATAGTAACTATTACCAACTGCGATAAAATTTATTGGTAAATTTTTAACTTATATTTGAATAGTTGATAAATTTATCACTTGAAGTTAATTTTTTTTGTAAATCAGCGTTTAGTATTGAGGCTTTCATATTCATTTTATGTCGTTAGACGTTTTAACTTTTAGATTTTAGTCAAAACTTAACTTTGATCAATATTTTTTGTAAATGTGGTCGGATTAGAGCTCGTCAGCGTCATTAGTTTCGAAAGGTCATTTTTTATCTAACAGAAAGGTTGGTTCAAGTTTTGAGGCTTCCGTTTTTTGTTTGTGCCGTTCGGTGTTTTAAATCTTATATTTTGGCCAAAATTTTACTTTGATCAATATTTTTGTGAACTTGCTCATATGAGAATTATGTTAGTGTAATTAACTCCAAATGTCATTTTTTATCTAATTGGATGGTTGGTTCCGATTTTGAGGCTTTCATTTTTAGTGTTTGCCATAAGGTATTTTAACTTATAAATTTTGGCCAAAATTTAATTTCGATCAATATATTTGATAATGTAGAATTTGTCAGTACAATCAAATGCGGAAGGTCATTTTTAATGTAATAAGATAGAGGGTTCGGGTTTTGAGGCTTCCGTTTGCAGTTTGTGCTGTTAGAAATTTTACTTTTAAGTTTTGACCATAATTTCACTTTAGTCGATATTTTTTGTAATCATGCTCGAATTGAAATTTTGTCACTGCGGTTAACCATATAAGTTTAGTTTTGGTCTCATAGGATGGTTGGTTCGGATTTGAGACTTTTATTTTCAGTTTGTATCGTTAAGCGTTTTAACTTTTGACTTTTGGCTAAAATTTTAATTAGGCCATTTTTGGGGAACATGCTCAAATTTGAATTTCGTCAGCGCAGTTAGCTGTGGAAAGTTTTTTTTTCATCATATAGGATGGTTGATTTGGATTTTGAGGTTTTCATATTCAATTTGTACCTCAGGCATTTTTACTTTTAATTTTTGGGCAAAATTTAACTTTGTTTAGAATTTTTTGTGAACGTGCTCTGATGAGATTTCTATCAGCGCAATTTACTTTGTACGGTCATATTTATATCTAACAGGATGGTTGGTTTAGGTTTTGAGGCTTCCTTTTTCAGTTTGTGTTATTAGGCGTTTTAACTTTTAAATTTTGACCAAAATTAGATTTGGTCAATCTTCTTGATAAACATGCTCAAATTAAATTTTTGATATAATCATATGTGTCATATTGAGATCAAATTTAACTTGTTATAATAGATTATGGGAAAATGCATAAGTACCCCCCAAGCTATGCCCGAAATTCCATAGACACACTTATACTATACTAAGGTTCTATTATCCCATGAACTTATTTCATAAGTAATTTTCTACCCCTTTTCGACCTACGTGACACTAGTTTGAAAAAAATTCAACCAATATTGGTCCCACAAGATAGCATCACGTAGGCCAAAAAGGGGTAAAAAATTATTAATAAAATAAGTTAATGGGAATAATAGAACCTTAGTATAATATAAGTGTGTCTTTGAGATTTCAGACATAAGTTGAGGGGGTACTTGTGCATTATCCCTAGATTTTGCATTGTTTCATTCAAATATGATTTCTAAAATTGATATTAATATTTTTGGATTTATATTCGTGCTCTTAGATTTTTAAATGCAATAAATTAATAAATATCTTACTATTGAATAATCATTTAGTTGATAACATTTTAAACATATTGTCAATCAATTACTAACCTAACATTGAACTTGAATGATGTATGACCAATAAACTAACAATTAATTAATAAATTCATTAGAAAAATAAATAATCATACTAACATATTTAAAATTTATTACCAACAAAGGTTGTCGTGGAGTGGTAAGTACTCCTCATCCTTAATTAAGAGTCTCAGGTTTGATTCCCCTTGGGTACAAAGTTGCGTTTGTTAGGGAGCGCTTTGCTTTACCCCCCAATGTGGGACTTCCCGGCATGAATCTATATTTAGTCAGGTTCCAATGTGGGTGTCAAACATCGGATGAAAAACCAAAAAAAAAAATTATTTAAAATTTATTGATAAATTACCAACATAAATTTTCTGTTACTAAAATTGCCAACCAACGGAACAATGATTTTTTTTACTAACTTCTTTTCAATTCGTTAGTAAAGGTACTAACGATTAGGGCTGTTCATGGTTATGGTTAAACAACCAAATCAAACTGCAATTCGAACCAAACCGATTAAAAAAATGATATTTGGTTGGATTTGGTTAGGTTTGATTTTTGAATTTTGAAAATCGATACTATTTGATTTGGTTTTGGTTTAACAAAAAAATATCCACAAAAATAACCAAACCGAACTGTTTTATTATATATATAAATTTTATTATTATTTATATGTTATTCATAAATAAAATATAAATATTTTACTAAACGTTAATTAACATAAGTCTTTAACTTTAATATTTTTTTAAGCCCAACACTTGGGGCCCGTTTGGCCATAAATTTTGGAAGTCAAACTTGGGAAAAAACTTGGCAAATTTTGTTTGTCCATACACTTTTCTATTATTTGGCAAATGTTTTTGGCAAATTTTTCAAATTCCCAAATACTAGAAAAAACTAGTATTTGGGCCAAATTTCATTATTTGGAAAGTTTTAAAAATTCAATTTTTTACCCTTAACTTTTTATTTTACAAAAATAATATATTTATTGACACCAACCAATAATTTTTTACGTGAACACCAAAGTAGTGATGGAATATTCAATGAATATGAAAATGATGATATGGTTGTTGATGAAAGTGACGAACTATTGGCTCAGGGTAACAACATCGCTTCATCTTCTCGATCATCTGATTCGGAAATGCAAGCTCATCGAGAAGAGATTGATCATAAAATGTGGGAAGATTATATTAAAGAATAGGTTGAACTCTTTCAGATGAGAAAGCATAGGTTCTTCAGTGATTGCAATATTTATTTCCTTTTGTTTTCTTCTCTTTTTTTCCCGAATTTATATTAGTTGTATTTTCATTATCATGATTTGTATCAAGACCTTTTCACTATACCAATATTTACGGTAATGATTCTTGTTGATTTGTTGCAGAAGTCATAAATCTGGTTACGTGAGATTTCTATTGTGCTATGTAATACAAATTTATGGTTAGTTTGATGGTTTTAAAAACTTATGGGTGTAAATCATATTTCTTAAAAAAATGAAAGATGTTTCTTAAATTTTATGGCCAAACACATGGTAAAATTTCACCCAAATTTTCATCCAAATAATATTTGCCAAAAATATTTGAATATCTATAGTCAAACGCTAGCTTCAATTTCAGCTCAACTATTAAAACTCTAATCCTAACTCCATCAAAACTTTATTGTTTAAGTGACTTTTAGATACCCTAGTAGCCTACCTAAAAAATAAACGTCCAGTTCTTAAAAAAAAAAAGTATATGCACGCACGCTGCAACTTTATAGCTTTGCAACTTTTTTCTTTTTTAAAACCAACCTTCTGCAGTCTTTCTTTTCCGTTTTCTTAAGTTTTCAACTTCAAATACAAGAAAAAGTGAAGATTGAAGGTAATTTTTTATATTATATTTTTTCTTAATTTTCTCTAATTTTAATATTGAGAGCATGGCTTTAAAATTGAGATTTTTTATATTTCTTTTTCCTTTATGAATTTCAGATGAAACGATCAATAGAAGTTGAAGATTTGGAAGTTTAACCTCAATTAGAAAATTCTACAACGGATAATACTCAAGAAAAAGGTAATCTTTAAAAACTTCTTCTTTGAACAATCCTCTGAATCCTTCGAAGAAACAGAAATGGACAACTCTGGACAATGGAGGAAGTGGTAGAAAAACCTTTGAAGTTTGAGATCATTTTTTTAGAGATTACTAGTAAAGTGGTGAAGTGAAGGCAAAATGTAAATACCGTTTCAAAGACTTTGCTTGGACTAGTAAAAATGAGACTTCTAATCTTTCGGGGCATTTACTTACTAAGTGTGCGAAATACCCTTTTAAGTCTTTTGATAAAAAGCAAAGAACTCTTAAACCTATTAAAAGAGGGGAAACAATAGATTTGGAGAAGGTTGTTTATAATGTCATTGAAGTTAGGAGGGTCATTGCGAATTTGTTATAATCAATGAACAACTATTTAGAGTCGTTGAGGGTGAAGGCTTTAAGAGACTAATATCACTTATTTTGCCAAATTATGAGTTGCCTACTATTGCTAGACAATGCTTAAAAATTTATCAAGAAAAAAAAAACAAAAGCTTAAAAGACTTGTTAAGGTCAGCGTGTTTGTATTACTAGTGAAACATGGACTTCACTCCAAAATTTTATGTAATATGGTCATTACTGCCATTGAATTGACGACCTATGCAATGAAATGCTCTGCAATAAGTCTTCGTTCATTTTATTTTTACTTTACAATTTATTAATCCTTTCTTCTAGTTTATTTTGTCTTAAAATTTGATTCATAATAGAACTTTTTGCTTATCTCTTATTGTCTTTTCTAAAGAAAAAAAAGTTTGATCATATTTATGTTTGTAAATATACCTAATATACTGTTTTTTTATTCAGAATATCCGCACAGTACTTTGAGCATTGAGTAATTTAGAGCTCAAGCTAAGCTAAAGACAATGATAATTGATCAATTTGAAGCACTGATTATTATTTTTTTGGTTTATTAGAAAAATTCTGAGTTGCCACAACACGCAAGATTCAAAATGTTATATTCTTTCCAAGATAACTCTGTTGGGTTTAAAATGTGTGAATGGAAATGAAGAGTTGCGACTTTTATGAAAGGTTGCGATTTTTATGAAAAATTGCGACTATTATATGAAAAGTTGCGACTATTATGAAAGGTGACGACCTTTCCAAAAGACTGTGACTTTTTCGAAGGTTTGTGACCTTTCCGGTAAGGCACAATAAGAACCTTTTCGCGCTACCCTTTGTTTTCTATAAACTGATTGATTTTCTTATTTTTAAAAAAGGGATTTTTTCTGGACTTCTTCTTCTACTACTAAATCTTGTATTCTATGTGTACTTTACTGCCGTCGAGTGGCTCGCTGACACCAGCATTTTGGGTATCAATACATTGGTGATTGAGATCATTCTATCCTTGGAGGACATATTCGAATCAAACCTTGGGTACTAGAGGGGAATAATTTTCTTAAGGGGACACTATGCATTCAGTGGGCTTGTTCTTTTTTTGTTTTTTCAGATTCTGGTATGTGTTACCAATTTTAGATTTGTGAATTAATTATGTTCTTCTATTCTTCTGTTCTTAACTAGTTCATTAAACTTTAGTAACTTCGTATTTCTGCAAACTTTGTTGGAATCAGTAAGATTCTTTAAATACAGATTAAAAACAATTCTTCATAACATAATTTTTTTTGTATATTTTTTCTAATCTGTATCTGATTCTAGATTCTCTACTAGTTTTAATTTTCTAGTTGTAAAAATATTCTTAAACTTTGTTGTCTTACAAAGTTTTTTAAAGTTTTATTCTAAGTATGTTAGAAATATAAGATGAACAACAATCTTAAGGAAATTATTATACTGTTAGTATTTTTCGTATCCTACTAATTCTGAGAATCTGATTACGGATGTAGAAAATAAATGCATTACTTCTCCATAATTCGTTTCTTTGTTTAGCAAGGTCGAACTGAGAATGTAACATAAAAATTTGTGGTATTCCGGTTAAAGTTTACACCTGGCAACCTTCTTATTATTTATCTAAGGAGGAAAATAGTTTTTAAGAATGAACAATTTTGACTTTTTATCATGTGTATCTTTGGAAAAATCTGCAAACTATGTGTTGTGGAATGAATTTTGCTTGACAAATAGTGTTGCATTTAAAATTCTTTAGCTTGCAAAAATGAGAAATTCACAATTTTGTTTGATAAAATAGTATGTCCAAATGTTATAATTGGAAGACTATTTGAAAATAAAAACATTTTTATATGATAAAAAATATGTTTAATTCCGTTTGGAGACTAAGAAAAAAAAAACTTTTGTAGTTTTGTACTCCTTGTGAATTCGATTGTCTGATTGTTGTGTAATAATTTTTTTTGTAATTTTCTACTCTGAATAAATTAGACTATGCAATTTAGTTGAAGAATATGAAAACTTCACCTACTAAGTCTATGTTGTACTTTTGTTTTTTTCTATAGATTTCACTATTATATAGAAACATCCTAAATATAATTGGTATGTCTATTTGTGATAGAGAATAAAGACCGGAGACTTAGAGTTGGTGAATTTTGAAATGAACTTTGACAGTATGTAAAGATTGTCAAGGAGAACTGAAACTCTATAATTCTTTCATAAAATAATATTTTCAAAAGAGGTTTCATAATGCCAATGACATTTTGATAATCTGGAAAAATATGTGGAAAAACTATTTTCAAATACTTGAAAAATATTTTTGAGATCACATTTAAATGTGCACGTGGGGGTTCTTTGCTTATGATTAAATAAAATTAGACTTGGTGTCTAATTTAATTTTGGAGCAAAAAATATGAAATTCAATTATACTTTTGTATTATGTTAGACCCACAAAATTCTTGGAGTATATTTAGTATTCTGGTTGTTGAGTTTCTCTATTACTACTATTTGGTGTTACTAGTATGAAACTACCAAATTATATATATATACTTGTTCAAAATGATTGAGTTCTTTTATGAAAAATTGTCACTTAAAATGTTCTGCTTTTTCATGTAACGATATGTCTATTATATATTATTATTTGTATAGACATGAATGGTGGTGAATAGTCATTTGTCGTGTTTTGTAAAAGAAAAATTTGGACTATATCATCTTTATTGGACCCGATGAAACTTTGTTCATGGGTAGTTCTATAACAATCAAATTGAAAGTTATGGAAAGTCCTTATGAAAAGGATATTTGACAAGGTGTTGACTCTAAATAATGTTTGCATCACACAAAATAGTAAGAAGTTTGGACAAAATATTTGAGAAAAAAGCTACCCCGCGTAGAGTTTAACTACAAAACCTTGTAAGGAAAATCGGTCAACTTAAAAGTTTTGTCTAACTTTGAGTGCAATAAATAAAATTGTCAAGTTTGTGTGGAATCTAAGTATGCAGAGCAGTCTTATAAATCTGTTGAAAGGAATTCTAATCCCTTAGAATTGATTTACTCTGACATTTGTGATATGAAGTCAACATCATCTCATGGTTACAAAAAATATCTCGTTACTTTTATTGACAATTGCATTAGAAACGACTATATATATTTGCTGAATGGTAAGGATGAAGTAATAAAAATGTCTAGACAATGTTATATTGAAGTTGAAAATTAGTTGGAAAAAAGATAAGACGTGATAATAATTGAGAGTATGAATCTCCTTGTGCAGAAATATGTTTGGAAAGTGGATTTTATCTATCAAACTACTGCCCTATTCACCTCAATATAAAGAAAAATCATACGTTGAAAGAAATAATGGATGCATTATTTATAAGTTCGAATTTACCATAAAATTTGTGTGGAGGAACTATCCTTACTGCAAAAGGGAACAACAAAAAGTTGTCTTTTCATAAAGAAAGAAATTTTGTTTGTTCATGACACAATCTATTCCATATGAGAAATGGAAACAAAAAATTAACTTGAAATATTTCAAAGTGTGGGGGTGTCTAGCCAAAATCCAACTTTCTATCCTAAAAGAATTGAAATAGGACCTAAGATTGTGGACTCTAAAATTAGACTTGAGTAGTCTAGTGAAAGGTATAAACGACCTTGGAAAAACAAAAGGAGAATGTACTTAATAAAGAGATTCAACGACGTAGAAAATGACAAGGGATATATACTTCATTCGAATATGATTTTGTAACATTTCTTGTGTCTTATGTAGATTAATCCTTTTAGGCAGATGGTGTCAATAGTGAGATTGATTCAATATTAAGCAATTCTATTGGAAGTTGGTTGATCTTCTTCCAGGAAATAAACTTTTGGATTCAAAGTGAATCCTCAAAAGGAAAATGAAAGTCGATGGAACTTTGACAAATATAGAGCAAGACTTTGTGTCAAAAATTTTAGACAAATTCAAGGTTTTGATCTTGTTGATAAATGTACTCGTCAGTGACTAGAATTACATACATTCGGATGCTAATGTTATTTGTTATGATATATGACCTCCAAATTCATCAAATGAATGTGAAAACATTTCTCTTAAACGGAGAGCTGAAGGAAAAAAAATTACATGGAACAGCCAACGGGTTTTGCAGTTCCTTGTAAATAAAAGAAAGTGTGGAAACTTGTTAAGTCACATTAATGACATAAGAAATTTTACCAACCATGTTGACAAATGAATTTAAGAGTGATGAAAGTGATAAATGTGTTCACATTAAAATCACAAGTTCATTATTTGTTTGTATATTGGTGATATGTTGATCATCAATAGAGACACAAATAACATAAATGCTACTAAACGTGTGCTAGAAAGCAAGTTTGAAATGAAATATCTTGGAGTTCCTGATACGATCTTAGGTATAAGAATTCTTAGAACTCCACAATATTTAGCGTTTTTTTGGTCTCATTGCGTTGAAAGGGTACTTGACTAGTTCAAATATTTGAATTTCAATATTGTCAAGTCTCCAATAAATGTGAGATTTGCATTTCAAAAGATTGGAAGTGAAAGTGACTCACAATTGGATTGTGCTAGAGTATTGGGAAGTATGATGTAAATCATGAATTGTGCTCGATCAGATATAACATTTGCTATTAATAAACTGATCCAGTTTAAAACTGATCCCAATATAACTCATTAGATGACAATAAAAAGTGTTTTGGAGTATTTTGGAATACTTAAAACTATGCATTGCATTATAACAATATCCAGTAGTATTGAAAGGGTATAGTGATGCAAATTGGATCATCGGACAAATGAAGTAACATCTACGAGTGGGTACGTATTTACTCTTCGTAGAGGATCAATCTTTTGAAAATATTTCAAAAGATACATGTATCACTAGATTTACAATGATCTTTGAGCTAGGTGCTCAAGATAAGGTCGGTGAATAAGTTGAAAGACTCCAAAATTTTTTGATAGATATTTTTTTTTCCCCCCAAACCATTGACATTAGTAAGCATACACTTTGATAGTCAAGATGCAATAGGTAGCGCATGGAGCATGATGTATAATGAAAAGTTGCGTCATATAGGACATAGACATGGTACCCGTTAGAAAAATACTCTCTAGTGGAACTATCAGATTTGACTATGTAAAGTCAAAGGATATATGTTGGATCCACTTACAAAAAGGCCTAACTAGAGAGAAAGTTTAAAGATCATCTAAGAAATGAATTTACGGCTTAGGACAAGTCATCATGGCGGTAACTCTATCTAGCAGATTAGAGATCCCAAGAGCTAGATTCAAGGAGAAAAACAAAGTTGTGAATGATGGTTTCGACATTGTCAACAAACTCAATCCATTATCATGACAAAGACCATTCTCAGAAACAAGAATACAACATTAAGGCTTGTTAATGAGTTAATAAACCTTAATAGTTTAATGATTTACTAAGTTTAAAATAGTTGATCAAATAGTGTTTTTATGCGATAACCAAGTTAGAAATCACCTATATGAGTTTGAAGTGTAAGGCGGTTCGAAGAAGGTGATTGTAAAAAGTCCATCTCTCTATACACTCATGTAACCAGGCGATGTTCATGCTGAAATGAACACAACAGTAAGAGCCATAAATGATAAAGGGTTAATTTTGTGACATATGGATCTACCGATTGACCGAGTATATCCGACATATGTTCACTGCGAAAAGTCCAAGGGGAAATCTACTTATCCAAATGCAATTAATTCTTGCTTGTAAAGTACTCATACTTATTCATTTTTTTTTTGTCTTGGAGTCATTCCCATTCATGCATGGGATTGTATGGTTTAAAAGGTGTTAATGAAAAATGAAGTGTTGCGATTTTTATGAAAGGTTGCGACTTTTATGAAAAGTTGTGATTTTTATGAAAGGTGACGACCTTTCCAAAGGACTGTGACTTTTTCACAGGTCTGTGACCTTTTCGGTAAGGCACAATAAAACCTTTTCGCACTGCCCTTTGTTTTTTTTTTATAAATTGAGGGATTTCCTGTCATTTTAATAAAGAAATTTTTTCTATACTTCTTCTTCTACTTGTAACGACCTGTTTAGTCATTTGGATAAAAAATTTTATTTTGGGAAAAATTGGCTGATACGACGGACACCATGACGGACAGTCGTGGGCACGACGGACCGTCGAGGGTGTCCCGTTCCAAAACACTTGGAATTATGAATTTGAGTGTTGAAAGTGAGTCTCTGAACTCTGTGACGGACGTGCAGGACGGACCGTCACAGTCACGACGGACCGTCGTGAGCCCCGTTTCAAAACACTTAGACTTTTGAGAATTTGGTACTGGAACAACTCTCTGAACGTCGTGACGGAATTGCAGGACGGACCGTCGTGGTCACGACGGACCATCACAGGCGTGACGGATCGTCACAGGCGTGACGGACCGTCACAGACTCTTCGAGGAAAATGGAGTCTCAGACCGTCGCGACGGACCTGCAGGACGGACCGTCGCAGGCACGACGGACAGTCACAGGTTCCGTAATCCCAGTCGGGGTCAGAATTCTGGATATTTTTAAAGGGGTGTTTTGGACTATTCCGGCTTTAATTTATAAAGTTAGTGGGTTAATGTTATTAGTTCAATTCCTTGGGGATTGAAAGACTAACTTTGAGTAACTTGGTGCGTTGGTTTCATCACTTTTAAGACTTGAAATCTTGTGATTTAGGGTAAGAAGCGAGGAAGGTTGGAGGAAGAAAGAGAAAGAGAAAGGGAAGAAAAAGAAAGAGGCGCTTGAGAGAGAAGGAGCAAGGATTTCTTGAAGACTTCTTGCTTGAACACAAATCCTTGGTGAAGGTAGGTTATGTTTCATGCTATTTGTAGTAAACTCTCCATAGCAAATGATATGTATTGGGTAATCTTGTAAACCCTTCTATATACTTAATTGTATGATTGTATGAGTATGATTATATGTTTGTGATGAAATAAGTATGATGAGGCTTTTGAACCATAAATGTTGATGAAACCCTAATTTTACTTGTTATGAGAATTGTGATGCCTTAGTATAAAGTAGGCTTGATGAATTATGTGTTGTATTGATAATGCCTTAGTATAAAGAAGGCTTGATGAATTATGTGTTTTATTGAAAATGCCTTAGTATAAAGAAGGCTTGATGAATTATGTGTTGTATTGATAATGCCTTAGTATAAAGAAGGCTTGATGAATTATGTGTCGTATTGTGATGCCTTAGTATAAAAGAAGGCTTGATGAACTTTGTATTGTTATTGTGATGCCTTAGTATAAAAGAAGGCTTGATGAACTTTGTATTGTTATTGTGATGCCTTAGTATAAAAAAAGGCTTGATGAACTTTGTATTGTTATTGTGATGCCTTAGTATAAAAGAAGGCTTGATGAACTTTGTATTGTTATTGTGATGCCTTAGTATAAAGAAGGCTTGATGAACTTTGTATTGTTATTGTGATGCCTTAGTATAAAGAAGGCTTGATGAATTATGTGTTGTATTGATAATGCCTTAGTATAAAGAAGGCTTGATGAATTATGTGTTGTATTGAAAATGCCTTAGTATAAAGAAGGCTTGATGAATTATGTGTTGTATTGATAATGCCTTAGTATAAAGAAGGCTTGATGAATTATGTGTCGTATTGTGATGCCTTAGTATAAAAGAAGGCTTGATGAACTTTGTATTGTTATTGTGATCCCTTAGTATAAAGAAGGCTTGATGAACTTGTATTGTTATCGTGATGCCTTAGTATAAAAGAAGGCTTGATGAACTATGTTATGAGATTTTGTGATGCCTTAGTATAAAGGAAGGCTCGATGAGTATGAGGAATCGGAGTGCCACGTTCCGGCACAAGGATAGAATATGGATCGGAGTGCCACGTTCCGGCACTAGGATAGAAATGAGGATCGGAGTGCCACGTTCCGGCACAAGGATAGAATATGGATCGGAGTGCCACGTTCCGGCACCAGGATAGAAATGAGGATCGGAGTGCCACGTTCCGGCACAAGGATAGATTATGGATCGGAGTGCCACCTTCCGGCACCGGGATAGAATGAGGATCGGAGTGCCACGTTCCGGCACCGGAATAGAATATGGATCGGAGTGTCACGTACCGACACAAGAGGAAGAAAGATAATGAATCTTGAAAGATGTTAATATGCTACATCTAATGAACCTGTTTTTCCTTAATGAGTATGATGTTGAGGCTTGAGTCCTCCTGGATGAACTTGGTGATATTTATTGATGATTGTAGTATTTGTTGTTACTACATGTTGAGTATTATAGTTGATTTGTGAGATTAACTGATATATACTGTTTTCTATTCTGAGTTGGCTGATGATACCTACTCAGTACGTGTGGTTGTACTGACACCTACTTGTTTATTTCTTTCTGGTAATTGTGGAGTGCAGCAAACGTGCCGTCGTCTTCAACTCGACCGCGATTCTAGCCAGTCTTCACTTCACCGGATCTCAGGGTGAGCTATGCTTCTAGCTTGGACTGGATCTTCTTCTTCTCGTCTTGATGCCTTGAAGTTCCGGGATGGACTAGCTTTCATTTGTTTAACTTCTTAGAATACTCTTAGTTAGCAATGTGATCATAGATGTTCTTGTGATGATGACTTCCGGATTTTGGGGATAATTATTGTATTTGTTTTTCGTATTGAGTTAAGTCTTCCGCGTTGTAATTGGTTTAATTATGTTTGGGTTAGATTGGTTCGCTCACACAGGAGGGTAGTGTGGGTGCCAGTCGCGTCCCCGTTTTGGGTCGTGACAAAGTTGGTATCAGAGCGTTAGGTTCGTTGGTCTCATCACACAAGAACGAGTCTAGTAGAGTCTTAAGGAACGGTAGGGGGACACCTTTACTTTTCTTTGAGAAGCTATAAGACTTTAGGAAAATTCCATTCTTTCATTTCTTCTTTCGTGCTATTACTTGGATCCAATTGGTATCTAGGTGATACAAATTGGTATCTGACCATCTTCATTCTATTTCGCAGATGGTTAGAACTAGAGCAACGTCTGCGCCAACACCAACACCGGCAAGACAAGAAACGCCTGAGCTAGCCACTGGGGCGGTAACTCAAAGAAGAGTGGTGGCGAAAGGCCGTGGAAGAGGTCGTGGGAGGACATCCTCTAAAGGAAGAGGACAAGCACCTAGCCCAACTAGTACTAGGGCGGTGACTCCTCCATCAACTGAGGAAGTGATAAGAGAGGGTGAGGAAGGGGAGAATGAACAAGTGCAGAACGAGGAACTGCCACCCCAACCTACCCCAGAGATGATCAATCAGGTTCTGGCTTATCTTAGCGGGTTATCTGATCGGGGCCAGACACCTCCAGTGTTTTCTACACCAGCACCTCAGACTCCGGAGGTACAACATGCGGCTATTGTGGCTCCCCGCATGGATGCTCCATTGGAAATATGCACCTTTCCTCGTCTGACTACAGGGCCTATAATGACAAGTGATCAGCATGAACTTTTCAGTAAGTTCTTAAAATTGAAACCTCCAGTCTTCAAGGGTGTTTAGCTTTCTTAGCACATCTCAAGGATGACACTACACAGGTACCCCCAATTGAGTCAGTTTCAGTCGTCCGAGAGTTTTTGGATGTGTTCCCTACAGATCTTCCTGGTATGCCACCGGATAGGGATATTGACTTCTGTATCGATTTGGAACCGGGTACTCGTCCCATTTCTATACCCCCTTATAGAATGGCTCCCGCGGAGTTAAGAGAGTTAAAGGCCCAACTTCAAGAGTTGTTGAGCAAGGGCTTCATTAGACCAAGTGCATCTCCTGGGGTGCTCCGGTGTTATTTTTGTGAAGAAGAAGGATGGGAGTTTCCGGATGTGCATAGATTACCGGCAGTTGAAAAAGGTAACTATTAAGAACAAGTATCCCATTCCTCGCATTGATGACTTGTTCGATCAGTTACAAGGTGCTTGTGTCTTCTCTAAGATTGACTTGACATCCGGTTATCATCAATTGAAAATACGGGCAACAGATGTGCCAAAGACTGCTTTTCGAACTAGGTATGGGCATTACGAGTTTGTAGTAATGTCGTTTGGTCTTACGAATGCCCCTGCTGCTTTTATGAGCCTGATGAACGGGATTTTCAAGCCGTATCTGGATATCTTTGTGATCGTATTTATTGATGATATATTGATATACTCGAAAAGTAAGAAGGAACATGAGGAGCATTTGAGAAGGGTATTAGAGTTGTTGAGGGAGAAGAAACTTTATGCAAAATTCTCCAAGTGTGAGTTTTGGCTAGATTCAGTGTCCTTCTTGGGACACGTGGTTTCTAAAGATGGAGTGATGGTTGATCCATCTAAAATTGAGACAGTGAAGAATTGGGTAAGGCCTACAAACGTGTCAGAAATAAGGAGCTTTGTTGGCTTAGCTAGATACTACCGACGATTTGTCAAGGGATTCTCTTCTATTGCTTCCCAATTGACGAATTTGACTAAGCAGAATGTTCCATTTGTATGGTCAGATGAATGTGAGGAAAGCTTTCAGAAGCTTAAGACCTTGTTGACTACCGCACCAATTCTTAACTTGCCGGTAGAGGGTAAGAACTTCATTGTTTATTGTGATGCATCCTATTCTGGTTTGGGTGCAGTGCTAATGCAAGATAAGAATGTGATTGCTTATGCTTCGAGGCAATTAAAGGTGCATGAACGTAACTATCCGACTCATGATTTGGAGTTGGCCGCGGTAGTATTTGCATTGAAGCAATGGAGGCACTATTTGTATGGGGTTAAGTGTGAGGTCTATACGGACCATCGTAGCCTACAGTATGTCTTCACTCAGAAAGACTTGAACTTGAGACAGAGGAGATGGATGGAACTACTCAAGGACTACGACATCACTATCTTATACCATCTAGGAAAAGCAAATGTTGTGGCAGACGCGTTGAGTAGAAAGGCAGGAAGCATGGGAAGTCTAGCTCATTTGCAAATTTCTAGGCGCCCGTTGGCAAGAGAAATCCAAAATTTGGCTAATGATTTTATGAGGCTAGAAGTAAATGAGCACGGAGGATTTTTAGCTTGTGTGGAGGCGAAATCTTCTTTTCTTGACCAGATTAAGGGGAAACAGTTTGATGATGAGAAACTAAGTCGAATTAGGGATATGGTGTTGCGAGGAGAAGCTAAAGAAGCAATAATTGATGAGGAAGGTGTTTTAAGGATTAAGTGGAGAGTATGTGTGCCCCGTGTTGATGATTTGATCCACACTATCCTCACAGAGGCTCATAGTTCCGGATATTCCATACATCCTGGTGCAACCAAGATGTACCGTGACCTAAAACAACACTTTTGGTGGAAGAGAATGAAACGTGATATTGTGGATTTTGTTGCCAAATGTCCAAATTGTCAACAAGTAAGGTATGAACATCAGAGGCCCGGAGGAACGCTTCAAAGAATGCCCATTCCTTAATGGAAGTGGGAGAGAATTGCAATGGACTTTGTGGTTGGTCTTCCAAAGACATTAGGGAAGTTTGACTCTATTTGGGTAATTGTGGACAGATTAACTAAGTCTGCTCACTTCATTCCGGTCAAGGTGACCTACAATGCAGAAAAGTTAGCCAAAATCTACATATCAGAAATCGTTCGGTTACATGGGGTTCCACTTTCCATCATATCTTATAGAGGTACGCAGTTTAATTCTAAGTTTTGGAGAACCTTGCATGCTGAATTAGGTACTAGATTGGATCTTAGTACTGCATTTCATCCTCAGACTGATGGTCAGTCTGAGCGAACGATTCAAGTGTTGGAGGATATGCTCCGTGCATGTGTGATAGAATTTGGTGGCCATTGGGACAGCTTCTTACCCTTGGCGGAGTTTTCATACAATAATAGCTATCACTCCAGTATTGACATGGCTCCATTTGAAGCATTGTATGGGAGGAAATGTAGGTCTCCCATCGGTTGGTTTGATGCGTTTGAGGTCAGACCTTGGGGTACTGATCTGTTGAGAGATTCCTTGGAGAAGGTGAAAGCTATTCAAGAAAAGCTTTTAGCGGCTCAAAGTAGACAAAAGGAATATGCGGACCGAAAGGTTAGAGACTTAGAGTTCATGGAAGGTGAACAAGTCTTGTTGAAGGTTTCACCCATGAAAAGGGTGATGCGGTTTGGAAAAAGGGGTAAGTTGAGTCCAAGGTATATTGGGCCATTTGAGGTACTTAAGCGAGTAGGGGAGATGGCTTATGAATTAGCCTTGCCTACAGGGCTGTCCGGAGTACATCCGGTATTTCACGTGTCCATGTTGAAAAGGTATCATGGAGATGGAAATTACATCATTCGTTGGGATTCGGTTCTGCTCGATGAGAATTTGAGTTATGAAGAGGAACCTGTTGCTATCCTGAATAGAGAAGTTCGCAAGTTGAGGTCGAGAGAGATTGCATCCATCAAAGTTTGATGGAAGAATCGACCGGTTGAAGAAGCTACTTGGGAGAAGGAGGCAGATATGCGGGAAAAATACCCACATCTGTTTACAGATTCAGGTACTCCTTTTCGCTCTTGTTTTTCTTCTTTTGATCGTTCGGGGACGAACGATGGGTAAATTGGTATCTATTGTAACGACCTGTTTAGTCGTTTGGATAAAAAATTTTATTTTGGGAAAAATTGGCTGATATGACGGACACCACGACGGACCGTCGTGGGCACGACGGACCGTCGAGGGTGTCCCGTTCCAAAACACTTGGAATTATGAATTGAGTGTTGAAAGTGAGTCTCTGAACTCTGTGACGGACGTGCAGGACGGACCGTCACAGTCACGACGGACCGTCGTGAGTCCCGTTTCAAAACACTTAGACTTTTGAGAATTTGGTACTAGGAACAACTCTCTGAACGTCGTGACGGAATTGCAGGACGGACCGTCGTGGTCACGACGGACCGTCACAGGCGTGACGGATCGTCACAGGCGTGACGGACCGTCGCAGGCGTGACGGACCGTCACAGACTCTTCGAGGAAAATGGAGTCTCAGACCGTCGCGACGGACCTGTAGGACGGACCGTCGCAGGCACGACGGACCGTCACAGGCGCGACGGACCGTCACAGGTTTCGTAATCCCAGTCGGGGTCAGAATTCTGAATATTTTTAAAGGGGTGTTTTGGACTATTCCGGCTTTAATTTATAAAGTTAGTGGGTTAATGTTATTAGTTCAATTCCTTGGGGATTGAAAGACTAACTTTGAGTAACTTGGTGGGTTGGTTTCATCACTTTTAAGACTTGAAATCTTGTGATTTAGGGTAAGAAGAGAGGAAGGTTGGAGGAAGAAAGAGAAAGAGAAAGGGAAGAAAAAGAAAGAGGCGCTTGAGAGAGAAGGAGCAAGGATTTCTTGAAGACTTCTTGCTTGAACACAAATCCTTGGTGAAGGTAGGTTATGGTTTATGCTATTTGTAGTAAACTCTCAATAGCAAATGATATGTATTGGGTAATCTTGTAAACCCTTCTATATACTTAATTGTATGATTGTATGAGTATGATTATATGTTTGTGATGAAATAAGCATGATGAGGCTTTTGAAACCTAAATCTTGATGAAACCCTAATTTTACTTGTTATGAGAATTGTGATGCCTTAGTATAAAGAAGGCTTGATGAATTATGTGTTCTATTGATAATGCCTTAGTATAAAGAAGGCTTGATGAATTATGTGTTGTATTGAAAATGCCTTAGTATAAAGAAGGCTTGATGATTATGTGTTGTATTGATAATGCCTTAGTATAAAGAAGGCTTGATGAATTATGTGTCGTATTGTGATGCCTTAGTATAAAGAAGGCTTGATGAACTTTGTATTGTTATTGTGATGCTTAGTATAAAAGAAGGCTTGATGAACTTTGTACTGTTATTGTGATGCCTTAGTATAAAAAAAGGCTTGATGAACTTTGTATTGTTATTGTGATGCTTAGTATAAAAGAAGGCTTGATGAACTTTGTATTGTTATTGTGATGCCTTAGTATAAAGAAGGCTTGATGAACTTTGTATTGTTATTGTGATGCCTTAGTATAAAGAAGGCTTGATGAATTATGTGTTGTATTGATAATGCCTTAGTATAAAGAAGGCTTGATGAATTATGTGTTGTATTGAAAATGCCTTAGTATAAAGAAGGCTTGATGAATTATGTGTTGTATTGATAATGCCTTAGTATAAAGAAGGATTGATGAATTATGTGTCGTATTGTGATGCCTTAGTATAAAAGAAGGCTTGATGAACTTTGTATTGTTATTGTGATGCCTTAGTATAAAGAAGGCTTGATGAACTTTGTATTGTTATCGTGATGCCTTAGTATAAAAGAAGGCTTGATGAACTATGTTATGAGATTTGTGATGCCTTTGTATAAAGGAAGGCTCGATGAGTATGAGGATCGGAGTGCCACGTTCCGGCACAAGGATAGAATATGGATCGGAGTGCCACGTTCCGGCACTAGGATAGAAATGAGGATCGGAGTGCCACGTTCCGGCACAAGGATAGAATATGGATCGGAGTGCCACGTTCCGGCACCAGGATAGAAATGAGGATCGAAGTGCCACGTTCCGGCACAAGGATAGATTATGGATCGGAGTGCCACGTTCCAGCACCGGGATAGAATGAGGATCGGAGTGCCACGTTCCGGCACCGGAATAGAATATGGATCGGAGTGTCACGTACCGACACAAGAGGAAGAAAGATAATGAATCTTGAAAGATGTTAATATGCTACATCTAATGAACCTGTTTTTCCTTAATGAGTATGATGTTGAGGCTTGAGTCCTCCTGGATGAACTTGGTGATATTTATTGATGATTGTAGTATTTGTTGTTACTACATGTTGAGTATTATAGTTGATTTGTGAGATTAACTGATATATACTGTTTTCTATTCTGAGTTGGCCGATGATACCTACTCAGTACGTGTGGTTGTACTGACTCCTACTTGTTTGTTTCTTTCTTGTAATTGTGGAGTGCAGCAAACGTGCCGTCGTCTTCAACTCGACCGCGATTTTTGCCAGTCTTCACTTCACCGGATCTCAGGGTGAGCTATGCTTCTAGCTTGGACTGGATCTTCTTCTTCTCGTCTTCATGCCTTGAAGTTCCGGCATGGACTAGCTTTCATTTGTTTAACTTCTTAGAATACTCTTAGTTCGCAATGTGATCATAGATGTTCTTGTGATGATGACTTCCGAATTTTGGGGATAATTATTGTATTTGTTTTTCGTATTAAGTTAAGTCTTCCGCGTTGTAATTGATTTAATTATGTTTGGGTTAGATTGGTTCGCTCACACAGGATGGTAGTGTGGGTGCCAGTCGCGTCTCCGTTTTGGGTCGTGACACTACTACTAAATTTTGTATTCTACATGTACTTTTCTGTCGTTGAGTGGCTCACTGACACCAGCATTTTGATATAAATATACTAGTGATTGAGATCATTCTATCCTAGAAGAACATATTCCAAATCAAACCTCAGCTACTAGAGGGGAATAATTTCCTTAAGGGGACACTATGCATCAGTGGGCTTGATTTTCTTTTTGTTTTTTCAGATTCTGGTATATGTTACAGATTTTAGATTTGTGAATTAATTTATGTTCTTCTGTTCTTCACTAGTTCATTAAACTTTGGTAACTTCATGTTTCTGTAAAGTTTGTTTGTATCAGTATGATTTTTTAAACACAACTTAAAAATAATTCTTCATTAAGAAAAAATATCTCGTATATTTTTTCTAATCTGTTTCTGATTCTAGTTTCTCTATTAGTTTTAATTTTCTAGTTCTGAAAATGTTCTTAAACTTTGTTGTCTTACATAGTTCTTCAAAGTTTTGTTCTAAGTATGTTTAGGAATACAAAATGAACAACAAACTCTGCTAGTATTCATTTTTCCACTACTTATATAAATTGTTCTCTTTTTGAAATAACTCTTATAACAACATAATGGGTATTTTTAGTCCTCTTTTAATTTTTATATGACTAGACAATAGTATTGCTTGATAAAATTCATAACTGTTTTTCTATGGATTGTTTATGTACTATGAATTTGTGTCTATCGTGATGCATATGCCTTCAAAACACTATATACTTTCAAACTGAAATAATCAAAAGATTGAACCAAAACCGAACCAAATCAACAATGACCAAATTGACTATTATTTTTTCTATTTGGATTGATTTGATTTTAGAAATTTAAAAGCCGATTAATTTTGATTTGATTTTGATTTTCACCAATAACCGATCCAAATCGAACCATGAATACCCCTACTAACGATATACTAACTAAAACTTAGTTGGTGAATTTACCAACGAAATTTTAGGGTCATGTTTCAAAATTTTGTAACTACGTATTTGGGTAGTTATCAACTGATTTTTGATTGGTAAGTTTACCAACAAATTGAAATTGGTTGGTAATATTTACTGACAAACTTTTAACAACGAATTAATATAAGTTGGTATTTGGTTGGTAACTCAATTTGCCAGTCGATTTGATCAATTTACGAACAAATTTTTTTGTTGGTAACTAGGTTCCTTTTGTAGTGTATGAATGAAATTATCCAACTATGTTATTCAACATGGTATCAGAGCTTTAGACTTATGCTGAATAGTTTTATTTATCTTGTCTTTAAAAATTCCCTCCACTATTTTTATTCCTCTAAAGAATGAAACCTTTCAAAAATCATATCCAAAAATAAGAATGTTGCAAATATTTCGACATATGAGAATATTTTTGCAATCTTAAATGTGGGATTTGATGCCAATAAATGTCAATTTTCATCTTAAAAAATAACATTACAATTTCAATTGGAGATATACAAAACATTTAAGCCTGTTATAAGTTGAATGAGAAAGCTACCTAAATGCCTCTACCGTCTCCATCGTAACATAATCTAATTGATGAATGGCATAGAGTAGGGATGGACGTTCGGTTTTTCAGTTCGATTTAATCGACTTTCAATTCAGTTTTTCGGTATTTAATTTTAGAAAGGTGTGCACCATATTTCACATCAAACTAGATCGTTCTGTTCGATTTTTCTACTTCAATTCGATTTAATTTGATGTTTTTGAATCGATTTTTCGATTTGAATAAAAATAAAGAGAGATTATGACAAAGTAACAATTATTGTTCACTTCACACTTCAAACTTCAAGGTAACAACTAACAATAAAATGTAATAACATCAATTTATTCACACTTCAAAGTATAGTTGTATACAAATATCTAACAAAATAACGTCAATGTAACAAAATAAAAATGTGTAGCTATTCCAGCGGCCATCCAACAAAATAACATCAATGCAAACTTTGTGTAGTTGTTGCCTGCTAACATCAAGGCTCCAATCAAAAGGCAATTACTATTTTTTTACAAGCAGAAGATATTTTTACAAGCAGTAGCAACTGTTTGGTCATTTAGATAAGTGTAAATTAGGTATATAGCATATTATGTAGTCATATTCTCAAATTATGGCACAAGAGTTTGATTTTCATTCTATAACATTTAATATATCAACTTATAGCATTTCTTTAAATTAAAATATTGTAAATATTTATTCTAAATAGGACGAAAAATAAAATTAAAAAATGAATAATTAAAATTGGATAATCTCCTTGAATGTAGTTACTGTTATTAATTGATAACAAATTGTGCACCTTTTAAGGGACTTTAAAATATATTAATTATAAATATGCACCTTAATTATCTTAATCCGTTTTTAACGGTAATTATTTTTTATTTTTTATCCTTAAAAAATTGAATTCTGTTATCTTTCTTTCCATAAACGTGTATCAATTTTTTTCCGAGAAATTGAACTATATTCATATATTCGAATTCTGTCATATTTTATGATTTTTTTTTTTGGAAAAACAATTAAAATTGAAAGTTGAAAAAGTTTAGATTTGATTTGATACAGAAAATTGTGTCAATTTTAATTAAAGATGGTAGCAAATGATTTCTGTTTGTATTTGAAAGTGTATAGTATTCATGCAAAACAAATTTATGGAATAATTTAACATTACTATGTACTATATATCAAATTTTAATATGACATTCATAATTCATATGATTTTCATACATGATTCATATAGTGTTCATATATGTTAAAGTGAGACACATTTAGTAATAATCAGTAGTAATTTATATAAAACCATCAGAGTAGTCAAAATAAAAAACTGGGAAAATACATAAATTGTTCATAAGTTAAAAAAAAACAAACAAGTCATTCAAATAAATTTACATTGTGCCATGAAGATTTCTACTTCCTGATACGGAATTTTGAAGTAGGATAATTGGTGGTGTCCATAACTTGTTCTTTATGAGTTCGAGGTCCACCCTTCTTGCTAGCAACTGTTCCTGTCACTTCACTTTCACTAATTGCGCCTTCATCATTCTTTGATTTTCCATAATGCCAAAGTCATCCCTAACATTTTCATTCCCCATTATAAATAAGTGTCTCAACAATTGACATTGGATTTTAATGTGATGCAAATTATAAAAAAATTCAAAAGGTGTTTTATCTAGAAAAATTGTTGAAACTTATCTTGGCCTAAAAAGGTCAACAAATCCGCAAACACATTCATGTTAATACATGAAGACAAATGTGTTTGTGTCTTCTTCTCCTAAAAAATTGTAAAAATTAAATACATTAATCATACACATATTCATACACATGTAATACAAAACTAATACAGTGAATCATACAGAATTCAAACAAACTTACAACATAATATTGAAAAATACATAATTCATACACATAGTATACAAAACATAATGCAGTAAATCATACACAATTCAAACAAACTTACAACATAATATTGAAAAATACATAATTCATACACATAGTATACAAAACATAATACAATATAATCATACACATTTCAAACAAACTTACAACATTCTTTCATACACAATATATTCAACACCAAAATATACAAATCAAACATTAAAGTATAACTAATTTATGGATATTACTATTCAACAGTATCAAAAAATTGATACAAAACAATTTATACACAATTCATACACATTTCATACACATTTTATATATACCGTGAATCATACAGTGAATCATACAAAATTCATACAGTGAATCATACACAATTCATACAGTTAATCATACACAATTCATGCAGTGAATCATACATAAAAAATACATGTTCAGCAATTGTATTGTAATATGAAGAGATCTGTAATTTCATACAGTGAATCATACACAATTCATACATTATTTATTTACACAAAATTTATATTTTAACTATTATATACCCAAATAACAAAAAATAAAAATAACAGAACATAAAAAATTTTAAAAAAATTAACTTTTACTAACCTTTGAATTTTTTTGGGGTTTAACTATTTCTTCTTCTTCTTCTTGTAAATGTGAATTATCGATCAGATGCTCTTGTTTTTTTGGATTTTGATTTTTATCAACTCTTCCACAAAATCAGATTCAGAATCTGATGACTCCTCGATTTCTTTTTCTTTCCTCTTCTTTCCTATTTTTTTCGTCCTTTTCTCAGATTCATCTACATTTTTCTTTTCTTTCCCTTTTCTCTTCTTCTCGTTTCCTTTGGATGTTTTTTTTTCTATTGTTGATTTCCCTGATCTAGATTTAACTTTAATAGATGAAGGTTGAGATTGTGTTTGTGATAAAATTTTGAAAGATGGAACATGAAAATCGTCTGAGCTTGCTTCTTTGATAGGCGTGCAGAGGTAATGATTTTGAAAAAGAGTTGGGGAAGAACAAAAATTTGGGGATTATAATTTTTTTTTATAACGTTTTACAGTTTTAAAAAAAAGACTGTAATTGTTTTAGAGATAAAATCCCTATTATTTTGTAGTTATCTTAAAAAAGGTAACTATATAATATTTAATTTTAATTACATTAATTAAGAGTTTGTTTAAAAAAGGCAACTTAAAATAATAAATTTAATTAACTACATTGGTTTAAATAAGGTAATTGAATTATTTAAATAAGTTAATTATTATTTTAAAAAATTAATGAGAATAATATATTATTTCTTGATATGCTATAACTTGATAATAATATGCTATAAGTAGTTTATTATCAAAAAGTTTGTTTATAACTTGATATTTAACCTCTTAAATGTGTGTGTAGTGTTATTTTTATTTTAGATAATTAAATTTTTGCTATTTAAGTTTAGGCTCTAAAATTTAAAAATTGAAATGTGACAGGTAAAATTAAAAATTGAAATGGCTCAAGTAAATATTTTGAGTATTAAGTAATATAATTTAAGTATTTTTAAATTTATTTAATAAAATTTCGATTCTTCAATGCACCGTAATTTTGAGACCTTTGTACTAAAATCTGAATCGAAATTTCAAAAGAAAAGAACGAACACCAAATCGAAACAACGAAGAATTGACACCGAAGAATTGAAATAGTTCAATTCGATTTGATTTATCAATTTTTCAATATTTATACCCATTTCTAAAATAAAGTATAGAGGTAATGAAAGATTTTTGAAAAAAATAAGCTCCGTAGTAAAATAAATGTAGATTGTCCTATACAAGTAATCTACCAACTCCGATTATACATTGGAATAGCACTCATAAATATTCAATAATTACTGTAATTTTTTTTGAAAAATATTTTTTTCGACTGTCTAAAAAAATTAACTTTCTTCTTTCATTGAAGAAGGCTTTTCATAATTTCTGCGGTCTAGATGGTATGTATTGAGCTAGAATTGGGTTTATTTCATAGATAATATGAAGTCATTTATTTCATTTTATTTAATAAATAATCAACACTCTTTTTGGATTTTTAGATAACTTATTAGATACTTAAATCTATGCAGTCATTATTACTTTCTATAGTGCATAAAATCTCAATTTTGGAGTAGTATATTTTGACTACAGCCCAACTATTGATATAATGGTTTGTTGTACATTTTATTTAATTTTGATTGCATGAATATTTGAAATATAGTTAAAGAGAATATGATGTAAATTATATGATTTGCTTACAGCTTGATTGAATGTTTGTTACAATTTTATTGTATTATATTATTAGTTTAAATATAATATTATTTAAATTGTTACTTAAATTTTATCGTATATTGTTTAAATTCATTATTAGTTATCAGATTCATTTTATGGACCAACTATTTGGTGATCGCTTCATTACCTTACTATTTTCTTCTCATTTTATTTTTATAGATAAACTATCTATATACACATCTTTATTTTTCATGATTTCTTCTCAGTTTAAATAAAATGTACACATCTTTTGAGAGATTTTTGTAAATTGAAAAATAGTAGGGATAGAATGTAATTTAGGTCATTACACTATAGGGTTTAGGTAAGTTATACTATTTTTATTTATTATTTAATAATTATATTTCATCTTTTCTTATACTTTTATATAGTATTTCTATCTTATATCCTTTTTTTTTTTTATAGATTTATCATTCAAATTATGAATGTGTAACATTATATAACGATAAAAAATTATATAATATATTCTAACACTGCGTTTATTAAAATAATATAATATAATATAATATATAATATAATATAATATAAATATATAATACAATACAATATAATATAATATATTATAAAACAACTGGTAAATTTAAATGCTAGGTATCTGTCACGACTCACTAAATTTTAGATTGTGGCACGAGTTTGAGCCAGCAGACATAGATAATAAAAATAATATAAGTAATTAACTATATAGTATGTCATTCTGTCCATTTAATAATAAAGTATATGCATGTTTATTTGGCATATTTGGAATCTTGAGATTTGAGAACAATAATGAGGGGACAGTCTACTCTGGAGGAAGCTAACAAAACGAAAAAAGAATACACTATATTATATCTATGTTAGCTGTTTTTCTTTCTTCTTATTATGAATAATTAATTGAATCTAATTTTTGAGTCATTAGATTAGATTAATTAATCTATATCTTTTAAATAGGAGACAAAGATTACATACATTTATTAATGTCAAAAATAAAGAGTAAACTTGGCCCATTTTCCATAAAATATTTGAAAAACTACATAAAACTCAAAATAGTTAAAAATTCATAACTAGCCAAAGTAATTTTGGGAACATCCATTCCCTCATAAATAATTATCGAACATATCTCCATTCATTAAGGTTGATAATTTTCGTATCATTGAGGCTAATAATTTTGCACGCATACACACGAAACTTTGTTGACTTTATCATTAACCTTGATTTCGTTATGCTCAGTAAGAATTTGGAATAGCGGAAATAGGTTCGTGCTCCATTTCTTCAAAGTCAATCATTTGCAGTTCACACTTGGGCAAAGACGAGTGGTTCCATTCCTTCTTACTGTACTTCTGGGCCAACTCAATCCGAATAGGAAGAAGAGGGTCAGCCAAACTACGGTCCACTTTGTACGTTTGTTGAGCATACCCCTCAAGCATTTTAGAAGGGAAGGGAACTTCTCACTCCAAGGGAGGCAGGAAGCTACCGCTACTAGAATGGAAGTTTCTCCTTTACTTTTTAGAGTGTATCGCTATTTTAAATTTTAAAAAAAACTTTATTGATGAAGTAATCGGAATGACAAGTGGTTAATACCAATACAAGTATATATATAACGATTTAATTAGTATTAATTAAGCAAAATTATCAATATTAATGATATCAATACAATATATGATATTAATTTAATATATATTAAGCGAAATTAGTTAAGAATATATGTGCAATTACGTAATGGAATATAAATATAAAAAGATATATATTTATAATTATTTATTTTTCTGAAGTATTTGTTTAATTTCCCCTAAAATATAGTCAGAATATAAGGTTCATAGTCCATGCAAAGAAAGATGACAATGATTTTTGCATGATTAATTACACCACCTCTCTTGTCCACTTATGGCAAGAAAAACAAATAATTAAAAAAAGTAATCATTTTATTTATTATTTAGTAGTGTTTGATTAGTATAATAAGATATTATTTCAAAGCATTTAGATATAATTTAGACACTATGACACCAGACCTCACCCTTTAATATTTAAGATGTACTCAAATCTCTGTTCCGACCCCGAACACGAAACATGACTTTGACGTGAGACATAACTCTGGCCTTGATCACAATTTGGGAACTGATTCATATTTTCAAATTTCAGAGTTCCAAACCCGAGTAGGGCCTAACCTTGACTTGAGTTAAAGTCGGCTTGGGGTCATGTTCCTAGGCAGTGGCGAATCTAAAATTTTGTGATAGTGGGTGCTTAAGAAAACAACCTTTGCTCTAAGGGGAATTCGATGCCTTGCCTGCTGAAACTATAGGCCTTTAACACCCACTACAACAAAAATAACCTTTAACGAAAATAAATACACATTAACAAAAATGTCTTTACTGACATTAGTTAACTGTCATTTGATCCAGTGTCGCTATAGGCTTAGGATGTAATGACCCGGAAGGTCATTTTAGAAATTTTAAATATTCATTTAACTAGTGTTAATTAATTGATGGGTAAGTATAGATAAATAACTTAATCAATAGTTAATGGGCTAAAGTGATAATTTATTTAAAACCTTATACCCTTTAACCTATATTTAATAAAATAAGTGGTTAAAATTCATCACTTAAACATAATCAATTAAGAAAAGAAAAAAGGGAAAAGAAGAAAAGGGCGATGACTTAAGGCGCCGAATGCGATAATTGGAAAACTGCACAATCAGGTAATGCCAAATCTTTGTCTTTCTATAGTTGAAATGGCAGGGAATAGAACATGTAGAATAGTTGCTATATATATATATAAAAGGGTAGTGGAGTTTCTCATAGTTACATGTAAATTTGATTACAATAGTCATATTAGTTAGAATTAATAAAGTAAATTGATACAATAGATTTTTAGAATAAAATAATAAGAATTGATACAGTAGTTTCTATGATAAAGTATAATATAATGTTATTTAATTATTGTGTAATAATGATATAGTGTTGATTTGTGATTGTAAAACATTTTGACAACTAACATTTTTGTTTCTACTTATTTTTGGGTCAAATTTCGTGTGCAGATCTCCCATATAATTATCGAAATACTATTGATAAATTAGGGTTTTAGATGTAGAGTGTTTAAATTAAAATTTTATTTATTCAGAGGAATTACGACTTAACTTTAAGTTTGAATTTGAGAAATATGAGAGTTGAAATATTAATTGACATCAAGATTAGGAACACGATTATAAATTCGGGGTGAGCTATTGACTAGACACATAGTAATATGGGTGTTTTTAGTTTTGAAATCTTATTGTGGTTAATTATTTGACTAGATTGGTTTGAGTTGGAAGTTCAACAAATGGGAAAGGCTCAAGTCACAAAGTAAATTCTTATTGAATTCAGGCAAGTGGATTTCTAAACTCTTGTTAAGTGTATGAAATGCGTGTATGTCCTTGTGGTATATGTTTGGAAATAACGGGATTGGTGATGGGTTGACTTGCCCACATTGACTAATTCTAATGATGAAAAGAATGGGGATAACAAAAGGCAATGTGATTAATTGTTTATGTGTGTTGTGTTGAGAAAGGGTTGAAGTCTTGTTGAATCATTGTTGATGTAACTTCATGTTTGTCTGGTTGTGAACTGTGCAATGTTATGAAAATGGTCATCTCCTTATTATTTGTGTGAACTTGTCATCTGCATTATTCTGATGTATTGGTTGTGACAAGTGTTATGTGCATTGAGAAAGAATGGGTACTAAAGAGGATGTACCATTTCGAGGGACGTATCGCGCGCCGCGATGGATACTATATTTCGAGGGACGTATCGCGCGCCGCGATGGATACTATATTTCGAGGGACGTATCGCGCGCCGCGATGGTTACTATTATCGAGGGTCGTGTCGTGCGCCGCAACAGATGCATGGACAGATATGTCCCCCATGGGTCCCGGACTGAGAGACAGCGGGTGTGTATCACTAGGTCAGACATACATCATTATACTTGACATTGCATTCCATTGCATTACAGATACTTATCATTAGTGAACTTGATATTGTGTTTTGCTGATCTTGTGATTGCCTTTCTGCGAAATTTGTGATTGATGAATACTGAGCTTGTTATTGAGGATATGTAATTTGTTGAATTGTTGTTGTTGAGGGTATGTAATATGTTGAAGTGTTGTTATCGAGGATATGTAATTTGTAGAATTGTTGTTGTTGAGGGTATGTAATTTGTTAAAGTATTTTTGTGGAGGATATGTAACTTGCCCAAGTGTTGTTGTTGAGCTACGTGCTATGTAAACTGTGAACTGTTAGGTTGGGTTGATTTTACTGTTGGATGTAGTTGTGGAGGTTCGTTTCGGGGTGGTAGGAGTACCCGTATTTCATCCCCTTAGCTTGTGTTTAGAGGTTTACTTGCTGAGTACCGTGTGGTTTGGTACTCACCCCTTGCTTCTACAAATTTTTGTAGGTTATGAGCCTGGTTTTTTGTTGTACTTGTAATTCTCTTCTTTTCCGAGGCTTCTTGGAGATTTGTGAGGTAGTTGTTTCCATCTCAGCAGACTTTCTTCTCCATACTTATGATCTTGTTCTATTCTAGAAACAATTTCATTTGAGACTTGAGTTTTTCTTTTGAATCAATTGTAATACTTTAGAGGCTTGTACACGTGACAACCAGGTTTTGGGGCATAATATAAGTTGATAGTAAATTTTCCGCATTTTTATTGTAATAGTTGATTTTTAGGCTTACTTGTCTTGGTGGGATAAGACGAGTGCCATCACGTCCATTTTTGGGTCGTGACATAGGACATTTACAAAGAATGTTAAATGCCATTAAAAATATTTTTTAGTGTCAATTAAGTAATTGTCGTTAATTGATTGCCGCTAAAAATTATTTTTGATGTAGTGATCCACTCTTAACCAACGCTTCACAACAGACTGATATGTTGTGGGTGGTTACTAGCTCTAGGGGTGGGCACGGTATGGTACGGTATAATATTTGAAAGTTTTGATACTGTAATTTCAATATTCGATTTTTAAAACATTATACTATTAACATACCAATTTAATTCTGTATGGTTCAGCTTACTGAAGTTCAATTTCAATATTTTACGGTATGGTTAATCAGTAATCATAGTTTTTTTAATTTCAAATAATATATACTCGTATAATAGAGTAATATGATTTCAACAATTAAAAAAAGATTTCAATTGCATCAGACTAGCACATTACATATGTATATGCAAAATAAAGTACAAACAACTCATGTTGTTTTCTCAATTACAATTTAAATACAATTCATTCTGTGTGTATGTGTGTGCGTGTGCGTGTGCGTGTGCGTGTGTACGTTTGCACGTTAGAGCTAAAATGGAGAAATTTTGCAAATTAAATTTTGAAGAAGATGAGTAGTAGGGGTGGGTGCTCTTCTTTTTTGAAAAAACTGTAAATGAAGGAAGAAAAAAGGTTTAAGTTAATTATAGTGTCAAGTTTCAATAAAAGAAGTAAAAAAATGTAAAAATAAAAATAAAAAATATTATTTTGAATCTTTTCACGCGCTTCAGGAAAGTGCTATTAAAGAAGGGATTACTTAGCAAAATGATATGGACTACTTTGTAATACAAAAAAGTTAGAGTAGTTAGATTGTAAAGTAAATAAAAGAAATCTGTTACAAAGTTAGTTATGAAATCATGTATATAAGACACATGTACAGTATTAGCATTCAATAGTCATGATCAATAAAAATCAGTTCATAGTTAACTTCATTCTTCTTCTTTCAACTTGTATATATGAATAATTGTCAATGGTGAATTTTAACATAGTATCAGAGCAAAGTAAATTGAAATTGAATTTGTACCTTGATTGATTGAGGCAATTTCTTCATGAAGTTGAAAAACTCTTGAAACATCAACCTTGTCATATCTTTCTTTGAGATCACTCCAAACAGCAGCTCGTTTATTGAATATACGATACCTCCAAGTAGTTCCTTGGATACACAGTTCATGATCCAAGAAAGCAATATTGCATGGCAATGTCCCACAAATCTGTTAGATTAGGACCATCCTTCTTTCAAACAAGTTCTGTCTATGAATCCAATCTTATTTCTGCCTAATATCGCAATCCTCATTGCACGACTGCAAACAGAGAAATTTTCTGCCCCTGTAAGTTGAATCGAGATCAACATTGCACTAGAATTATCAATGGTGCTAAGAAACAGAGAATGGTTGTGATTTCTCTAGCAATTTATTATCGATCGTTGCCATGACTAATTCAATAATTAAATCTACTCTTAACACTGCTCTGATAGAGGAAACTACTACCTTGAGAGAGGAGGTAACACATATGCTTGGAAAGACTAATCTATAGGGTACATCAGAAGCGAATACTACCACACAAGGTCCAATAAATGACTATTTTAACTCAATACAAAGCTCCAATATTGCAGGTAATAGTCTAAAACTTATGGTAGGAACACATGATTGGATTGTGGATTCTAGAGTCACAAATCATATGACATATAAATCTGATATACTGCTACTGAAGAAGTCCATTCCTATTAGTAACTGTAATAAAGTCTATTTGCCTAATGGATATACAACGACAGTTACTCACATAGGGTCTTGCAATATTACTGAACATGACAATGTTAAAATGTGTTAGTCATACCAGAGTTCAAGAATAATCTTTTTTCTGTGTCTAAACTCACTAAAGATATTAATTGTTTAGTCTCTTTCTTTCCTATTTATTTTTGTGATTTAGGATCTTTACAATGTACGGGTGAAGGTGATTGGTAAAGAATCTAATGGACTCTATTTCTTCCCTGCTTCAAATCAAAGAAACAATTTCATTACACATAGTGAATCACACAATGCTCAGGATAATACTAGTTCAACAATTTTATCTATGTTATTGTGGCATAAAAGGTTAGGGACATACCTCTCCAAGTGTGTTAGAACATGTTATTCATTTTCCTATTAAACATAGTCCAATAGAAATTCAAAATTGTACTACATGTCCATTAGCAAAACAACATAGATTATTTTTCCCTCATAGTTCTTTATCCTTTCATTTGTTACATATTGATCTTTAAGGGCCTTTTAAGGTTCCTACATATGATGGAAATAGGTTCTTTGTTACAATTGTAGATGATTGTACAAGAATATTGTGGCTATTTTTAATAAAGTTGAAGAGTGATGTTTTTGTTATTCTACAAAAAATTTGTAAATTGGTACATACTCAATTTGATGTTTCAGTTAAGTCAATTAAAACTCATAATAGTGCATAGTTTGTTAGTTCTGAGTGTCATCAATTGTGTAAGTCACTTGGTATAGTCCATCAAATAACATGTATTCATACACCTCAGCAAAATGGTATTGCTGTGAGGAAGCATAAACATATTCTAGAAGTAGCAAGAATTATCAAGTTTCAAGGGCATATTCCTCTTAGATTCTGGGGTCATTGTTTTTTAAGTGCAGCCTATATCATTAACAGGTTGCCTACTCCAGTTCTAAATGGGAAGTCACAATATGAAGTCCTGTACAAGAGTAAACCATCACTACATCATCTTAGAGTGATAGGATGTCTTTGCTTTGCCAAAAATATGTATATCAGTGATAAGTTCCAATCAAGAAGTGTAGTTGCAGTTCATATGGGATATAGTGAATAGGCAAAAGGTTATGTTTCATATGATAAGAAGGACAAATACTTTTTTCTTAGTAGAGATGTTGTGTTTAATGAAACTATATTTCCTTTCTCACTTCCTCCTTTAGTTGCTTGGAAACTATTTCTATACAACTAATAGTCCTGCAGAAGATAGCTAGATAGTATACCAAAGATACTAGAACATGAAACTTCTGAGTCTCTACCTAGTCACTCAAGTCACACACAGTCTGCAACACCTAAAAGGTCACTAAGAACTAGCGATGCTCCATTGTGGATAAAGCATTCTATAGCATCTGTTCAAAAGGTGTTTGCTTGTGAAAAATCATTATATTCAATCGACCAATATCTTGGATATGATCTCTTGTCTGCTAAGTACCAGTCATATATTTCTTCATTTGGAGCACATATTGAACCATCTAGTTTTGAAGAAGCATGCAAGGATTCTAGGTGGATTGATGCAATGCAGGCTGAGATCAGTGCCTTAGAATGCAACAACACCTGGAAAGTTCTACCACTGCCTTCAGGTAAGACAGTAATTGGATGCAGGTGGATTTTTAAGATCAAGTATCAAGCTGATGGTCAAATTGAGAGATTTAAATCTAGGTTAGTAGATAAGGGGTATAATCAGAGGGAAGGACTAGACTATCATGAGACATTCTCTCCTATTGTCAAAATAGTAACAATTAGGAGTGTTATAACACTAGCTGCGGCAGGTAATTGACATGTACATCAAATGCATGTGTATACATGGTGATTTGCATGATGAAGTATATATGACATTTCCACAAGGGTTCAAGTTGCCACAAGGATTTACTGAGCAGGGAGAGAATGGCAAGTTGAACCCTTGTGGCAATGTCATATATATATATATATATATATATATATATATATATATATATTATATATATGACATTGCCACAAGGGTTCAACTTGCCACAGGGATTTACTGAGCAGGGAGAGAAGCTTGTGTGCAAGCTCATTAAATCCCTCTTTGGACATAAACAAGCTCCTAGACAGTGGAATGTTAAGCCCACTGAAGCTCTCATTATGTCAGGGTTTGTGCAGAGTCACCTTGATTATTCTTTGTTCACTAAAAGAGTTGGGACTGCTTAGTGATATTATTAGTGTCTGTTGATGATATGATGATCACAGGTAAGGAAATTAATATGTTACAAGAGAACTAAACAAGCTTTGCAAGATACATTCAAAATGAAGGATCTTGGAGATCTTAAGTACTTCCTAGGAATAGAATTTACCAGGTCTCACAAGGGCATAGTGATGCATCAGAGAAAATATACTATCGAGATTATTTCTGAAGCTGGCTTGAGTGCAGGAAAACCTGCTACTACACCACTTGATTCGTTTTTGTAGTTGACTACTAAAGAATATGATGAAGTGAATAATATAGGGCATGCAGACAAGTTACTAGAAGATCCTAGTGTATATTGAAGGTTGATTGGTAACTCTTGTATTTGACTGTTACAAGGCCAGATATCTCCTTTGCAACTCAGACTTTAAGTCAGCTTCTTTAGTAGCCAAAACAGTCTCATCTTAATGCAACACTTAAAGTAGTAAGATGCATAAAAGGACAAGAAGGGCTAGGAATACTGTTGTCCAGCAAAGGTGGCTGACATCTAAATGCATATTGTGATTCATATTGGACTACATGTCTACATACTAGGAGATCAGTGACTGGATTCCTAGTTAAGTATAGAGACTCTCTCATTTCATGGAAGTCCAAGAAACAAGGAACTATCTCAGAAAGCTCGGCAGAAGCTGAGTATAGAAGTATGACAGCATCTGTAGCTGAGGTGGTATGGATAGTGGGATTGTTCAAAGAGTTAGGAGCAGAAATTGAAGGTCCAGTTATTGTGCACAGTGACAGTAAATCAGCAATTCAGATAGCTGCAAATCCAGTACATCATGAAAGAACAAAACACATAGAATTGAACTATCATTTTATAAGAGAGAAGATACAGGAAGGTATGATTGAAACAAGGTATCTAAATACAAAAGAGCCGATAGCGGATTTACTTACTAAAGGCCTAGGCAGGTCACAACATCAATATTTACCGTCCAAGTTTGGGGTAATAAACTTTTTTATACCCTCAAACTTGAGGGAGAGTATTAAACAAGGGATTACTTAGCAAAATGATATGGACTAGTTTGTAATATAAAGAGGATAGAGTAGTTAGATTGTAAAGTAAATAAAAGAAATCTATTACAAAGTAAGTTATGAAATCATGTATATAAGGCACATGTATAGTATTAGCATTCATTATTCATGATCAATAAAAATCAGTTCATAGTTAACTTCATTCTTCTTCTTTGAACTTGTATATGAATACTTGTCAATGGTGAATTTTAACAAGTGCAAAACACATTTTTTGCTATATCAATATTTTGTGTTTAATAGGTACATGTTTTGAACAATTTAGGTGTTCAATAGGTACAAGTCCTAGTTAAAGTGTCTAAGTGAATTATGTTTAAGGAGTTACAGATGACTTAAGCCTTTGAATTGTTTTTCCTTACTTTACATAGGGGATATCATTTTTCTTTGGAACCTGAATGTTTCCACTTAGCCATTGATGAGGTAAAATACTCCTACTAAAATAATTATCCTAGACTTTTTAAATTGAACAAATAAAAATATATGGAGAAAATATCATGTTCTCCTCTTGTAACATTCCCTTTTTTTTTAATTAATCTTTTTATACAAATAATTGAACTAAGACAACATTATATATTTTAAATCCAAAAAATCCCTCTGCCTTGATTCATTATAATCACGTTGTATTAATATATATATTATCTCCATTCCTTCATGTCCAAAACACTTACTATAAATACATCGAAACCTTGAGGGAGTAAACAACAATATTTACTTTCTCCCAAACATAATATTACGTACTTTCTATTCTCTAATTAATATGGAAGTCATATCTACTCACATAAATAGCTATGCCATCACAATCACCACCAATGGCCACCACAATAATAACAAGCCCGATAATCGAAACGGTAAAACAAATCATGAGAATGGCAATAAGCTATTATTGGGAAACTCCAACTCTATTAAGCCTGGTTGGTTTTCAGAGTTTAGCGCGTTATGGCCAGGTTGGTATTAATTTAAAAAATAAGGGTGTGTTTAGTATGAAAAATAAAATTGTTAGAAATTTTAAATACGTAAGTTTCTTACTTAATTTTTAGTAATGAATAAGTAACCAAAAAATTGTTATCATATTTTAAGCAAAACACTATAAATAAGGGATGGGTATTATAAAACTAAGAATGTGTTTGATTCATAGGAATCTAGTTCCAAATTTGCCTAGTGCTCTAATAGTAACATTACTAAAAAAAATTACTATGACTTTTCTTACTAAAAATTTTCGGTGGCTATTTTTATAGATATTTTAATTGAATTAATGAGATTTTTTTTTTAAAAGAAAAATAATATTTTCATATGAAATAATTAGAAAGTCTCTCACTATTTCTACTCATTCGCGATATAAAAAATCTTCATTTTGAATAGTGTAACATCATATTATTGTAATTTACAAAAATTATCAAATTTTGTAGGTGAAGCATTCTCAATAAAAATTGAGAAGTTGTTATTTCAAGGGAAGTCTGATTATCAAGATGTCATGCTCTTTGAGGTAATAATATATATAAATAATCAACCTTATGCTATAAATATTTTATATATATTTGAGTCATATATGTAACAAATAATATCTTGTAAATTAAATTTCTTTATTTATTTATATATTGCATTATATGTGTACAGTCAGCAACTTATGGTAAGGTTCTTACATTGGATGGAGCAATTCAACACACAGAAAATGGTGGATTTCCATATACTGAAATGATTGTTCATCTACCACTTGGTTCAATCCCAAGTCCCAAAAAGGTTTTTATTTACTCCGTTCGTTTTAATTTATTTGTTTTATCTTTTAAATATATTTTAAGAAGTGATATTTATGTTATTTTATTTCAGGTGTTGATCATTGGTGGAGGAATTGGTTTTACATTATTCGAAGTTCTTCGTTATCCTACCATTGAAAAAATTGATATTGTTGAAATTGATAACGTGGTGGTTGATGTAAGTAAAAATAAAAAATACAAAAAATTACTCTTTGTGAGTTTTTTTTTTCTTTTAATACTTGAAAAAAAACATTTTTGAAAGGAAAATTAAATTTAAATTTGTTTTTCATACAGGTGTCAAGAAAATTTTTCCCCTACCTTGCGGCTAATTTTAATGATCCTCGAGTAACTCTCGTTCTTGGCGATGGTATGTATATTATCAGTTTGGTCGTTTCGATTTATTTGTCTCGTTTTTCTTATTTGATATTAAGTTTTAAGAAACACATAAAGATTTATGTTAATTATTTGGTATTTTATTACAGATAGCATAAATGTACCAAAATGTTATTCAACCTTGTGATTTTAAATATTTTATGTGAAATATAAAATTAAAGAGTTGTTAAAACAAGAAATTTGGATATTTTCTTTGAAACAGATTAAAATAAAAGTAGGATGAAATAAATTGAAACGGATGAGGGACTAGGGAGTGTAATTTATTACTCCCTCCATCTAATAATAGTTGTTAACTATACTATTTTCAGATGTCTAATAATATTTATCTTTTGTAAATCAAGAATAATTTTTATACTTAATTTTAATTTAATTATTATAATTAGTCATAGTAATTTTTTTTTCTTTTGGTTGATTTATTTGTTCTTAATTGGATTGATTTTATTTTTTCAGGAGCTGCATTTGTAAAGGCTGCACAAGCAGGGTATTATGATGCTATTATAGTGGACTCTTCTGATCCTATTGGTACTTTATTTTATTTAATGAGTACAAACATAATTAATTAATATTAAATAAACCAATAACAAGGTTAATAATGCAATCGTACTTTTATATACTGATAATATAAAAAATATATTTATATTAGATCATCTAAATTATAATTACATATAGATATGGACCAATTTAGATAGGTAAATCAAACAATGAACAATTAAGTTATCAGTAACGAATTAAAATATGTTTTTAATCATTAACTTATTGATATTTTCATATTTTGTTTTAAAATAATATTTTTAGGTCCAGCAAAAGATTTATTTGAGATGCCATTTTTTGAGGCAGTAGCCAAAGCTCTTAGACCAGGAGGAGTTGTATGCACACAAGCTGAAAGTATTTGGCTTCATATGCATATTATTAAACAAATTATTTCTAATTGTCGACAAGTCTTTAAAGGTTCTGTCAACTATGCTTGGACTACTGTTCCAACATATCCAACGTATGTATCTTCTTTTTGTTTATGTTTGTTATTTATCTATCGTTAAATTTTTCTATAATAATCATTAGCTATAAATAATGGCCTTAGTTTTAGTGTAACGGTCTGTTATTCTTTGGAAATTGACTTTCAGGTTATGTATTACACTTTTCTTTTTACTCGCTTTATTTCATATTATATGAATGCTTTTTATTTTACATAATAATTAAAAAATCATTGATAGATTGATTAACTTTACTATTTGTCCTTGGTTTATGTCAATACCTACGAAATAAGTTAGAAAAAATATATATAGAATAATAATGGAATGACTAGTATTGAGAATTGTTCACATTCAAAAGGTCGTATTAATTGCAGGGGCAAGATAGGAAAAGATTAATTAATTTAATCTTTGATTTATTAAGTGATTAAATACTACTAAAATAACTACATTTACTAAGATGTCCATCTAATAAGGGACAAAGGGAGTATCAATCAAGACAAAAAATAATGTCTTTCTCGATTTGATCAATATTTAATGACACTATTAATATTTTACACATATAGGATCCCACTTATTTGACAAAAAAAATCCACAAAGGTATATTTTTTGACGATCAGTTTTGAAATATTGTAAAATTTTATGATATTTTTTAAATTTTGTGTTCAATCAAACTGTATCACATAAATTTAGACGGAAAGAATATATTTCTTATAATAACATTGTCACTATAGCAAACCCTAAAAGATATTCAGACAAACAATGCTAATATTAAGATATTTAATTGTATATCGATCTAATATTTATTGTATTTTTATTTTTACAGTGGTGTTATTGGTTACATGCTTTGCTCTACTGAGGGACCAGAAGTTGACTTTAAGAATCCAGTGAATTCAATCGACAAAGATACAACTCATGTCAAGTCAAAATTACAACCTCTCAAGTTCTACAACACTGATGTAATAATTTTATATCTCACTATTTATTCTTTTAATTCCCTTTTTTTTTATTATTATTATAATTATTATTACCTTCCTATACAATTTTATAATTAACTTTTTTTTTTTGTTTCTTTTCAGATTCATAAAGCAGCTTTTGTTTTGCCATCTTTTGCCAGAAGTTTGATTGAGTCTTAGATCAAATAAAGAACCTGATCGATGGCTAGGAGTTAAGGGATTGGAATTCTTGAGTTTTATTTTATTTGTAATATGTAATGGATTATCTATCTCTAGAGATCGGTTAATTCATGTAATTTTATTTTCATATCGCTTGCAATAAAACTATAGTATACCTTATTGGGCGTCAAATATTATATGCACTTGTACCAGAAGAATTTCATATTAAATATCAGTGTTCATTAATTTCCTGATTCACAAATTTTGTTCACTTTCTTGTACTACTAGGTAGAGATTAGCCCGCGCAAGCATGTGCCAAATATATACCCAACATAATGGAGATTTAAAGCTAGAATTATTTGACTGGAAACAAGTTATTTTAAATAATTAATCTCGAGATAAATTAACTTACAATACATAAATTAACTTACAATACATAAGTTATTATATATTTTATTACTATGACAAAACTTATGAAATAAATAAGACAATTACTACCTAATATCTCCAACTAAACATGAAATAAAATAATCTTACATTTTATTCTGAAATTGTTATATTTTATATCTCACACCAAATGACTCTTTAAAGTCGGTTTTATTTTTAAAAAAAAACCATAATACTAATTCAAAAGCAAACAATATATTTAAATTTATATCCATAAATTTAACGATATCGATGTATTTTATATTTACATATTAACACAATGCTATGAATCAAATTGTAGGTCAGCCAGGATATAATCTTGTTTGTTGTGATCTCCGACTTGCCGTGTTACATCAGATGAACAAGGTAGAAACACAGTATTCGTAAAAACATAAAATACAAAGAAATTTTGGTATATAGAGTAAAGCATAAGTTAAAAAACAAGCAAATAGATCCAAAGATAAAATGTGCAAGTTAAAGCTAAAGAACACATTTAACCAATAAAGATGAAAATAAGAGAAATAAACTCAGGTTTGAGTTATTTTTCAGTTCCTAAAGTCGCCATTAAAAAACTCAATTTATTGATTTATTAAAAGGTTATTGATAAGGTCTTCCATTGATTTATTAAAAGGTTATTGGTAAGGTCTTTTTGTATAATCTAATGTAGCAGCTTTCTCACAATTCCCATCAACTATAGCAATTATCGTGACAGCCAAACTATGGGAGTTTAGATCTTCCTTTTAAAGGAAATGGGAACTGGCTTTGAAATCGAACCCTCACCACACCAATTATGTGAAAGTTCAGGGGGATAATAGGACCTTAATATAGTATAAATGTGTCTCTGAAATTTCGAACAAAGATTGAGGGGGTTCTTATGCATTTTCCCAATAATTATTTGATATCTGCAAAGTTGTCCCAATCTTGCTTTAGGGAGGAGAATGAAATTTTATTATATTGAGACCTAACCCAAAATAGGTTCTTATGTATCCCATTACTAGCAGGAATCATGTCACACGTAGTTCATTATAAAAGCTTAGAAAGGATTGCCAAAGAGCAAACGCTCCTAAGAGGGGGAATGAAGAATGATGTTATCAAGTTGCGAAGACATTGTCCTTTTTAGTCTTCTTGACTGATTGTACGCTTACTTTTTAAATGCTTGGGTTAGGGATGATTGTAGTTTGGGGATCTTTGATGTGAGGTTGAATTTGAAGGGAAAGAATGGTAGTGGCTTAGTGTTGGAGCTTAGCTCTGAGGTTCTTAGTACCAATAGTTCTGTTTTTGCTAATTTAATTGCTGACTATCGGAAAAATTCGAGGGGTTTCTGTAGGATAGAGGTGCCTGATGTGGAGAATTTAGGTGTTTTTCGCGATACAATTGAGCTTAGGTTTGAGGATGATATTCCTCGGAAACTTGTCAGGGTGGGTGCTTATCGCGCCATTGATGTGCTCGAGGTAATCTTCTGAAGATCTATAATATATACTACATCAATCATTTCAAGTGTTCCCAACTTTTTTTATTTGGAGAGCATTAATAGGTGTTTATTAGACTAAGATAAAAATGCTGTGAATTAATTAAGCTTTGTTTCTGAAAAGGTGATGAATAATTTGGTTATCAAATTTGTCAAGTCAATATAGGTTAGTTAATTTGGAACAATGGAGGTAGTTGAGTTACTTAAAAACTGAATATTTGTCAAATGACTATTAGGTATTGGGGTGTATTGATGGTGATTCCTGAATGAATTACTTGTTTATTTGAGACTGTGGAACTCCTCATATGTTTTTAAGCAGTGGGAATAGTATGTAGACACCTCGTGATGAAATTGGCGACATATTTCGTGTTTGAACACTAATTAGGCACACAGACCTTAGCATTACAATTGGAAATAGCACGATTATTCTTAAATAATTACTTGTTCATCTAAGAATATGACACATCCCACATGTTTTATCAAATATAGAAGAATATGTAGAGAACTTGAAGAAAATAACATCTTATATTCCATGTTTGAAGGCTTAATAGATAAGCTGCTAAGGTTCGAACAACCACATAGACTCATTAGAAACTGCATGGCTGGTTCAGTTTACTGAGATTAATTCTTGCACTGCTAGTCCCTTGAAACCCCAACCCCACCACTAGCTTGCTGCTCACAATCAACCGGAGTCAGCGACTAGGGTATCTCAGGGAAACTAACTGAGCCAGTTGGGTTTAGGGTTTCGTCAATCGAATCAATCGGAGAAACCCGACCAGGTGAGAGGATCCGACGTGGGTCAATTCGGGTCAGTCTGGAGGGGTTTTGAGGAGAATTAGGGAAAGAAGATAAGGAATTGGAAAAATACTTTGTGGGAACTTCCGGTTTTAGAAAAGATTGGGTCTTCTTGGGATTTTGAGCCGGAACTACAGCTGGGTTCTCCGGACTATGTGGTGGTACAGTAAAGGAGCAACACCAAACTCGGCGATGATGTGACGGCGGTTCACGACTGTAACGATCCAAAAAAAAAATATATGTATTAATTATGTAAATAAGAATAAATAGGTATTTAAGGGCATAATGGTCCTTTCATGTTTTAAATGAATAAATAAATAAATAAATCAAAAACAGATTTGTATTTATTTATTTTAAATGTTATTTGACTAATTCTTTAGTTAGTCTCCTAATCCTAATAGTTCTCTCTTTTTCACGCTTCTTAACCCTCTCTCTCACGTTCTCCATCTTCCTCACATTATTTCTGTCAAATATCAACAGTTCTTCACGCTTGAAGAACTCACAAGAATTTTTTTTAGTAAAAGAAAAAGTAATCAAAACGTCAAGGCTAAGAGAGGTTCGTCGAGTGAGGTGTACGTTGAAGTGAATTGGGAGTGGTTTGGAGGAGTTTTCCGGGCAACAACATCAAAGTTTGAACATCGATTAAGGTATGGGTTTCTTCTCTCTTGGTCCCTTTCCCAAGAGACCCCTTGAGGTTCAAGATATTCATTCCGAAAAATAGGGTTGTTCCCTTTTGTATGTCCTTGTCACTAGCTCCCAATGAATTTTAGGTTGGGTATGATTGCTGGTAGATTTAGGTGTATATTATGTTTTCGCGATGAATATGATTATGTTTGTGTACTTGGAATTGTATGAATGGCAACCATGTTTTTCTTGAAATTTTGTGTAAGTATGTTACAGTGAATGAGGTTCTCTATGTAATGCTCCAAAAGTTTAATGTAATATGATTGTATTTATTGTGTATTTTATGTGTATAATGGGTGTACAATATGATGTTCATTATGATGAAGTATATAGTATTTGATTAACAATCTTTTAGTCAAACAAACCCATGAAAGATGCACTTAAAATGTGTTAAAATAGTCTACGAATTTTCTTAGGAATTCAAGTGAAAATATTGATAAAAACGAATTGAAAAATGACCAAAAATTCCAGAAACAATGCAACTTTAATTTAGACTAAAGTTCAATGAAGGAAATCTGGAAATTTATTGAATTTTAAAGGAATGAGGCCACCAGGATTCGAACCTGGGACCTCACCCGTGAGGCAGCAGTAATTCGCCTAAAAAAAATAAAAAATAAAAAATGGGGCTGGCAGGGATCGAACCCTCGCCCCTGTCTTGCGCAGAAAAAAAAAGGGGAGAAAAGGAAATGTGGCTGGAGGGGTTCGAACTCGCGACCCCCTAGCAACGCACAAAAAAAAAAAAAAAGGAAAGCGAGGCATGGGAATCGAATCCACGACCTCAGCGCTGAAAGGAAAGGCGAAAAATAATAAAGTGAGGCTGTGGGGATTCGATCCCACAACCTCACTGCCACTCCCTTATTTAATTAAAAAAAATAGAGGGGTTGTGGGGGTTCGAACCCACCACCTCACAGCCTCCTCTTCAGCGAAAAAGAGAGGAAAAATAAGGGGGTTGTGGGGGTTCGAACCCACAACCTCCCCAATGAGGCGAATTTAATGAATAAAAAAAAAAAGGATTTGAATTAGAATTCTAATTTAAATAGAAAATTAATTCTTTCATATAAACATGGAGATTTAATTTAGAATTCTAATTAAAATAGAAAATTAATTCTTTTATGTAAACATTGAGATTAAATTTAGAATTCTAATTAAAATAGAAAATTAATTCTTTCATGTAAATATGGAGATTTAATTTAGAATTCTAATTAAAATAGAAAATTAATTATTTTATGAAAATGTTAAGATTTAATTTAAAGTTCTAATGTTATGAATATTAGAAATAAAGTCAATGAAAAAAATTATAAATGATATCCAAGTGATTCAAGAATTGGGTTCCCGTGCCTAAACCTCCGTATTGATACATAAGTCATACGTGCGTAAAAATATTCAAGAATAATGTCATCTACTTTGATCAAAAATCAAGATTTTGGCATATATACAAGATACATAAGCCTTGTAATACATAATCTTAGGAAAATAAGAATCACTTAACGAACTACGAATGAAGCCCCATGGCTTGTATGTATAAACACATAAGTTTAACATACGTTCAAAAATAAGTGAACCTAAGATATACGTAATGAAATGAAGAAATGAACATTCACGTAATAAGAGGTGAGTAACTATGAAAAATAAAGGTGCTAATAATGAAGAATGTGGTGACAATATGACGTGAGGCGAATATATATGATGAGAGCAATCTCAAATGAGCCTAAGAAAATGTTACCAATACGTACTCACCAATGAGAGTGTAAGATAATGAAGAGACCAGTCTCTATGAACACTCTAATGAAAATATTGAGTTTAAAACACTTAATACAAAATGATGAGATGAGAAATCATCTATTGAGCTATGATGTCCTCATACTAGAAGCTAGCTTCCATGATGTATGAGTCGAATGTAATGGAACTTTATACTGAGCACCGATAGGCTAGCTATGAGCGGTGATGCCTTCTTTCGGGAAGGGCGGAGGTTCACGTAACTCTAATGAGATGAGACTGTCCGTCTTGTCGAGTATGGGTCTCCATACATCTCCTAGTCTTTGAACCTATATTGCCACTATAGGGATCTGGCGGGGTTAAATTCCCATATACGCTAGCATGTTATTGAATCGCTTTGGCCGGTGATTCCACCTCTTTTCGGTGTGGGGAAGACACTGGATTTCATGATGCTCACATGATATATGTCGGTTAAAGTTAAAGTTCCCAATGAATGAATGAGGTCAGCCTCAAATGAATCATATAAAGAAATGAATGATACCGAAGATGTTAGGATAGGATAATCAAGAGGTGAGCTAGATTCAGGTAATGACATTAGGTTATTCCTGATCATTGCACAGCAAACCCGATGAAAGTCTTTAACTACATCCTAGGTATGACTGGTGTTCGCACTGGCCTATGAATGAATTGAAATGAAATACGTACGAACGAAAGAAGCAGACTCTGTGTTTGCTAAAGAAGGCTCCCTAGTTGAGGTCCCATATGTTGAGCCCTCATTTTGGAAAGTCTTAAAGTTAAGTCTATGATAGTAAGGCCTCATGGTATATGAATGAATAATATGAAAGAAAGTATGTGTTATATGTTATGTACTATATGAATATGTTATGTGTTGTGTGCCATACGATATTATAATGATGCATGTCACTCTCAAGCATAACTTTCCTAATCTCATTTTATCAAGTTCACTGACTTGACTTCCAAACATCATGTTGTTAGGAAAGAGCTCTTCTTCCTCATGTATGTCCCTGGTGTGTGCTTGCATATACCCATACTTAGTACAAGTGTGTACTAATTCCATACAAACATTTACTTTTAGGTGCAGGCACAGGTGGACGGTAGAGCGACAGGTTCGTGATTGCAGCTTTCCGGACATCGGCATTCATCCAGAGTTTGGTCGGTCCTCATGCTTCGAGGATGCTACTGTTTTATATTCTAGCGTAGTTTTAGAGTTGAGCTAGTGGAGCATGTTCCACTAGCGTTTCTTTCCTGTTTTGGTTCAGACTTTGTATTGGTGCTATTTTGGCCGATATACAATTAATACTTAATGAAGTATTTCTTTCAGTTGCTTATCTCTTAAATGTTAGATGGTTGATGATGAACGATATGAAATATTAAGAATGTTTAACAAGTATGATTAAATAATCAAAAATTTTAAATTTTTCCGCTAAAATTAATCTATGTAAAGTAATAATGACGTAAGTAGGCTTGTTTGCAACCTCTGAGAGGTCAACGACGCCGGTCTCGTCTGGGGTCTAGATTCCGGTCGTGACAACGACGGCGATTGTGGTGGTGGGGTTTAGATTTCAGGCGCGTTGGGTCGTGAATTTCGAGGGTAAAAAGCTTAAAAGATACAGAACGACAGTATGTATGTTTGAAACTTCGAATGGTTCAAGAACTACACAGTTTACAGAGTACTTATTTTGATCCGATATGTAGAAATGTGGAAACTTTACATTTCTTGAAAATGGGCATCGCCATGTTCTTCTCTAGGGCGAAATATTGGTAGAGAAGAGATTCTGATGCTTTGTGAAGCTGACGGTAAAAGCAATAGTATAGATACTCGCAAAGTGAGCTGTGAAATTGAATTTTATCCTCATGAAGAAGAAGATGTGCAGCTGCTGAAACTCCATTATAAACATGCAACTAAAAATCTGTGAGAGAATTATGGACTGCTGAAGGAGATATAATCAATGTATAAAAACTTCTCATATACAGAAGGTGTCAATGTTGGCATATGGAGTAATATGCAGAGCACACGTTTGATATTGTATGTCCATCTTATGCCACCTATGTATGATATTATATGTAATGACTAATTTAACCTTTAACTTTTTTAAAATTGACAAGAACCACACATGTTGAAACTAGCCTTTTCTATAATAGTAGTAATTCACTAAAATGCTTCATATGATATCTGTAATGACCTATTTTCATCGTTATAGAAAAGTCAATGTGGAAGGAATTTGAGACAGAAAACTTTTGAGTAGAAACTTGAAAATTTCTCGCCTAGGCCAGACTTGTAAAAAATTTGAATCAGGTGAGGCGTAGGAAATTTCGATATTGGATGGAGGATTTAATTATTAGTTTGATCACGTGAGTGGATAGCCAATACGTTACGGTTTTATGAAATCAAATTCGTGCGAGAAGAAATCTCGAAACTGATCTTGGCGTGAAAAGTTAGTTTTAGATAGTGAAGGATTGAAGGTGTGTTGCAAAATAGGAATTTGAAACTCAAATTCCGAGTTTCCATCTCCATGCAAGTCGTCTAAGAAGGGTAAATTCAGTCAGGTTGGGACCGCTATGGGGGGATAGGGCCCGTTGTGTCGGGACAATCGCAACTTAAATCGGAGAAAAAATTTCAAAAACATTATTTTCTGCAAAAATTTGCTCTAAAGAGCTAAGGGACAAGCTAGAGGTTAGACTTTTTGATAGTTAGACTTTTGAATAATCTTTAGTTCTCTTGTTCAAAGTATTGAAGGATTAATTTCAGCATTTGTTACACTTTTTTCTGGAATTGATTGTTGGTGCTTTTATTGATTAATCAAGTGAATTTCTGGATTTTATTCTTTCTCATTAAAGTAAGTGCATGAATTCTTATATTAAATATATGAATAGTGTGATTATGACCATAGGTAACTAAACTCCATAAGTAGGGTTGTGGGAACCATGGGTGAATAATGAGGTAAAATCTAACTAAAATAGCAATTCTAGAATAATGTCTTGCATGTATTGATAATTCTTTCGTTTAGAAGTCTTTTTAACGGATGGACAACGTTAGAACTCGCCTTAATGCTACTTGCCGGACCAAGGAGGTAGATAATAGGAAAAGAATTATCAACATAGATTTAGTGTACACTATCTAATAGGCTAGTGTCGATTGGTACGAAGTAATAACTTAGTCAAATATCGAATACAATGCTTAATATGAGGTAAATGTAAGGGTTAGTATAGCAACACACGTAGCCGTACCAAGGTGCGGAGTGAAATTTTCTAGATACCGGACCAAGGATTTAGAGATACATAACTTATCACTTTACATCCAAGATACTAGGAAAGAATTGTTATAGTTAGAATTATCAAGTTAGGAATCTGCGGGGAACACTTAAGCCCTAGTTACTTTTATTAATTGATTAAGCTCCAAGATTTGAATCTGTTTGTTGTTTACTTTAATTTAGTTAATTATTTTCATTAATTTAGAAATAAAAAAACCCCTTTATTGTCTTTTGTTTTCTAGGGAAATAATTGACTAAATAATAGTAATAATAGAATAAAGTTAAGTCTGAACTATTTTCCTCGTGGGAACGATCCCAACCTCATTAGTTGGGTTCTTTACTTGATACGACCGTTTTACTTCTTATTCGAGAAGTAAGTTTGAGCGTATCAATATGCTAATATTAAATTTTTGAAATTTGACTAAATAATTAGAAACCATGCCTACAGGTTTTTCTGACTCTTATTATAATTTTCAACATGTTTTACTTAGAAATCATGATCATAAGGTTTATTTTCACTTTGCAAAATATTTGGGGTTTAGAAAATCATGCATATAGGATTCTAAATATTATTATTATGTTTATATAGAAAGCATGCCTATAGTTTTGATAGTCGTTTCAATATGTTCACGTAGAAACTATATCTATAGGACTTAATTGATAAAAATCAAATGCTAATTAGATCTAATTGACTTGTTTAAAATCATTTCTCTAATTAATTTTTCAGCATGTTAAAATCTTAATTATCTTTAACAAAATCTGCTCTTGACCAATGTGCATGAGGAAATCATTTTCTGCACTTTTCTGCTGCTATATCATAACATAAAATTAATTAATTGACTTCTGCATTTTCTTTCTAAAAGTGGTTGCTTACTGTAGAAATCCATGTAAAAATCTCACATTTAGGATTAGATAAATCAAGGGTTATATTAATGTATTGATATACATACTCTTTATGTAGGAGAAGAGTCTTATACTAGCTACACTAGGAATCCTACTACAACACAAATATATTACTTACACCCTATCCTAGTCAACTACATCAACTTTAGTCGTACAAAATATAGACTTGTACATAAATTAGGATTTAGTAATCTAGTCCTAGTGTAACTCAAACTCTAAAACGTCAGGCAGCTTCACCGAACATGTTCCTTTGACAAGTTCCATTAGCTTCCTTCAGCACTTCCCTTCAAGCTAGTCATTGGAGAGACTGTAACTCCTAGCTTGCGTCGAAACTCAACAAAAACATGTTTGGTTAATGCTTTTGTATGAATATTTGCTTGTTGATCCTTAGACCTCACAAATTGAGTAACAAGTTGTCATTTGGCCACCTTCTCACGAACAAAAAGATAGTTCATTTCAACATGTTTAGTTCTGGTATGCATAACTGGATTAACTGGCATATACAAAGCACTCATGTTGTCGTAATACAATATAGGTACAGATCGAAGAAACACCCTAAGGTCATGAACCAATCATCTTTGATGCAGTGGAGGCAAGTGCACTATACTCAGCTTCAGCACTTGAACGAGCAACTATGGACTGTTTCTTGGAGGTCCAAGAAATACAGTTTGCACCTAGGTAGATGTTATAGTTTGTAGTTGATCTCCTAGTGGTGGTAAAACCTCCCTAATCAGCATTTGAGTATCCATACAACCTACATGGTGATTGTAAAATAATTATAAGTCCAAAGTGCAAAGTGTCTTTAATGTATCTTGGAATCCTTTTCACCCCTTGAAAATGTTCACTGTTCGCATTTTGCATAAATTAGCTTGCTAAATTCACAATATGAGTAACATTTTGATCTTGTGAGAGTCAAGTATTGAAGGCTCCCTACTATCATTATGTAAAAGGATGCTTTAACCAGGTTTCCCACAGTTTCACGTAGACCATGATTTTGAGCCAAATGAGTGGCTACAGCCTTTGCGAAAGTCATTTCAGTCTTACGTAGCAGCTCAGCAGTATACTTACTCTGGCTTAATTGGATACCCCTATTAGCATAACTTCAACTCCAAGAAAGAAGTGTAAAGGGCCAAGATCTTTCATTACATATTCTTTCCTAAGTTGTCGAACCAATTTTGAGACATGCGATGGATTGCTACATTTGATAATAATACCACCCACATATAACTATAGAAATATAATGCCTTTTGTGGGCTTCTTATGTAAATAATGAAGAATTTGCCTTACTACAGATGAAGCCAAGGTGTAGGAAATACAGACTAAACCTATCAAATCAGGCTCTTGGTACTTGTTTAAGACCATACAACACCTTTTTAGGTAAACACACATGTTTAGGATACTTGGGATCAATAAATCGAGGAGGTTGACTCATATACACCTTTTTTTGTAAGAACCCATGAAGAAAGATGTTTTTGACATCGAGTTGTCTAACTTCCCACCTTGAGCTGATGGCAATGGATAAATATACCCTAATAGTTATCGTTTTAACCACATGGTTAAAGGTTTATTCAAAGTATATGCCTTCAAGCTGAGAGAATCCCTTGGCCACAAGTCTGGCCTTGTATCTATGTATTGTTTCATCAGCTTTTAATTTGGTCTTGAATACCCATTTTGAGCCAACAAAATTTATACATAGAGATTTGGACACCAATATCCATGTTTTGTTAGTGTGTAAAACATTGATTTATTTTCTCTTGCATTGTTGCAAGTCAATGAGATGACTTAAGTGCTTCCTTAATAGCGTTTGATTCCCTCAGAATGTCTTTGTTGTTGTGTTCTTTCTCCTTGTGTCTAATAATCATATGATTCCCTTGTGGTGCATGAAGTACCTCAACTGGTACATCAACCAAAGTAGTTAAGTAGAGTGTAGCATTGTCAGATTGATGGTCCACAGGTACATCAACTAAAGTAGTTGTTTGATGATGATCATTGACTTGACTTGTAAGTGCAACTCCTCACTGCCATTCGCAGATTCAAATCTCCAGCTGGAGTTTCAATATTACTACATGGAGCATCACATTCAACATGTTCCTCAACCTCTGATCATGCGCTTGAGCAGTCAGTAGTACTTTCATCATCAACAAATATAGGAGTAGGAGCAACATTATCACCATTAATGTTTGGACTAGCAGCCTGTACTTCCCCTGAATCAAAGATATCATGTGGCTGCAATTTAGAGAATGATTCAACAAAAGTAGCAAGGTGAGATGAGACATTAGTGTTAGTTTGAGATTGATTTGGAGACCCATAGGGTAATGTGTTTATCAAACACAACATGTCTGGGTATGTAAACCCTCCTTGTAGATGGATGGTAGCATGTATATCTTTTGTGTAGGCTTCTATACCCTAAGAACACACAAGGGTAAGTCTTTGGACTGAACTTGTTTCTACCTTTGATATACAGCATCTACACCCAAACACTTTTAGGTTATTGTAATCAAATTGTTTTCCATACAACTTAACAAATGGAGTCACTATCTTTAGGACCGAGGAAGACAGTCTATTGATAAGGAATATTGCAGTGAAGAAAGCCCCAACCCATAGAAACAAAGGTAGGTTAGCATGAAGAAGTAGAGTTAAGTCAGTCTCCATAATATGCCTATGTTTTCTCTCTGCAACTCTATTTTGTTCAAGTGTGTGAGGATATGAAATATGTCTCACAATGCCACAATATTTCAAATGTTTGATGAAGTCTATTTGGATAACTCACCACCTCCATCACACTGAAAAATCTTAATTTCTTTAGAGAATTATCTTCCCACTATTTTCTGAAATTTTACAAAGACCTCAAATAATTCAGATTTCTTTTTCAATGGATAAATTCATGTATATCTCGTGTGATCATCAACAAAAACGACATAATATTTCATATGTTGTGAAGATTCGACAGGATCAGGTCTCCATAAATCACAATGAATTTTCAATAGAGGTTCTTCCTCAAATCAAATGAAAGTTTACAACTCTTTCCCAACTGACAACTAGAACAAACAATAGGCATTTATTCAACTACTAATATTGATGCAACAATTATTATTCAAAAACTTTAAAGACTTCAAACTAGGATGTCCTAATATAGTATGTCAGATGTTGTCTGACGTTTTCTAATCATGTGGAGCAGTTAAAGCATAGAAATTGTTATCTTCCAAATCATAGAGTTCATTTCTTTTAGTTCCCTCTGGTCCTTGTCTTCTTGTCCTTTAAAACAAAGTTAGTTTCCTCAAATCCAACAGTGCAACAATTATCTTTTGGAAGCTTACTAACTGAGAGTAAATTCTTATGAATCTTAGGAACTACAATAACTTCCTTCAAATTTAGACTTGATCTGGATGTGTTCCCAACATGTGTTATGTTTAACTTTGATCCATTCTCAATAACAATTTTATCTGTTCCATTGTAGTGTTTAATATCAGTTAGGATACATGAGTTATGTGTCATATGGCTACTTGCTCCTAAGTCTACATACAAGGTGTCATCAGTGTTTTGAAGATTAGTAGAAGTCAATGCTTGTGGTAACTCATCTGCGGCTTGGTAAGAGTAATCTCATCTGTAAAAACACTTAAGAGCAGTATGATTATTCCTACCACAAACTTAAACACACATCAGAATTATCCCTCACATGACTTCCACTTAAAAGACTGTTCTAAAGACTTAGTCCGCTTTTGCTGTTATAAGAACATGTTCCCTGTCCAGCAGGCTTAAAGTCTCTTCCTCTAGAATTAAAGTTATTATTTCCTCTTATTTTAGAGTAGTTTCCTCTTCCCGTGCCTCTTTGAGCAGAGAATGTCATGTTATGATTTTGTTAAGGCACTTCTTCTTCATCCTCCCTCATATCAAAATCCCCAAGAGCATTAACAAATTGATTAAGAGTATGACATATTGTCTTACGTAACATGACAGTCCTGGAGGTCTTGTACTTAAGACCTAGACCTCTAACAAAATAAATTACTGTGTTATCTTCATCTACAGAATTTTGAATGGGATAAAGGCCATCACATATGCCTTTGAATTTCTTAATGTACTCGTCAATTTTATTGGTTCCTAGCTTCACACTTTGCAGTTCTTGCTTGAGCTGGATCTCCTTATCTTTTGTTGCTTGAAGATATGCTTATTCCCATCATTCCAACATCTCCCTGGCAGATGAGTACCCTACGGTTAGGTACATGTTTTGTTCTGTCAAGGCGCATGATATCCAACTCCTTAATAACACATCCTTCTCCTCCCAATCATCAACAATGTTGTTGTCTTCTGCACTCTTCTCGTCTGCTACAATTTTCTTAGTAGTCTATCTAGTGGAACAAATATCTTTATGTGGTTTTGTGATGAATTGGTTAATCTCATCACTTGAATCAATTGAGTCATTTGTGTCCTCCGTACAAAATAGTTCATTGGCTTAAGTTTAATGGAGCAGGAAATAATAAGATAATGAAGTGTAAAGGTCGAAAGAGTGTTGGTAAAAGGGACCATTGCGGTTTGATAATTTTGTTGTTTTTGGTTTTGATCTAATACGTTAAAGAGCGAAAAAAACTTTATTCTGATACCATGTACAAATTCATGTATAAATCTAATATCTAGGATTAGAGAAATCAAAGATTGTATTGATGTATTGACATACATACTCCTTATATAGGAGAAGAGTCTTATACTAGCTACACTAGGAATCCTAATACAACACAAATATATTATTTACACCTTATCCTAGTCAACTACATCAACTTTAGTCGTACAAAATATCGACTTGTACATAAATTATGATTTAGCAGTCTAGTCCCAGTGTAACTCGAACTCTAACCTGTTCATTTGACATATTTTATCAGCTTCCTTCAACACTTACTCTCCCTAAAATAAATCCATTTGAAATAATAATTCTGTATTTAATAAATTGACTGTTAGTTAAATAAATTTATGTATTATTAATTTGATATGTTACTTCTCTTAATAAAATATTTTCAGCACTCAATAATATTTTTCGTACCTTTGAAATTAATAAATAATATGTTATAATATTGTTGTGTTCGTATGACACACACTTTGCATGTGACCTTTTCACTTTACTTGTGTTTTTCCAGCATGACTAATAAAATTTAGTGATCAACTTGAGACTTTTGCTAAATGTCGTCCAATGTGTTTGACTTGGTGTTTAGGGGGGCCTTATATTTTATTTTTGGCCTAAATCATCCTATATTAGTTCAATGCCTCTTAGACCTTAAGTGGGGATGCTAGGCACCTTTTAGGACGAAATTCATGCGGTGGTGGGGTAGGGATAGTTGGGGCCACGGATATGATGACATTGACTCAGGCTTAGAGAGACAAACCTTGGTTTTGTCTATCCCTACACGGAAGTCTATTGAATAAATAAAAGTTAGTCAATTGTTGATTCGTAATGTCTCTAAGAGTCTCCTTTCTTTTTTATCCCTTTATTTGTTTATAATTTTAATTATTTGGGGTAGTTCAGATAAAATAAAGTTTGTTCTTGACTAGTAATTGTGTAATTTCTGTCTCCTCGCTTTTATCTTTATTAATTGCTTAGTATTTGTTATATTTATTATTGTTATCACCTAGTTGGCATGATTAATTAACTAAATAATAAAATAATCTTAATTGTTTAATATTATTATCACTTAGCCTTGCATGCTTAATTAATTTATTAAAATGATAAAATAACTTTAATTGTTTAATATTATGTTATCACCTAGTTTCGCATGATTAACTAATTAATTAGAATTAGGGAAAATTCACAAGTACCCCCTCAACCTATGCCCAAAATTTCAGAGACACACTTATACTATATTAAGGTCCTATTACCTCCTGATTTTATAAGTAATTTTCTACCCCTTTTCGGCCTACGTGTCAGTAGCTTGAAAAAAAGTCAATCAGCGCCCACAAGATAGTGTCACGTAGGCCTTATTACCCCCCTCAACCTATGTCCGATATTTCAGAGACACAATTATACTATACTAAGTCCTACTACCCCCCTTAACTTATTTTATTAATAATTTTCTACTCTTTTAGGGCTTACGTGGCACTATCTTGTGGGTCCAACGCTGGTTAATTTTTTTTTTCAAATTAGTGCCACGTAGGCCAAAAAGGGGTGGAAAACTACATATAAAATAAGTTCAGGAGGTAATAGGACCTTAGTATAGTATAAGTGTGTCTCTGAGATTTCGAACATAGGTTGAGGAGGTACTTGTACATTTTTCAAATCTCCGTCAAATCCCTATTAGATCTAGATCTAGAGTAGCTGCTATGCTCAAAATAGTTTGAATAGAAGTCATTTTGACAACAGGTGAAAAAATTTCATCAAAATCGATACCTTTCTTTTGTTCGAAGCCTTTTCCAACCAATCGAGCTTTGTACCTCACCAACTTGCCATTTCCATCTTTCTTGAGTTTAAAGACCCACTTGCACTTAAGTGATTTTTTTCCTTTTGGAAGTTCAACTAGCTGGTATATGCCATTTTTCTGTAGAGATCTCTTCTCTTCGTTCATGGCTTTCATCTATTGACTCTTTTCTGGATGAGACAACATCTCCTTAAGACTTTCTGGCTCACCTTCATCATTGATAAGGACATACTCCGAGAAAGGGTATTTGGTTCTACCCTTTGTCTTTCTGATCTCCTCAGAGGTTGAGATTGTTCTTCTTCTAGGTACTCCATTTGCTCAGTATTATCACCAAGTTGCTCCCCCTGCTCAACAATCTCATCAGGTTGCTCTTCATGCTCAGCAACTCATCAATCGTACTTTCTGCACTTATGAGATGGTCAGGAGAAGAAGGAATGGTAACAAGATTAGGGACTATACCATTCTCTTTCTTGGCCTTCTCGGATAGATCATCAGCAGTTCCAACTTCACTTTCTCGAAAGATTACATCTCTACTTCTGATGACCTTCTTCTTTACAAGATCTCATAGTCTCTACCCGAACTCTTCATCCCGTATCCGATGAATATGCAAGGAACTGATTTATCATCTAGCTTGGTTCTTTGCTCCTTTGGTACATGTGCAAAAGATTTGCAACCGAATACCTTTAGGTGCGAGTAAAACATTTTTTTGTTGGTCCAAACTCTCTCCGGAATGTCAAACTCCAACGGAATTGATGGACTACGATTGATAAGATAACACGCTGTCCAAACTCCTTCTCCCCAGAATGTCCTAGGTAATTTAGTCATTCTGAGCATGCTTCTCACCTTCTCAACATTGGTGCGATTCATTCTCTCAGCTACACCATTGTGTTGTGGGGTTCCAGGAACTGTCTTTTCATGTTTGATTTCATGGTTTGAACAGTTCTCTTCAAATTCTCTTGAAGTGTACTCACCTCCATTGTCGGTTCGGAGACATTTTAGATTTCGACCTGTCTCTCTTTCTATCAGAGCATGAAATTTTTGAAATACTTAAAACACCTGATCTTTGGTTCTCAAGATATAAACCTACAATTTTCGAGAAGCGTCATCAATAAAGGTAACAAAGTATTTATTACCTTCTATCGATTCTATCTCCATTGGATCACAAACATCAGAATATACCAAATCAAGTATATTCGACTTTCTTTCAGATGATGTCTTAAATGAGACTCTATGTTGTTTACCAAATAAGCAGTAGTTACACGATTTTACCGTTGTACCTTTGGCAAAAGAGATGAGTGACTTTTTGGAAAGAATTTGCAATCCTTTCTCGCTCATATGACCTATTCTTTTATGCCATAAATCTGCAGAATTCTCTTTGTGAGCCGCATTTAATTCACCTTGGCATATTTCTGCATTTGTTCTGTATAACGTGCCACGAGCAACTCCTTTTGCAATCACCAATGCCCCTTTGGTGAGTCTCCATTTTTATTTGCAAAGTAGTTCTCATATGCATCTTGGTCCAAAGCAACTCCCGAGATCAAGTTCATTCGCAAATCAGGTACGTGGCGCACATCTTTCAACACTAATGTGCATCCAACATTTGTTTTTAAGCAAATGTCTCTGATTCCCGCAATCTTTGAGTAACTTGTGTTACCCATTTTCACGTTGCCATAATCACCGGCTACATATCTGCAAAAAAGATCTCTTACTCGTGTGGCATGATAAGATGATGTTGTGCGGACCACCCATTCTGACACTATACCTGCCAAGTGCATGCATTCTTCTTCCTCATTTATGAGGAGAACAACATTGTCATTATTTTGCACCATGGCAGCTGTGTTGTGATCATTCTTCTGGCCGCTGCTTTCCCCTTTGCCCCTTTTTAGATTTGGACAATCTCTTATGAAGTGTCCTGGTTGATCACAATTGTAGCAATTTCTGGCCTTCGATTTTGATCGGACCTTGGACTTTCCACGAGCTCTGGATCTACCATAGTTACTTGAGCTCCTTTGGTAGCTTCTGCCTCTACTTTCCGTGATGAGAGCATGTCCATGATTTTCAGGCCTTTTTCTCATCTTCTCATTAAGCAAAAGGGCTGATGTGACATCCTTCAACTCAATAGAGTCATTACCATGTAAAATGGTTGTTGCTAAAGTATTGTAGGAAGATGGCAGCGAGTTTAGGAGCACTATGGCTTTATCTTCATCCTCGATCTTTACTCCGAGGTTTGGTAGTTGTGTGATTAGTCTGTTAAGTACATTTAAATGAGACAAAAAATGTGTACCTTCACCCATATGTAGCGCATATAACTACTTCTTTAGGTACAATTTATTTGTCAGCGTTTTGGACATGTATAGATTTTCTAACTTTGTCCAAATGCCACATGCACTCTCTTCATCGATGATGTTATTAACTACATCATATTTTAAATGCAATCTGATTGCACTAGCAGCCTTTTCATCCATTTCTCCCAATCCTCATGTTTTATGGATTCGGGCTTTTTGGATTTGCTGCCTAATGCCTTGTGCAAACCCTGTTGGATGAGCAAGTCTTTCATCCTTCTCTGCCACGTTGAGAAACCGCTATCACCGTTGAATTTCGCTACCTCGTACTTTACTCCAGACATTTTTTTTGTTGAGTATAGTACAATAAGCTGTAAAAAATATTTTTGTAAATGAGCAGAACCTGTGCTCTGATACCAATTGTTGGGAATAAATTCGTAACAGAAATAATATTTGTGGTAATAAAGACAATAAATGCGTAACACAACAATACGGTTAGTCAACGACAATAAAAGAGAAATAATGACACCAAGATTTTACGTGGAAACCCTCCTAAATAAGGGGAAAACTACTACTCGAGAGGAGCAACGAATATCACTATAGTAAGGATTTTACACTTGTATGTCTGAGTAAAACTCCAAAGACCACTCTACATTCAAAAGAAATAACACTCTTTTGATTTTTCCACCTCACTACAATATCGCTCACACTCTCTATTCTTCCTCGCAAATTATTTTCCTCTGTGATACCTCACTCTTCTTTTCTCTCCTTTGTAATTCTTTTTTTGTGCATCTTTGAAATGAGCAAGAGCTCTGTATTTATAGGAAAATCTACTCCTAATGATGTCACCAGTGACATCATAAAAACACAAAGTTTCAACCTTTTCACTTATGAAGATTTCTTGGTGAGATTTTAGTTGAAAATTAAGTAAAGCTGAAAAATAATTCAGCACCAAATCTGCCAAACTTTGAAATTGGCAGAGAGCTATTCAAAGTTTGCTACATGGGGATGGGACCCCATACCGAGCACATTTTTGGAGAAAATTATTCTATGAATGAAAATAATATAATCTTATCCAAAATCGAAAAGGTCATTTTTCTTATCTATAATGCATAAGCACACACTTATTTTTCACATTATCACATCGTTAGACATTGAGCGACTTATCTTAATTAATAACGGCTATTCAATTTATTTATTTTGTAATTTCTTTTTTTTTTAAAAAAAAAAAAAAAAGGTGTTACCCCGCTCCCCCCCTCATTTGTTGATGTTAACATTTCAATATACAATTTTTCAAAATGATATGTTTCAATATATTAATCCATATTTAGTCATAACAATATATCCGATGAAATCTTATAAAATAAGATAAGCCAACAATAATGAAGGGGATTATCATACCATAAGTGGACAAAAAGAGTTGTAATATAATTATGCAAAAATTATTGTTATTATTCTTATAATGATCCAAGATATTCTGACAATATTTTATGGAAAATAGGCCAAGATTAATTTTTATTGATATTCAAATGTAAGCTTTGTCTTGTATAAAACTATTATATGACGCTTATGGAAATCTTATCAATTAAGTGAACATAGCATAGTCAAGTAACGAATCTTTATCACAATTCATACACTGAAATCAGTATTCCTCACTTCGTTTTTTTTTTTATTTGCCATATTTTATGTTTTGAAGTCAAATTATAATATTATAGGATTAATATCTTTAAATACTTTTTATTATATTATATGAAAAAAAAAATTATGACATATAATATTTTTGTATAGTTTTAAATATCTGGATTTTCTAATTTAATTCAACTTCAACAATCAATCACTCTTAACTATAAAATCAATTGTGGCATTTAAAAAGAAATGAAAGGAGTATACTTCCTCCGTCTATTTTTAATTGTCATATTTTTATCATATTGTTTTTTTTTTCTTTTTTTTTTGTCACATTGATATACAAAAAATTGTAATTTATAGTAATTTTTGTCTAGTTTTTTAATATCTAATTTTTAATTTAAAATGTCGGAATTAATTTAATCTAATTTAACTTCAAAATTAATCAAATTGATTTTTGAAAAGCGTAATATAATAAATAAAGTGGATAAAGGAGTAACTAATTAATAAGAAACAAAAGGAAGCTCTCCTAAATATAATATGAGAAATATAATATATATGATTTTTTTTGTTTGTTGTCCCCTTATTATTTTTCTCTAAGATTTCAAATGCGCCAAATATACATACACCTACTTTATTATTAAGTGGTTACAATGATGTAATTAGCACTTATATTATTTGTTATATCTGTGTTTGCTAGCTAAAAAACTCATTCCATGATGTAAATTTTGTGAGCATGGTTGTTGATACCCAATGTTTATATACCACAAAGCAAATGATATAATTTATACAAATTCTCTAAACTATATTTCAAAGTTTTGACAAAAGTAATTGTCATTATTAATTTACCAAGATAATATGTTTTTTTGAAATTTTATAAAACTAGTATAAACGTGGTTTTTAATAACGTTTTAGGTAATATTTTATTCAAAAAAATTCAACAACTAAAAGACAAAAATCTGACAGAGTAAATACACATAAAATGTCATTAACGTTTTAAATTTCGTTACTTTGAGGCACGTTTTACAATTAAAACGTGACTCATAATAACGCTTCAACTGTAAAACGTGCCTCAAAATAACGAAATATAAAACGTTACTGACAATAACGTTTTATGTCTGTTTACTCTGTCAGATTTTTGTCTTTTAGTTATTGAATTTTTTTGAATGAAATGTTACCTAAAACGTTACTGAGAACCACGTTTATACTAATTTTGTAAAATTTCAAAAAAAAAACATATTATCTTAGTAAATTAATTTTATATAATGACTTACTTCTGTTAGTTAAGTATGTATCATTAACATTACAAGTGTTATTTTACAGATATTAATACTACAAGTATTAGCTATATATATATAAATACTAGTAATACTTTTTAAAAATGATAATCAAGTAAAAATTCAAATAAAAATTTTTAAGATATTCATTAATATTATAAGTAACTCGCATTTTATATAGTTGACATGTAATACAATGATAACATGTAAACAAACACTTAAACTAGTGAAATAAATGCGAATTCTAAATTACTTCTTTGTTTCCTTGAAGGCTATTAAATTTAGACCTTTGGAGGGGTATGATGGTGCAGTGGATCTGGTCCTGTGGGAACTTCTCTTAACGATGATCTAAAATGTTCGAGAGTCCTTAGCTCTGATAAAGATCGAAAAATCTCTTTAATTTTCATTGACTTGATCGAAAGATTCTCGACTTGAATAGCTTCGATTGTTATTGAGGTACTAACGAGGAAAAGAACAAAGGAAAACAACAAGAGTGGAAAGCGTTTCATGTTGTAATTGAAATCAATATAGGCTTTGCTTAATATTTTTTTTTATTTTTGACTCTTATAACTAAGCCATTAAATAGTATTTAATTTTGATATTAACTAAATTACTTTTAACATATATATTAATATTAATGGGGAAAGATTTAACTACTTTATATAGAATTGATATTTATTGTCAATTAAATGGGAGTTTAGTACTTAAATAACGTGTGAAAAAGGAAAAGTAACTGAAATGACGTGCAAAAAAATGTTAAATGAAAATTACCAATAAAACACTAATTTAGATATTTTTACATTTTTTTTAATCATAATTATAATTGATTTAACTTATATTTAGTATATAATATTTGTTTTAGCAATTACTTTTTTTTAAAAAAAAAAAAAACATATCCAAACTCTATTTAAAATGAGACTTTTAATAAGCTTAAAATTAATTCATCCAAACTTTTCTTGTTTACTCTAATACTTCAGATTTTTGATATTATTCTTCTGTATAGTTTTCAACTTTTTTTTTTTAAAAAAAAAAAAAAGACTGAACAAGTTGTTAGTTTTTTAAAAATTATTTTAGATGATAAAATTATTTATGATGATTATACAATGGATTGTATTATCATCTTTTTTTGGTAAAAGAAAAAAAAGAAAAAGAAAGAAGGATGAATAAGGTAATAAAATCACATTTTATATAGTTCTTTTTAATTATGAAAAGTAATACATATTTTCACAATTATGGATGCTTATGAAATCAAATAA